>JAZKJV010000282.1:1107719-1484498 GCA_037367405.1 Ottelia alismoides | reverse complement strand
TAATCCGTCGCCGTAACCGAGAAAATCATCCATGAAGATCTCTAAGCACTCCCCCACCATGTCCGAAAAGATGGACAGCATGCATCTCTGGAATGTCGCCGGAGCGTTGCACAATCCAAATGGCATGCGTCTGAAAGCATATGTCCCAAAGGACAGGTGAAGGTAGTCTTGTCTTGGTCCTCTGGCGCAATGGCCACCTGATTATATCCAGAGTACCCGTCCAAGAAACAATAATGGCTCTTCCCTGCCAGCCTCTCAATAATCTGATCAATAAAGGTAGGGGAAATCATCCTTCTTGGTGGCCTGGTTCAATCGTTTGTAGTCCACACAGACCCACCAAGAAGTGAGTACCTGGGTAGCGATCTCCTCTCCAGACTCATCGACAACTGTAGTGATGCACGTCTTCTTAGGCACCACATGCAATGGACTGACCCACTTGGAGCCGGAGATGGGGTAGATAAAATCGGTGCTCCACCATTTAGAGATCTCCTTCATGACAACCTCTCGAAGATTCGGGTTCAGCCGCCGCTAGAACTCACGCGACGGTTTTGCCTCCTCCTCGAGATAGATATGGTGGGAGCACGGAGCTGGACTTATCCCCTGGAGATTGGATACACTTCATCCTATCGCCTTGCGGTTATTTTCAAGAACCCCCATCAGACGGGATTCTTGCTCTCCAGTCAGATCAGTGGAGATAATGACTGGGTACATCTCATGCTCACCCGCAAGGAACCTATACTTCAGCAACGATGGTAGCGGCTTCATCTCTAGACAAGTAGGAGGCTGGCGGATCTGGCCTCTGAAAAATTTGAATGAATGCTGCCAAAATATGCATGGGAGAATGAGAACTCTCGCTCATAAACTGGATCTGGAGAAGGCTGCTCTACTTGTCTGTCTCTGCTCTGCACGTAATAACCTCCTCCCTAGTTCTAGTCTCAGTAGAAGTCAGACATGGTGTCAAATCATCGAACTCTGCCCAATCACTATCTGACTCTGAGGGATCTGTATCATACTCACAAAAATCTGTCTCGCGGTCGGAAACCGGCTATGCTGCCTGAGATGTATCCTGGACCAGGAATACGTCTCCAAGCTCTCCTCTACTGGCGTCTCTGCATCAGTGAACTCTAAAGGTGAGAGGATGGCTTGTGCGACTGGATCTGCCCAAACTACCTCGTCATCTGTAATCACAAAATCGCAGTGCTGGTAGATGTCTCGCACTGCCTCTATCATCTTCTATGAATCGGAAGTCGGCTCTGAGCAAGTTGAATCTCTATCTCTCGTCTCCTTGACCGTCTCTATTTGACTACTCTCACCCTGACGCGAAAGTACACTTCCCGCTATAATGGTCGAATATTGCCTTGGATGTGGCCAGAACGAGCATCCTAAAATGTTCGGGTATTGGTCACAGACTCAGGGATCTTCATGTCCAACACAACGAAGTCCGTGGGGAATTTCAGGCCCGAATCGTGATGACACGTCCTTCAGCAACCCCTTCGGCCTCTTATCGATCGATCAGCAAATTGAAGGACCGTCCTGCTCTGTCGTAGAGGGCCAACTCGAAGTGGTCCGAGAAGGGCTGCCGGAAGTAGGTTGATCGAAGAACCGCTGTCTAGTAGAGTAAGGTCAAACCTCTACTCATGGATGTGGCATCTGACATACGGGCTCCTGCATCTGGCCTCTGGCTGGTAGACGGTTCTGTATTGCGAAACAAGTGGCTCGATAAGCACATGGATCTCAGACGGATGGTTGTTCCTCCTCTTCCTTCCTAACTGTGGTCATGTCTCTGAGTGATCTTTGGAGTAGAGAATGTGCTCCAATGCCTCATGAAGAGCCATATGTATATGGAATCTATTGATCATCTGCTGGCTGAACTCTATCTGGTGATTCTTTTTTTGATTTTCTGTTTTCTTCCCCTTTGCCATGTGAAGTGCTCATGGAAATGGGATCACGGGTCCTTCTCAGATGAAGGACTAGGAGAGGGCCTGTCATGCTCATGAACAGCAGAATCCACACAAACATCATCAATCAACACATGTGGATCCAAAAATACAAACCTTTCCTTTATTTCTAGAAAGTCCTGAGATACATGTACAGACGGAAAGACAACAAGACTAGCAGAAGTAGAAATGGTGGCCTCAATACCATCCTCGGCATGTCGACTCGCGGCATCAGTACCGCGCTCTGGCTCAGCAACTGTGGTGGCATCAATACCACCTCCTCCAACTGGTGAAATGACGGCCTCAGTACCATCGGCTGGATCATCATCCATGGTGGCGTCAGCACCACCGTTATCATCTCTCGCAGCCTCAGTACCGTGCTCCTCCTCGTCTGGCGCTCCTGGAGTGGCGTGGGGTCGTCGCTCAGCTGAGGCGCCGCCTGCTGACATCCTACCGCTCCTAAGTGTAACAAAATCAGCATCAAACATGTATGCAGACAAATCACCAAATGAATCACTAGGAGTGGTAATCTCTGTGAACTCTACCTGCTCAGACTCCTCTTCAGGTTGTTCGGATTCGGCTCATCTGGGCAGGGATGGCAGCCTTCCCTCTCACGATCTCCTGCATCTCCTGGCGGAACTCATCCATCTACCGTCTATAGGTAGCCTGTTGCTCTGTCATGAGGCGGGTTAGGTCGTCTAAGGAGGGGTTCTCATAGGCTGGCCATGAGAACCTGACGGGTGGCCTCGCTGGTAGTGAGGCTACTACTGCTGGTGCGGGTGAGAGGGTACTGTTGTGGATGATACTGCTGCTGTGGAGGCTGATCTCGCCTCCACGGTTGTCCCTGCTGATAGGGACAAGGACCATACTATTGATGTGGCTGGGATGACTGCTGTTGTGGTACTGTGGGGTTGCTGGTGCTGCTCTCACTGATGGTCGTACTGGCCACCTTGAACTGGAGGCTGTTGCTGGGAACTGGCACCTCCGGTTGACCAACGGAATCCGGGATGGTCTCATCGGATACTGGGCTGGGGTTGGTTGTACCAAATCCTGTTGACATCCATCAACGGCTTCGACTCGTAGGGGTGGCGGAGTACTGCCAGTGGCAGATCTGCCTGGTAGACCACAATCTGAGTGTCTGGGGATGGTGGTGACTGGTAGTATGGTTGTGGCTGCTGGTACGGCTCCGCACAAGGTAAACCCGTCTAGGCTGACGGGATAAAGGGGACGAGCTGCCACTGCTGCTCGGATCTCCTCGTGACTGAAGACGGGGCTGAGAAGCGGTTGTGCCTCTGGAGACACATGACCTGTGTCTTCAGATCACTCAGCATCTGTGCCATCTGATCCATCTGCGTGATGCCCTGGCACTGCTTCTTCACTATCAGCTCGATCTGGTCCAGCTTCTCGCTGATGACGCCCATGTCTGCATTGTGACTCGGTTTGTGCGGCTGTTGCGGACGAAGTGGAAGGACTGGCATCGACCCGTGCTATCCTCTGAAACAGCATGGTCTGTGTCTGTGGGCGTCCCTAAATATAGAGTCAGGTCTGGGACATCACTGTATAGTTCTCGGCCATCTTCTCGTAGATGGCCCAGACCTGATCCTCATCCCTGGTGAAGTAGAAACTACCACAAGAAGCGTTCACCAGGCCCTGCAGCTCTGATGTCAACCCGCAGAAGAAGCTCTGAACTAGGTTCGGCTTCGTGATATCGTGGGTGTGGGCATCTGTTGGTGAGGTCTCGAAACCTCTCCCATGCCTCATGGAACTGCTCGTTGGGGAGCATGGAGAAGTTTCTGATCAGGGCCCTCGTTGCATTGGTCCACCCGAGTGGATAGTACTTGTTCAAGTACTCGGTGCGGAGCTGCTCCCAGGTGTAGACAAATCTCCCTAACTGCTTCAGCCAGTTGGCTGCTCTGTCTGGTGAGGGAGAAGGAAAAGCGATCATCTGGATAGTGTCCTCGTCCGCCTGTCGATCGTTGACTGTACTGTAATCATCTCCGAACTCTGGAGATGAAGATGGGGCTCCTCAGTGGCGAGCCCGTGGAAGCGGGGGAGAAGCTGAAGTGTGTTCGGGGGGAACTTGAAGTCCCCCATGATCGCCGGAAGAACCACCCACCAGTGTGTCAAGGTCGATCCGGGGTTGTGTAACTCCCGGCATCGGCCTCGACTCTGTTGCTGCTGTCGGCCGGTCTGGGTGATCTGGGCCTCTCCGTCCCTCGGCTCATGGCTGGTCTGTTGTTGCTCTCATTACCTCCATCTCTCTCCTTATCTCCCACCATGAACACTCCCTGATCACATATTTGTCTCTGCATGGTCTCGAGGGAAGCTAACATGGTGGTGTTGATCGCACTCTGGTCCAGAACGTATGTGGTCATCTCTGGCCTCTGACCATCAGGCGCTCCTCACTGCTGGCCATGGCTCTGCAAAGGCAAAAGACCCAAAACTCATGTGCCAAAATATCATCTATCTGCTGTCTCGCATCTGGCACTAGCATCTCAGACTGGAAGAAGGGTGGTCAAGGGAGAACAGGGCAGAAATCAAACTCGGGTTCGGAGAGCGGGTCCGGCCTCTCACGAACCAACCAGATGACCGGGCTGGAGTGCAGTCAAGCGGTGCAGCCAGAGGCTGCCAAAGGGATCTCCAACCCATCATCTCGATCTGGCGGAGTCTGGGCGGATGAGATCTGGAAAACATACAAGATGAGAAAGCAAACCCCAGGTTCAACTACTCCACGCTGAGCTGAAGACCGTAAGAGTTTGGTCAATTATCTTGTCAATTTTATTTATGTGATCATGTCAGGATATCAGAGCGGTTACGTGACCTGATAGGAATCCAATCCGCCTACCAGACTGTCCCGTATAAAAGGACGGTAGTCTGATTGAGGCTCGGATGTAGCTCTAGCCTAGTGTGTGGGTCACTCTCACGCGCATCCAAACCAGACAGTGAGGGGGTTGCTCTCCCCAAGACAAATTTTTAGGTGAGGTGTCTTTTATGGTCGAGTGTGTTTAGTAGTCTCAATTTTATAGTTTTTCTTTTTTTAGGTATTTTTCAAAGTAAGCAACGCCTAACGAATTTTTCGATTCTCCTGATTATTTAAAGTCCAAAAACAGGGGGAGAAGACGAAAAAGGTGATGCACGGAAATCAATGACGCATGCAGAGTAAGCAATACGTACCTGACTCTAGCAGTCTACATGCAGAGTGATCCGAGCATAAAATAAAGACAGAATATAAATTACCTATATGATGCACGAGAATTCGGCCCTAGACAAAGCAATTTCTACATGTAAGCATGGTAGCCAGGTACTCAAGCCTAAGTCCGGAGTCCTATCTTGGGAGCCACTCGGTGTCTGCCCCAACGGATCCTGCACGCGCTGTATGTGACTCCTCAAGGCACGTGGACTAGAGCCTAAGTAATCCGACTTTTTCTTTGTGATTTAATTAATTAAGTCTAATTATCGATCTATAGGTATAGGCAGATAATTAGGGATTTGGCCTTAATTAATTACGTCACAATCATAAAAAATCCTAAGCTAGGGCTAAAACCGCGTAAATCAAATAAGAAGTAAATAAACGATCAGAAATCAAAACCAGCGAAAACCGCGGTGAGGTCCCCTGAGCACACCTGTGCTCGGCGAAACAGACCCCGATATCACCCAAGTGTCCAAGTCTCTGTCCCTGTATTATTAAAAAAATATAATTCTGCAGAAAATAAATCTAAACTAGTCTAATCTAATCTACGGCTATTCTACGGTTATTTCGTGACTATTCCGCAGTGCCCGTACTTCGGTCCTCCTCCTCGCGCTCTCATGTGGCTTCGTACAGAAGGAAGCCACCTCCGAATTCCGTGGTTGCTTCGGCTTCCAAAAAAGCCGCCTCGGTCCTGGAGCCCTCGCAAGAAAAAGAAACAGAAGTGTGTCAGTCCAGAAAAATATAACAATCAATCAGATAAAAAATATATCTACATAAATGCCACGTGAAAGAAAACCACGAAAAATCGAAAAAGACTACTAAGCCGTGCTCCCCGGCAACGACGCCATTCTGATGGGCCCGAAAATTCCCTCCTAAATCCGAGTGAGGTAAAAATCACTCTCGGGTCGTTGCGACCCGGATCTCAGAGAATCGGACTCAACAAGAAAAATAAGGAAACCACCAAACGGAAGATAAAACAATGAAAGCAAACAGCGGTCCTCGCAATTTTACTAACCTGGTATAGCGACCAGGTGTTGAGTCAGAATTTTGGAGATTGGTGATTAATTGTAAAAAAATAGGTCGTTGATTTTCCCCAAAATCCCGCGTCAACAAAAGATTATTTTTTTTATGATTTTTGCTACTTATTAACCTGTATAGCGGACATGGTCGAACTCAGGGAGGCTACAATTCCCGAGGGTTATTCAATTAATCGAAAATCAATCAAGAGGAAACATGAATCTCAAAGGACAACTATCCTTGGTTTTTGTGATTTTTTAAATATTTTTATTTTTTTTATTTTTTATTTCTATTTTTTTATTTTCTGATTTCCAAATTTTTAGTGATTTTAATTTTTCAATTTTTTTTATTTTCAAAAATAACACGATGCAATATTCACAAGATTAAAAATACGCACACCAACTCTTTTTGCAATTTCCAATTATGCCAAAAATAATCAGAAAAATCCAAGGAAAATATTTTTGGGTTTTAAAAGTTTTGAAATGTTTTTGAGAATTTTTGTGGAATTTTCAGATGTTTTTGTATTTTTCTAAAAATCAAACAGTGAGAAAATAAGAAAAAGTGCACAACCTGAAGTAATTTGCATATTAAAAATACTTTAAGTGCCCAAAACTCCTGACAATTATTTTTAGAACAAACTAGAAACCATTATCTACAAAGAGGAACTGAAATCACAATTTTTCGATTTTTGTAGAATTTTTTATGATTTTTATAAGATTTTTGATGTTTTTCAATTTTTTGGGGTTTTATAAATAATTAATGCGTGAAAATTGGTCTGAAGTTAAAAGACAATGAAATCAAACTACTCTAAGTTTTTTGGAATTTTTGGAACTATTTTCGAATTTTTATGAATTTTCGAATTTCAAGTAGATAAAAAGGCACTGTTTTTTATTTTTTAATAATATCAAATGAAGTCAAAATGCAATAAAAAAATTATCTAAATGGCTATGAACATCAGGAGCATAGCATAATTTTCTCGGAATTTTTGGATCACAAATGACATTTATTTTCTTCAAAAGACCAAGCAAACTACAATTACGCAGTTCAGGGACAAAAATGTAATTACTGAAAAGTTCTGCACTGAAATGTGAAGAGTTGAAGTTCTTGCAAATATCAATAAAAGAAATAAAGTGCAGGAGAGAAATTGCAATTTTACCAATATATCACGTGCATATCATGTGCTTGAGTCTGGCAGGGACTTGTTTCTACTTTTGAAAACTCCCGGGGGCGCAACTGTAATTTCTGTCGAAAGTTCTTGAACTGACGGGGCTGTTTCTGCAAATCTGAATACTTCCGGGCTGAGGATGCAATTTTCCCCTTTTTTATTCAAAAACCAAACCCTAGAGCATTCGTTCCAAACTCAAGGGGAACCAACGGCGCAGCAACAAGGGGTCTAAAGGGGGCGCCGCCCGCCCCTTCTTCTCCCACGCGGGGGGCGGCGGAGGTGCTGCGGCGGCGCGGCAAGGGTTGAAGGGCGCACGCGCAGCTCACGGGCGCTGGAGGCGTGGACGGGGAGCGGAGGCTTCAGAGGCGGGCGCGATGGAGGAGCGACGGATCTGATGGGCGCGGTGGTGCGTCGAACGGCGGGCTGAGCGGCGCGCAACTGGGCGGAGGGGCGCCGCCCCCTCTCTTCTTCCACGCGGGGGCGGCTTCAAGCTGCTGTGCGACGCGAGTGGAGGTGGCGCGGCCTGCGATGGCTTGCGGTTGAGGCTATGGATGGAGCCGCTACCCGCGGCTATGGCTGGAGCAAGGAGAGGGCGCCTGCGCGTCAGTGGGCGGCGGGGGTGATGGCCCGGCCGCTTGGTGTTGATTTTTTTTATTTTTATTTTTTTATTTTTTTTGTAATTTTGATTTAAGATGTAACAGTGAATAAAAAAAAGGAAAAAAACTTTTTTTCTTTTAATTTTTTGTAAATCCGAAAATAAGAGCAAAGATGAATAAAGAAATTTTTTATTTTATATTTTTTTATTTTTATAGTGTTTTCCTGCAAAACAAACGTTAGAGAAAATAGAGAAATATTTTTTTTTTGTTATCCTGCAAAACAAATGTTAGACATAAAGGAATTTTTTTATTTATCTACACATAGGAATAAGAACGGGGATTCGGCGAAAATGGGAGAATGAATCCGATTCTCCGGCCACCGAACGCGGCCGGAGTTGATAGATCGTGAGAGATAGAAATCGAACGCGTGGAGATCGAGATGATGAGGTGAAATCGAGTCGGTGGCGGATAAAACCGAGATGGAGATTTTTAAGATCTAGAGAAAAAAAAATGACGATGAAAAAAAATGCGAAAAAATAAAATGCGATTCAACTAAGATAAAAATGCGAAGAAAAATTTGGATCTCACCTTAGGAGCGGAAAATAGACCGTGATCGCCTCGACAAGGCCGACTCGCTGTCACCGAACAGCTTGGAGGCTAGGCAACTTCCTCGACGAAATTTCTCTCGGAGATCGGGCTCCTCTCTCTAAAGATTGATCAGGTTGGAATGAGGGAGATGGAGCCATATAAATAGAAAAGAGATGAATTTTGAATTTTGAATTTTTTTGGATAAGAGATGAATTTTTGATTTTTTTGGTGGAAGAGATAACATGAGAGATAAAATAGAAGGATAAAATTATTTACAAAATTATCTAATTTTTTGAATTTTCGTCACTTTATTTATTTGAATTAAAAAATGTTAATTTTTTATTTTTTTAAGATAGTTAGTTAAAAATAGCAACTATATACATGTACTATATACATATATGGTATTATATACAAGGGTTAAATGAGGAAATTAGCCTTTTTTTTGTTTTAAGAATGTTATTATTATTTTTTTATTTTTATTTTTATTTTAAATAATTAGTTAAAATATTTACAAATATATACAAATACAATATGCACAAAATACAAGGGAAAATTGCACAAACCACCCCAGAAAACTAACTTTTCAACCGTAACTCTAAAAATTATGAAATCACAGCCATTTTGAAGATAATTTAATTTAGAATTCAATGGAAGTGAAAGTGGTTCAATTTGATATCATATGGAGCCGGAATTGATCTTTCAATTAGTGCTTAGTGGCTTTTTTTTCCAAGTGTGGCTACTTTTATTCTGTACATGATTTAATTGTGCAATCAGTTTTATTAATTAGGACCCATTTTTATTTACAACTTTGATTTTGAATGTTATTTGATTTGGGGTCAATTAAGGTACAAATAAATTAGTGTTAGTTTTATACATATATGCACAAAATAAGTGAGAAACACATTTTTTTTGGATTTTCTGGTTGAGGACCCTATCTCCCCCTACTTTATTTCTGGTCGATCAGGTCAAGTCTTGACCTTCTCTCAGGGTTCGGGTCATCCTGTATACAGTCTTCCTTTTTTTATTTTATTTTCTTTATTTTTTTCTTTCTTTCTTTATTCATTTATTTTAGGTTAAAATTAGTAAGAAATGTACAATATTTACACACAAATGCAAGTTAGTAAGAATATGGAGTTAGCGTTATATGCAGGTGTTTTATAAGGGATTTTAAGCTAAAATAAATGAATAAAGATGACGAATCGCAGATTCATCACCAGGGTCGGACTCAAGGAGCACGGGATGGCCGAGACGGCCTACGAATTAGTCAAAATCGATAAAATAATAAGAAATATATTTTTGGTGGAATTTAATTATTTTTAAATTTTTTTGTGTTTTTAAATATATAAGAAAATGTAAGAAATTGCAAATACAACAATTTATTTAAACACTAAAAATTACATAGAAAATTCAAATAAAATTGTTTTTGTGTTTTTTTGTTTTTAAGTGTTTTTGGTAATTTTCTGGGATTTTTTCAATTTTTATTTGATTTTCTAAAAATGGAGAAAGAGGAAAACAGTGGGTTACTGTGTAGCCAGACTTGAAAGATCAATTAAAAATATGTAATTGATCTATAAAAATCTGGAAACAATTTTTATGAACAATATATACAAAAACCAAGCAACAGAAAAAGAGTTTGTATTTTTTTGAATTTTATAAAATTTTTAATTATTTTTATAAGATTTTTAGGGTTTTTCAATTTTTATGGGTTTTATAAATCCAAATAGCACAAAAATTGGAAAGAAGCTAGAAAACCACTAAACTAAAAATCCCTAATGTTTTAGAAATTTTAGAATTTGTTTTCAAACAGTAGCAAAAATACGTGTTTTTGAATTTTTAAAAATAACAAAAAGCAATAATAATGTCCCAAAAAAATATTGAAATTTTTACACAGTGGGAGGAGCCATGTGTCCAAATTTCACTTGATTTGGAGTTTATTTGCTATTTTATCCAACAAATAAAAGAGCTACATCACACAGGGACCTAAATGTAAGAAAACACAGTTCCAGGGGTTAAATGTTAACACGTGCGAAAACCGTTGGGTAACAAGAGCAAAAATCCCAAACAATCAGCACAAGTTCAATTAAAACCATGGACAGGGGTATAAATGCAAATTTCAGAAACTAAATTTCATTCCATAACATAAACAAAAGACCCAAGCCCATACAAGCAATTTGTTCAAAATAGCACGTGACGATGCACATGTTCCATGTAGACAGGGACTAAAATGCAAATAAAAAAAACATAGGGTCCCGGATGCAAATTATCCAAAATAAAAACAACGCACTAAAATATTTACAGGACTATTTTATAAATGCAGAAAAAGGAGGGGCCTAAACGAAATTACCCCTTTATTAATGATCGACGGTCGAGGGCGTGCCACGTGGAGATCTGATGGTAAAGAAACGTGCACGCCCTTTCACTGGATCGATGCTCTGGATGCGATCCTCAGATGGATCTACGGCTGGAGGTGCTCCGCGGATGGATGGCTCAGATCTGATCTGGCAGAGGAGGGTCGATCGGACGGTAACTGGACGTCCTCCAAGAACACTTCACCGACAAAGTTTGCTGGCCCAATGCGTGAGGTGGAGGCATCCTCTGGAGCTGCTGAGATGTGGAAACGCTCGCCTACGCTGGTCCGCAGCTGGTGGGTACCTCCAATGAGGCCAAGGAGCCCTGGAGAGCTCCGGTGACGAAGGAGGTGCGAAGCTCCTGTGCCTGACTGTTTGGACCCCCAGATGGGGGCCTCTTCAACCTGCAAGCTGCACAGAACGCTTCCTAGGTCGAGGGCAAAGTGCCTCGACCCTGTTAGCGGTGGAATCGATGATCAGATGAGATGGGGCAGAGGTCTCTAGCGAGGTGATGGCGATGGGGACCTGAGTTCCTGCTCCGGGGCGAGTCAGGTTGATCGGATGGGTGCAGAACGTGGGTAGAGGTCTCGTGAACGTGAATCGAAGGTCGGATGATCAAATGGGTGAACGGAGTGAGGTGAATCAGCCGGCGAAGGCCGGTGCGAAAAAGGGACAAATCGGAAATTAAGCTAGCATACGGTGAATCAGGGGTACCTGATGGCTGCAATCGACTGGGCTGGGGCTCAGGAAGATCCTGGGGTCGTCGCCTAGATGGCTCGTTGGGGCCAGAGGCTTGAGCTCGCTTGGCGGCGGAGCACGGCGGAGAAACCACCGGATCAGTGGCTACAGCTCTCCCCTCCTCGCTGCGACACTCTCCTCCGGTAGCTGTCACTCTAGGGAGAGGAATGGAGCTCCTAGGATTGGCAAACGATGGCCAAAGATGCTAGAAAAGTATGGCGGAGCTCGGCTAAATAGTGGTGAAGATCCGGCAAAGAAGAGGTCGGGCATGGCAGGGTGGTGCACGGATCCCTAGATAGATTCCTGAGCGAGGGTCTCGGATCAATCAACTCTAATCGGGGCCCGGGGTTTTAGGATATGGGAGGCGGATCAGATGGGGAAAATTAGGAGAAGTCAGGTCAAACACCGATCTGCCTGGAAGGGGGTCCGTGGGGGAGAGTTGACCGGGGATCAACAATCCCCCGTGGACCAATAGGAAAATTCCCTTATTTAATTATTTGAAAATTCATTTAAAAATAGAAAATGATTTTATTTTGAAAAAATTTCAAAATGAAAAATGTTTATTTATTTTCAAAGTATTCTTTAGTGATTTTTATTTATTTTTTTGAAAAATAAATAACGTATTTACATTATATTATTAATATATATATAGGTATATACACATATGT
Source organism: Ottelia alismoides (assembly GCA_037367405.1). NCBI lineage: Eukaryota > Viridiplantae > Streptophyta > Magnoliopsida > Alismatales > Hydrocharitaceae > Ottelia > Ottelia alismoides. The sequence continues at coordinate 1,472,251 of JAZKJV010000282.1, read as the reverse complement.
ATTTTTTATTTTTATTTTTAATTGTTTATTTTTTACACTTATTCCAATTTTATATTTTATTTATTTATAACATAAAATTTGGACTAATAAGGTATTTTTATTTTATTTTTATGGTTTATTTACATTAGTTAATTAAATAGATCTATATACATATGTACATGGTATATATACAAGGTGGAAAATGATTTTTATTATTTTTCTTTTTATTTTATTTTTTTATTTTTATTTTATTTTTATAAATATGTACAAAATATGAGAAACACTTCTTATATTTATTTTGAGGAAAATAAAATTGTTTATATACATAGGGTTATGTACAAGTATGATTGACCTTATCTCTCTCTACTTGGTTTCTTTTGCGGTCAGGCCCATGCCGGGCCCTTCTCTTGGGATTAGGTCACTCAATATTTATTTATTCTAAATATTTCTCTCTTTTTCTTGTGTTTCTTTATTCCTTTATTTTCACACAAAACATGCTAATTATGCATATTTACATGATGCATGTGTTTTGATAACTTATGATATTTACACACATTTTCATGGCATTTTGCTGAGATTTCTAGCTGAAATAAAGGAATAAAGAGTGATGAATGGGGATTCATCATGCAACTCCCTCATCGGTCGTTCAGGTGATGCTGGCTATGCGGCTCCTCAGGGTTTGCCCCCTCAGTAATCTCTGGTCCTCTGCCTCCACCGGCTCTGTGCTGCTCTCTATTGGCTCTCATCTGCTTCATCTCTCGGCGCTTGTCCACTATGAAAGCCCCCTGGTCTCTACTTTTACACTGCATGGTCTCTAGAGAGGCTAACAAGGTGTTGTTGATGGCACCCTGATCAAGTATGTACGTCTGAGTCCCGCTGGGTCCATATGTGCGCTCTTCATTGCTGGCCATGGTCTCTGCAAAGGCAAAATACCCAAACTCATGTGCCGATAAATCATCAAATGCCTGCTGCGGTCTCTGCTCGAACACCTTAGGACTGGTAGAAGGGTGGTCGAGGGGGAACCGGGTGGAGTCAAACTCGGGTTCAGAGGGCGGGTCTCAGCTCTCACGAACCAACCTAGATGAACGGGCCGGGGTGCTCGAAAGCAGTGCAACTAGAGCTGCCTAAGGGATCTCCGACCCATCATCTTGATGTAGTGAGTAAGGCGGATGAGATCTGAAAAGCACACAGGATCAGAAAGCAAACCCCCAATTCACCTACTCACGTAGAGTTGATGACAGTAAAGGATCGGTATTTTATCTTGTAAATTTTATTAGGTGAGAAAACAGTCTTTCAGAGCGATTAAGCGAGCTGGTAGGAACCCGATGCTCCTAACAGACTGTCCCGTATAACAGTCTGCCAAGAGTTCGGGTATGGCTCTATCATAGTGTGAGGGTCACTCTCTCGCTCATTCATACCATACAATGAGGGTGTTACTCTCCCAAGAAAAATTTTTAAGTGAGGTATCTTTTAAGATCAAGTGAGTTTAACAGTTCCAATTTTATAGTTTTTTTAGGTATTTTTCAAGCAAACAATGCCTAACGATTTTTCCTTATTATTTTAAGTTCAAAAACAGGGGGGAGAAAGCGAAAAAGCCGATGCACGATCAAACACGATGATGCATGGAGAGTAAGAAATGCGTACCTGACTCCAACTCTCTATATGCAGGGTGATCCGTGCATAAATGAAAGACATAATCAAAACTATCTATATGATGCAAGAAGAAATCGACCTTAGACGATGAAATTTCTACACGATAAGCACAGTAGCTAGCTAATCAGACTAAGTCCGGAGTCCGATCATAGGAACCACTCGGTGCCCGCCACAACGAGTCCTGCACGTGCTGTATGTGGTTCCTCACGGCACGTGGACTCAAGGCTAATTAAACTAACTTTTTCTTTGTGATTTAATTAATCAGGTCCAAAAAATGATCTATAGGTGCAAGTAGATAATTAGGGATGGGACTTAATTAATTACGTCACAATCACATAAAATCCTAAGTCTAAGGGCCAACCTTCGAAAATCAGATAGACAGTAAAAGCGTTAGAAAATCAAAACCGGTAAAAAATCCGCGGTGAGGTCCCCCGAGCACACCGGTGCTCGGCGTAACAGACCCAAAGCAATCACCAAGACCAAGAGTCCACTATCTGTTATGTATTACTACAATAATAATGCAGAAATAAAATCTAAGCTAAGCTAACTAAAACTCCCAAATTTCTGCTCCTAATCTCCTACTCTCTCCTGTGGCTCGATGCAGAAACGAGCCGCCTCCAAGTCACGTGGGTGCCTCGGCTCTCCGAAGATCATCGCACTCGCTCGTCGGGCCCTGGCAAGAAAGACAGAATAGAAATTATGTCAGTCCATAGTTATATAAAAATGTATCAGATATAGCAACCAAGAAATCACATAAAAGGAAAATGACTACTAAGCCGTGCTCCCAGGCAACGACGCCATTCTGATGACCCAAAAATCTCGATACTCGGGTAAGTAATAATCATGGTCGTTGTGACCCGAATAACGAAGCTAAGTCAATCAAGAAGAAAGAAGATCACTCAAATAGAGAAATCAATCAATCAAGCACAAATAGCGGTCTCGCTATTTTATTTTACCTAGTATACATACCAGGGTCAAACACAAGGAGCACGATATGTGAAAGCTACGAAGTAGTCAAGAATCCCAACAAGATTAAAAAAATAGTGGTTTTTATTTTTTTCAATTTTTTTATGAATTTTAATATAAGAAAAAGCGTAAAAGGAAAACACCAATCAACACTCAACAAATTATTTGAAGACACAAAAATACTCAAAATTGAAACAAAAAATATTTTTGGGTTTTTGAAATATTGAGACGTTTTTGTGTATTTAGGGGATTTTTCTGATTTTAATGAATTTTCTAAAAATTAAACAAGGCCAAAAACAACAAACAATGTACAACTGAGATCTAAAGGCAAGTTAAAATTTAAAATGCCTGTAAAATCTCAACAACAATTTTATGACAAACTAGAAATAAAAACCTAACTACATCAAGCGAAAATACATTTTTTCAATTTTTTATGAATTTTTACTGATTTTTCTAGTATTGTTAGGCTTTTTCAATTTTTATGGTTTTATAAGTGGGCATGCAACCAAAATTGGACTGAAATAAAAGCAACACAAAACAAGTAAACGATCAATTTTTTAGAAATTTTTAAGAGTTTTTAACATTTTTAGTTTATTTTCTAAAACAGATAGGAGTTATTTTTGTGGTTTTTGAATTTTTAAAAATAATAAATGAAAACAAAATAAAACCAAAAATTCACAGAAATTCCTACAGTATGGCAGGAGCCATGTTTCTAAATCTCATGATTTTTGGACAATGTTTGCTATTTATTAAAGCGAAAATAAAACACATAGCATACAGGGACTAATCTGCAACAGAAACATGTTCTTGGAGCAATCAATAACAAGCATAAAAATTCTATGGTTCTAACTGTAATTTTTCCATGAATTCTAACACATGTCCCAAATCAGTACGCACAGGGGTATAACTGCAAATAATGAAACTATAAATTTAAAACATAATAGAGAATAAGTCCAAGACAGGAACTGCAATTAACCCACAAACACACGTGATGAAGCGCGTGACGCCATACAGGAAGGACTGGAAAGTAAATAAAGAAAATTGCAGGTGCAAAAGTGCAGATTAACCTATTGTATACTTTTCATTTTACAGACTAAATGATAAAAGAAATAAACGTAGGGGTATCTGAGCAAATTACCCAAGCAGCTTGTGCGTCGCTAGTGGGGGTGGACAGGTGGCAGGCTTTGAGTGGAGGCAAGGCGTGCGGCTCTCGTACTGGCAATTGTCAGATCCAACGATGGGCGAAGAGGTGCGAACGTGGGCGTATGGGAACCGTTGGATATTAGATCTAACGGCCTGACAACCGCAGGATCTGGACAGCTATGATAGCATCTGTCAGAGGGGACATGATCCAACAGCAGGGAGATGCATTGGAAGAACTTCGCCTGGGCAAAGTTCACTAGAGCACCGGCGGTGATCCGGCACTCCGATGAATGATTGGACGACAGCGAACGACTCGTGAGGCTCCTCCGCGTCGGGTGAACGGGTCGGATGGGATCGCTATCGGTCAGATCTCTGGGAAGGTAGCTAGGACCTGCGCGAGCTCCGACGAAGTCGGTCAAAGGCGATATGAGGGGTCTCCATGCGAACCAAGACCTGCGGGGTAATGCCCTGACTTGGAGCAAAACTGTGGTTAAGGTTATTTGACGGAAAACAAAGAGAAGCGACGGTGAATGGGCAGGAGGTCTCTGGCATACGTGAAGGTCGAGACTTAAGGCCTAATTGTGGATACTCAAGCCAAGATTCGGATGATCTGGTTGTGGAAGATTATGGGCGATGAGTCGATGTGTCGATCAAAACGACTAGGAGTGGCTGACGAAGCTCCGCTGGCTCGTCGAAGCGGGCGGAGGTGCAATGGAAGTGAAAACTATGGATCGAACCAATAAGGGAGCTAAGGACTCTGAGATGGATACCTGAAGGTCCTAAATGAATCTTGAGCTCCAGGGGGTTGCTGTCGGAGGGTGTCTTTGCCTCGACCTCACTGAGGAAGCCGGGGGAGGCTCGTCGGGGCGGTTCTCCGGCCACGAGTCTCGAGCGTCGGCTACAGCGGTCTTCTCCGATCACCAAGGGCCCAATCCAATTTTTGTCACCAAGGGGAAGGGTTCTACGTTAGCGGGGAAGTGTGCGGCGCGAGCTACTGAACACGGAAGGGAGGGAGGAATTTATAGGATGCCCTAGGTAGCTGGAGCAATCTGGCAAGGGTATGTAATCCGAGGTTGATCCGTGACTCCTTAGGGATCCGCGAGGATCACTGATCCTCTGGGGAGACGCGGGCGTCGAAATCGGGGCATGAGAGATCAAGATTCGATCGAGGAAAATGGGATAAATCGGGAGAGGGCCAGATCCATGCATAAGGGGGTCCGGGAGGGACAGTTGACCGGGGTCAACGTCCCTCCTGGACCAATCATAAATTAGGAAGTCAAAAAGATTTGTAAAATCAATAGAAAAAAGAAAATGATTTTAAATTAAAAAATGTTCAACATGAAAAATGTTTATTTTTTTCCAAATTATTTTTCTGTTAATTTTATTTGTTTTTGTGAAAAATAATTTAATCTATATACAGTATATTATATTTTTTACATGTTTAAAATACTTATGTATTTTGTACATTTATTTTTAGTTTATTATTTTTGTAGAAATACCCCAATTTTATATTTTATTTATTTACAACATTTTATTTGGACTCTAAAATAATTTCTATTTTTATTTTATTAGTTATTAATAAGTATAAAATAAATAAACAATGATACATGTTTACATGTATTATGTACAAGGTGAGAGAGAAACAATTTTATTTTTTCTTTATTTTTCTCATTTTTGTTTTATTTTTAGAAGTATGTACAAGGGAGTAAAAATATTTTTTTATTTTTATTTTTATAAAAATAGAATATATACACATAGGAAGGAGTATGTACAAGGTAGAGTGGCCCTATCTCTGTCTACTTATTTTATTTGGCGATCAGGTCCATTTTGGACCCTCTCATGGGTTCATGTCACTCAATATTTATTCTAAATATTTCCCTCTTTTTCTTATATTCTTTATTTTTTGCAAAAATACATGCTAATTATTGAATATTAACAACTCCATGCTTATTGGTAACTTATTGTATTTACAACTATATACATGGTGTTTTGCCAAGATATTTAGCTAAAATAAAAGAATAAATAGTGATGAATGGGGATTCATCAAGCTCCTATCAATATCTCATGTGACAACTGAGAGGGTGAGGTCTAACGACAACCTCCGTCTTCTAAGGCGAGATCCAGGAGTGCACAACCTCCTGCCGCTGCCGCATCTCCGAGCAGCTGGCTCCGCCCAGCTGAGGTGTTGAGCGAAAATCAGAGCTCTTCCCGAAGCTCGTTCCAAGGCACCCCTTTTATCCGCTACAGGTAATCTTTCTCTTCCTCCTTTCTTTTCCTCATACTTTCTCTCTCCTCAATCCACCTTCATCCATCCTCTAAATCACAAAACTATTTGAACATTCACGGATAAATCGCGCGCTATGAATGCAATGTTGACTTCTGTTGAATTTTTTGATGAACTTTCTTGAACCAATTCAATAAAAATTTACTACACGCAAACAAATACTCCTAAGTCCCCTGTTAATAGGGGAATCTCCCATGTTTCTTCTCTCCCTCCCATGTACTCTCTCTCATCCCATCTCTTCTTCCTTTCTTCTTCCATCTTCATTCCATCCATCAACTTCTCCATTTCTTTCTCCTCTCTGGCATGCCTTAGGGCCTGTTTGGTTGCTGGGTTGGACTGGGTTGGCACAACCCTGGTTACTATTCACAAGGGTATTTCCTCCTCACAGATTACTATTCACCCACCCCAACCCAACCCAGCCCAACCCAGTCCAACCCAGCAACCAAACAGGCCCTTAGACTCCATCAATTTCTCGCAAGTCCATTGCATGCAACTTCTGATGATCAAATCACTACCCTCCTTCCTGCCTCGCGCCCCTGGTAGCACACACCATAGCCAGCTGCCATCCTCTAGCTCACCGCAGCCACCTGCAGTCGAGTTCCAAGCCCGCCAGCCATCGTGCTCCTCCTTGCGCCCTTGGCTGCACCTCTAGCACACCGCTTGCCTCCGACCGTCCGCGCGAGAACACCGTGTCGCTAGTCCTTACCACCCACAGACCAATGGCATGGCAGAGGTGTCGAATAGGGAGGTGAAACCATATTGCATAAGCTTGTCCACCCAGACAGGAAGGTCTGGTCTCAGATTTTGGATCAGGTCCTATGAGATTATAGGACAGCTTACAAGACACCATTAATAACCTCCCCATTCAGGATGGTATTTGGAAAGCCGTGCCATTTGCCCGCATAATTAGTGCACAAATTACAATGGGCAATTAAAAAGGTCAACTGGAACACACACCTAGTGCAGAGACAGAGAAATAGATCTGAATGAGCTTGTGGAAGTCAGGAACTGGTCATATGACAAGAGTGTGGTGTACAAGGACAAAGTAAAGCATTGGCATGACAGAAATATCAGACGAAAGACCTTTGTCCCTAGATAGAAGGTATGGTTGTTCAATGCAAGGCTTAAGCTTTTCCAAGGCAAGCTGAAATCCAAGTAGACGGGCCCATTCATAGTCCGTGTTGTGCATGATAGTGGATGTGTTAAAATCTCAGACCTCACAGATGACTGATGAATCCACGATTCATCGCCTTTATTCTTTTATTTTAGCTTCAATTTCTTAGTCAAACACCTGTAAATACCCATTAATTTCATAAATTTACCATTTTGCATGCATTTGTTAAAATTGCATTTTTAACACTTTTTGTACATAAATAAAAGAATAAAGAAGAAAAGAAAAAGAAAAGAAAAATAAAGGATGTAGTTATGCAATAAATACAGACTGACCCAAACCCTGAGAGAAGGTCAAGACTTGACCTGATCGACCAAGAATAAAGTAGGGGGAGATAGGGTCGTTTGTCAGAAAAATCAAAAATATCTTGTAAATACTTTTCATGTATATTTGTACAAAACTTACATTATTTTATCTGTACATAATGTGACCTCAAACTAATTATTTTCATAAATAAAAGTTGTAAATAAAATTGTGTTGTAAATAATAAAAATATTTGTAAAATAAAATATTGTATATATTGCAAATAATTACACCCAGAAAAAAAGCCACAAAGTGATAATTGAAACATCAATTCCGGCTCCACACAAGCTCAAATTGAACCAAACTCACTTCCATCATACTATAAATTAAATTATCTTTCAAATGGCTGTGGTTTCATTATTTTTGGAGTTACGGTTAAAAAGTCGGTTTTCTGGGGTGTTTTGTGCAGTTTTCCTATATATTTGATGAACATATTTATTTATATTTATTTTTATACATAATATATTTTGTAAATATTGGTTTCATTAAAAATAAAAAATATATATAAAAAATAAAAATTTTTTATATCAAAATATTTCCTTATTTGTACCTATGTACATTATATTATATGTATATAATATATGTATACAACTAACTTTCTTAAATAAAAAAAAAGGGGCACCAAAAAAATAAAATATCTAACTTTAATTAATTAATTTATTTAATTACGAAAATCATATGTAATTATTTAATTTATGGGATTTATTTGAATTCATAACTTACCTTTTATGTGAATATTTGATTTTGTGCCTTAAATAGCCACCATTAAGGTGGTTAATTGATTTTTGGGAATTATTTAATTTATTTATTTTAACTAATTACGAAATTCGTTTTTAATTAATTAATTATTTTATTTATTCAATTATTTTATTTAATTAACCAATAAACACTTTCCTCATTTGTGAATATCTTCCATTTTTGATTTTCTTCTCTTTTTAATGGGCTCCTCCTCCCTCATTCACACTTGATCGATCTTTGGCGGAGAGGAGCCCGGTTTCCGAGAGGTTTCTTGTTGAAGAGGGTCCTAGCCTCCGATCCAGTCGGTGACAGAGATTTGTGCTTCGTCGAGGCCATCATGGCTTGTCCGATCCCCGAGGTGAGATCCACTTTTACTCTTCATTTTTCGTAGGTAAATCGTAGGCTTAGAATTTTGCGTAGGAGTAGTGATTAATTTTTAGCCATTAAAAACTACAAAAATTCCCATCACATTTATGTCCAATCCGCCATCGATTTTCATCTCATTTTTCGTATCTCACCATTTTCACGTTCTACCTCACATAATCTCTCACCTCCGACCACGCACGGTGGTCGGAGATACGGATCTCTATCTTCCACTTCGTGATGATCTGATACATTCAGACTCTCTCATTTCTGTGTATAAATAAAGAACAACATAAAATTGTTTTTCCTGTTTGTCTCACATCTGTTTTTGCAGGAAAATAAAAAAATTTACTTTTTCTCTCTCTAACCTCCATTTTGCAGGAATAAAGGAAAATAAAAAAAACATAGTTGTTCTTCATTCTTCTCTAACATTTGTTTTGCAGGATAAAAAAATAAAAAAAACTTGCTTTTGTATCTAACGTTTTGTTTTGCAGGAAAATATAAAAGAAAAACATATAAAAAAATAAAAAAATCTTTTCTCGTCTATCTACATCTGCTGTTAAAAAAAATAACAAAAAAATAATAAATAAATAAATAAGGCTGCAGCCTCAGCCTCAGCCACAGCCCAGCGGCTAGGCCGCCGTCTTCTCCGCCACCTCCGCGCGCGGCTAATCTGCCGCCACCTCCTGCACCGCCTTGAGCGGCGCGACCCGTGGCCCTGCACCCACCGCATCAGCCTCCAGGCGTAACGCGCGGACACGCGACTTCCCGTCCTCCATCACCTTCAAAGCTCCGTGGCCGACCCGCGCACGACCGCGCCTCCATCCAACGCCGGCAGCACTCCAGCGGGCCCTCGCACCTTCATCCACTTCCACATCGGCTGGTGGGCACCCTCTGTGCCTCCTGCCCTCCTCTGCGTCGCCGCCCCAGAGCACCCAACCGCCCGCGTCGGTGGCCTCCCTCCAACCAGATCCTGCCTCCGCGCAAAGTGCCGCGCGCCACCGAGCGCGCGCCTCCTGCGCTCCCTCGCTCCACCGCGCGTGGCCTCGCCGCAGGCGCTCAGCTGCGGCACAGCCCAGCACCGCCCTCAGCCGCGCGAGCTCCGCCCCGTGCGCCGCACGCTCCACGCATCCAGCCCCGGCACATACCCGCGTCCCCACCTGCTCCAGCGGCGGCGTGCCGCCCGTGCCCTCGCAGCCGACCCCGCACCTCTCTCTGTGGCCGCGTGAAGCCCTCGCGGCACCGCCCCTTGATCCTCTCACTCTCATTGGCGGCGGCACTCGTGATCTCCCTGTTGAGAAAGAAAGCAAAGAAAGAAGCCCTAGGGAGTCATTATTAAAATATTGGGATAATATCAGTGAAGCTCCTGGAGGCATTTACAATTGCAAAGAAGCCTCCGTCTGTCCAAGCAAGTGCAAATCTCTGGGTAAATTTCAAATATTCCTCCGTACTTATATTTATTGACACATTGATCCTGAGTTGTTTTCCATGTGATTATGCACGTGTATCTCTATGAAAATTGCATGCGTGCACCTTCATTATTTCTGAGCGTTTAGTTGAATATAACTTTGCAGAAATTGTGTTTCTGTCCCTGTACTTCGGACCATAACTTGCTTGATCTTTGTGATGAAATAAATGTTTGCATTGCTCTAAAAATTATGAGAAAATTCACATATGCTCCTGCTACAGTCTTGAACATTGTATAAAGTTTTCATCACATTTTATTGTCATTTGATATATTTAAAAAATCAAAAACATTGTCTTTTTGCATATCTCAACTTTGAAAATTCATAAAAATTGAAAAAGTGTTTAAAAATTCCATAAAAATTTCTATAGGTGCATTTTGTTGTGCTTTATCTTCAAACCAATTTTTGTGCATTTTTCATTTACAAAACTAAAAAAAATTGCAAAAAAAATAAAAAAAAAGTGTGGGTTCTTTGGTTTTGTCACTTTTCTTCATTTGTGCTTATTCGAAAAATAAAAAAAATATAAAATTGAAAAACCACTTCAAAAATTCTTTTCTGATATTTGACTACTTAGTTTTTAAATCGTGCTCCTTGTGTTCGACCCTGGTCGCTATACCAGGTAAAAAGAATAGCGAAAGACCGCTTACATTGAATTTCTTGATTCATCTCTTTTCCTGAGTGGTTTACAAAGTTTTCCGTTGACCGAATCGTGCGGTTGAGAACGACGACATTTTTGACATTATTTTTACATATCTCGACCGTACGAATTTCGTGTCATCAGAATGGCGCCGTTGCCGGGGAGCACGGCTTTGTAGTCATTTTTCTATCTTGTCTCTCTATATCTTAATTGCTTTCTGACCTTCTCTCTTTGATTTTTGTGCGAGGTACTGCTTGGACGACTTGGAGTTTACTTTTTGAGGACCCGCACGGGAAGAAGAAGCAGGGAGAAGAAGAAGGAACTTTTATTTCTGAGAGAGAGAGAGAGAACATTATTCTTGTAATAATTTAGGATTCTAAACTTGTGGACTTGGACTTTTCTCGGGGTCTGTTTCGCCAAGTGCCGGTGCACTTGGGGGACCTCACTGCTATTTTCCGTGTTTTTGATTTCACGTCATAGCTTGCTATCTTGATTCGCGCGGATTTGGCCCCTAGACGTAGGATTTTTGTTGATTGTGACGTAAAATTTCTAAGGGCCCAACACTTAATAGAATATTTGTTCCTATAGAACGTAATTGGACCTTAATAAAATTCACTGAAAAAGTTAGTTTAATTGGATTTGAGACCACGTGCCGTGAGGAGTCACATACAGCGCTGGCAGGACCCGTTGTGGCGGGCACCGAGTGACTCCCAAGATCGGACTCCGGACTCGATTCGGTTAGCTAACTATTATTCTTCACGATCAATAGAAGTTGCTTGTCTAAGGCCGATTTCTTCGTGCATCATATATTTAGTTTATATTCTGTCTTTAATTTTATGCGCGGATCATCTTGCATGTAGAGTGCTGGAGTAAGGTACATATTTTCTATCTCTGCATGCATCATTGTGTTTGATCGTGCATTGGCTTTCTCGATCCCTCCCCCTGTTTTTGGACTCAAATTAATCAAAGAGGAAATCGGAAAGCTCGTTAGGCGTTTATTCTTGAAAATATCCAAAAAAATCACAAAATCAAAAATTAAAATAAAAATTGGGACTGCTAATTGAACTTGACTCTAAAATCAAACGTAATTGATTCACTTCATTGTATTGGGAGAGCAATTCCCTCATTGTTGGCGCTTTTACTCGCTCGCGTACACACTAAGGAGTAGTGCCCAAATCCTATTCAAGCCTCCTAAGTGTGTGTACAACTTTCGTTGATCACCTTAACTCTAAAATTGAAAAGATAAAGGACCGAATCTCACGGTCTTCACTTTGTGTTGAGTTGGTGAACTGGGGGTTTGCTTTGTGTTTTGTATGTCTTTGGTGTGAGTCGGTTACAATCATCTTCCTTTATCATTAGCAGTCACCTTCTGTCTCTAATCCACCCTCCCTCCCTTCTATCTCTCTCTCTTCGTTCCTGCCTTTTCTTTCTTTCACTCCCTTCTATCCCTCCATCCCCCCCTTCAGTTTCCTCTCATCACGATGGGCCACTTTCCATTCCAGTCGAATTTTGCGGCTTCTTCATTTCACGCCCATCACTCACGTTCATTCTCTCGAGAGGTCGGAACCCCATCCGACTTCTCATCTTCTCCCTACCCACCCTCCCATTTGGGACGTGCTGTGAGTGACACCCACAGAGACCAGATTGACCAAACACGAGACATGGGTGTTCACATTACTGAGATGAGAGTGCATCCCATAGGCAATCGAATGGGGCAGTTGCGAGCTTTAGATGACTTGTATCCTAGGACATTGGATGAGTACACAGATCATGAAGTCCAGTCCGCTTCTACCTTGAGACCCTTTGTTCTGGATTTAGAGTTAATTGATCTACTGCCTAAGTTTTTTGGGGAAATGCACGAGGAACCATATTTGCATATCGATGAATTTGAGGATTTTTGTGTATCACGATCATATTTGGATATCACTTCTGAGGACATGATGCTGATTACCTTCACATTTACACTTCAGAGTAGAGCCAAGAGTTGGCATAGACGATTGGGAAGGAAGATTACTACATGGGGAGATTTACGATCATTATTTTTGAAGAAATTTTACCCCCAGTGTAGAGCAGAGATGATGCGGTCATGTATTCGTGATTTTTCTGTTAACCCCCAAAAGCCGTTGAGAGATTCATGGTTGAGGTTACGAGAACTTGTGAGGCGATTTCCAGATCATGGATTTTCGATGACTGACCTTATCCATATCGCCATGAGGGGGAGGACCGCAGAGCAGATATCATATGTCATTACCTCGTGTAGTGGTTCACACCATTGTCCCGACTTGGATTTTGTTGAGACCATCTTGGATACACTTTCTGATCTTGCATATACACCAGATGATTTATTTGGGACAACACATGACGGAGAGATGACAACAGTTGAGTGTGTGACACACCATGCTGATCTTGATAGCACACACAAATCAGAGGATATGGATGCTACTACTTCTCATTTGATGGATGTGTTGCCTACTGTTGTGAGTTCCCAGAGCCGGACATTGGTTGATGACCAATTGGATTTACAATCAGATTTTGAGCCAGTCCCGCTCTATCACGTAGAAGATTCGTCGATTCTAGATCTGCTAGGATCCCAAGAGATAGAGGAGGAACCCACATCTCAGCCATCCTCTGATTCTTTCCAGTATCCATACATAGTTAATACAGTGTCTTGTCTTCAGGAGATCTTCTCAGATTCGGAGATACATTTGGATTCATCTCAGCATAGAGAGTTTGATGAGGGACCGATTTTTCATTCGACAAACCTTGATAGTCCCGTATTTAAGCCTTGTGTCCTCCCATTTGATGAGGTCGATATATTTTTGGAGGACATGACATTTGACAGCATTGATCCCCAATTTCCTGCTGATTTGGCATTACTCCCTGAGGGTTATCTGCGAGAGGATGCCATGGACCATATAAACTCGGTTTCACTTTCTGGGAGTGCATCCGATCTGTCGGATCACGAGACCGAGTATTTTGATATTTCTGATAATGAGTTTGATGATTCTCTCCTCGACGACCCTCGCGAGGATGACCCGATCTTTGAGGTATTCGATGATTTCACTGATTTGTCTACATTATATGCATCGGATATCAGCCTTTCTAGTGAGTCTCTTGATCTTGATCTTCCATATCTATTCGAGACTGTGATTGACGTGGAGGATTCCCTGATAGATCCTTCCTTCTCCACGTTCGACTTCTTCGGTTCTGCCCTGTCACTCCATATAGACCTTGAGCCGACGATTTCTTTTGTGCTACCGGAGCCCGACTTCATCTGCCCATATCTTGATTCGGTAGCAAACACCCGTCTGACTATTTATCTGGGTGTTATCATTTACTCTCTTGACTCTGTTGACCTCGTTGTTGTTCTCCCACCGAGACTGCAACGACAGTACGGTATTGGCCTGACAGATGTCGTCCTGAACCTCGATACGACGTTGTCCTAGCCTTTGCGCCCAGCTAGGGGCGTAAACTCTAGCGCTCGTTGAGAGGCACCTCAACATTGATCACATATGTTTAGATCCATCTGTCCATATCATACATCCATTCTTTCTCACACCCTTTATTCATCTCCTGATCATTCCATACTTAGGGTATACTTTACCCTAAGTATAGGGGGGTGTCAGACTTGTGATTATTCTTTTGATTCTTTATACCTCTGTTTTGCTGCCTATACTTAGGGATATTTTACCCTAAGTATAGGGGAGGTAGACTTTATATATTCATCTCCTCGGTTTTCCCCTTGTGTACAGTCTGCTATACTTAGGATTACTTGATCCTAAGTATAGGGGGATCACCGACTTCTATTGATTTTATTCTTTTATTCGTCGTTGTAGTATACTATTCTTCTCACTTTTCTATACGAAGCACGAGTTATGTCTTTATTTCCAGCTCTTTGATCACTATGAGGACATAGTTCGAGCTAAGTATAGGGGGGTGTCGTATATATTGTATATATACTTTAGCCATAACTCGTACTTTCATATTTTTAATATGGCTAAAATACTGTGTAAATATTAAAAAAAAGAGATGCATAAATTTCCTCAAAATTTTTTCTTGTACATACTGACTAATAAGTCAGGTTAAAATATTTTGAAAAATATTTTGAAAGTAGTTTGAAAATCTATTTGAAAAATCTTTTGAATACCATTTGAAAAATGTTTGAAAAATATTTTCAACCTTTGTAAAAATATTGTGGATTGTAAAAATTTTTTTCTTTGTGTGAAATAAAATGATTTTGTTAAAACTATTTGCAAATGTTTGGAAAAATGGTTGAAAAATTATATTGAAAATCTATATATACTATTCGAAAAATGTTTGCCAAATAGTTTTCAAATGTGTGTAAATGTTTGTAAAATTGTGTGCAAAATTATTTTGGACTATAGTTTTGAAAATTATTTGTAAAATTATTTTCAAATAAATTTGAGGAATATATGCATCACAAAAAAAATTAATTAATTAAAAAAAAGAAATAAAAAAACAAAAAAAATCAACTATGTATATGCTTGTATAAATTACTCAAGTTGTAAATCATGTCTCATGACTCTTGTAAATAATTGACTCACTCCTTTGTAAATAGGTGTATATAATTCCTAGCCTTTATTTTTTAAAAAAAAATTGTATAGACTTGTAGATATTTTTGTCTATTTGCAAAAAAAAAACTTTTGCATGTGCATCATTTTTCAAAAATCCATAAAAATTTCAAAATTTTGAAAGTGATTTCACAAAAAGATTTTTATTTTTCTTCGCATTGTACATATTTTCTTGCATTGACATGTGCATTTTTCAGGATAGTCTTGATAATTAAACTAAGTCTGAATAAATTTGAAGAATGGAGCTTAGTTGGACCTTAATCCACTTAATTTCAGAGGAACCTTATAAGATGTGGAGTTAAGACTTTTCAGGTCCTAGTGACTTAATTCTTTGGGTCCACACGACTATGAGCATATGTCATCTTGATGAGCCTAAGTAGAACACTTAACAACACACGCATGACTCTTAGAGACAATGGCTTGACTTGCACCAGCACTTTACACATGGCTCTCCACGGATGAGGTGGTGAGGAGGCAGTTTCCTTTGGCTTGGGGTAGCATATGAGGGTAGTACTTCTAGGCGGAACCTCTCTTCTTCTTCTAGTGAAGGAAGTGCGTCTCAACTTGGTCTAGTGGTGATGAAGGCTAAAGACAGAAGCCGTGGGTTGCAATAAAGCTTCAAAAGAGGGATAGTCTACTGGCTCAAGAGGAAAATTTCTTGTATATATGCTGCACCATGTAGATATGTTGTACAGAGGCATTTGAAAAAAAAAGAAAAAAAATGCAAAAATGCAAAAAGAACTCCAAAAAAGTGGTGGGTCGGATTGAAAATTTAATAACCCCACCGGAGTGTATATAGTGAAATAAAGCAAAAGCTTATGGCATCCATGTTACATCTCATGAAGCTTGCAGCGGGAGACTTAGCTACACTGGCTGAGCTTCCAAAAGTCTATACTTCTTCCCCCTCTTCTTGAGCCGGTTGCACTTGAACTTAGAAGGGAATACCCCGCTTCTCGAGGAAAGAGTTGCTAGACCGAGGCATTAGAGTTACCAGATTGGGGGAGGTTGTTTCTTTGTTACTTCTGAGGTGGGGAGCTACATATCACTTACACTGCATGGAAAGATTCATGGTCATTAGAGTTTGTGTATGTAGACTTGTTCTGATCTGGTTTATTGAGGAGTCTTGTCCATAGATTGGTGGAACTTAAAGGCTGTTAGGTTTTAAATCCATATACTATTAAGGTTCCGGCACACAAATAATCCAAAGGTCTGACAGAGCTCCAGACTACATTTTTATGAAGATAAGTTTAAAAGTCAACATTATTCTAACTTCTTTCCTTTTTCTTTTCTTTATTTTTATTTTCACTTATTTATCAAATAAGTGTTTGCTAAGGGACTAGCAAAGGTAAAGTATAGGGGAATGATGAATCCACGATTCATCGCCTTTATTCTTTTATTTTAGCTTCAATTTCTTAGTCA
The DNA here is from genome assembly GCA_037367405.1 of Ottelia alismoides. Lineage (NCBI taxonomy): Eukaryota > Viridiplantae > Streptophyta > Magnoliopsida > Alismatales > Hydrocharitaceae > Ottelia > Ottelia alismoides. The sequence continues at coordinate 1,455,537 of JAZKJV010000282.1, read as the reverse complement.
AACACCTGTAAATACCCATTAATTTCATAAATTTACCATTTTGCATGCATTTGTTAAAATTGCATTTTTAACACTTTTTGTACATAAATAAAAGAATAAAGAAGAAAAGAAAAAGAAAAGAAAAATAAAGGATGTAGTTATGCAATAAATACAGACTGACCCAAACCCCGAGAGAAGGTCAAGACTTGACCTGATCGACCAGGAATAAAGTAGGGGGAGATAGGGTCGTTTGTCAGAAAAATCAAAAATATCTTGTAAATACTTTTCATGTATATTTGTACAAAACTTACATTATTTTATCTGTACATAATGTGACCTCAAACTAATTATTTTCATAAATAAAAGTTGTAAATAAAATTGTGTTGTAAATAATAAAAATATTTGTAAAATAAAATATTGTATATATTGCAAATAATTACACCCAGAAAAAAAGCCACAAAGTGATAATTGAAACATCAATTCCGGCTCCACACAAGCTCAAATTGAACCAAACTCACTTCCATCATACTATAAATTAAATTATCTTTCAAATGGCTGTGGTTTCATTATTTTTGGAGTTACGGTTAAAAAGTCGGTTTTCTGGGGTGTTTTGTGCAGTTTTCCTATATATTTGATGAACATATTTATTTATATTTATTTTTATACATAATATATTTTGTAAATATTGGTTTCATTAAAAATAAAAAAATATATAAAAAATAAAAATTTTTTATATCAAAATATTTCCTTATTTGTACCTATGTACATTATATTATATGTATATAATATATGTATACAACTAACTTTCTTAAATAAAAAAAAAGGGGCACCAAAAAAATAAAATATCTAACTTCAATTAATTTATTTATTTAATTACGAAAATCATATGTAATTATTTAATTTATGGGATTTATTTGAATTCATAACTTACCTTTTATGTGAATATTTGATTTTGTGCCTTAAATAGCCACCATTAAGGTGGTTAATTGATTTTTGGGAATTATTTAATTTATTTATTTTAATTAATTACGAAATTCATTTTTAATTAATTATTTATTTTATTTATTCAATTATTTTATTTAATTAACCAATAAACACTTTCCTCATTTGTGAATATCTTCCATTTTTGATTTTCTTCTCTTTTTAATGGGCTCCTCCTCCCTCATTCACACTTGATCGATCTTTGGCGGAGAGGAGCCCGGTTTCCGAGAGGTTTCTTGTTGAAGAGGGTCCTAGCCTCCGATCCAGTCGGTGACAGAGATTTGTGCTTCGTCGAGGCCATCATGGCTTGTCCGATCCCCGAGGTGAGATCCACTTTTACTCTTCATTTTTCGTAGGTAAATCGTAGGCATAGAACTTTGCGTAGGAGTAGTGATTAATTTTTAGCCATTAAAAACCACAAAAATTTCCATCACATTTATGTCCAATCCGCCATCGATTTTCATCTCATTTTTCGTATCTCACCATTTTCACGTTCTACCTCACATAATCTCTCACCTCCGACCACGCACGGTGGTCGGAGATACGGATCTCTATCTTCCACTTCGTGATGATCCGATACATTCACACTCTCTCATTTCTGTGTATAAATAAAGAACAACATAAAATTGTTTTTCCTGTTTGTCTCACATCTGTTTTTGCAGGAAAATAAAAAAAATTACTTTTTCTCTCTCTAACCTCCATTTTGCAGGAATAAAGAAAAATAAAAAAAACATAGTTGTTCTTCATTCTTCTCTAACATTTGTTTTGCAGGATAAAAAAATAAAAAAAACTTGCTTTTGTATCTAACGTTTTGTTTTGCAGGAAAATATAAAAGAAAAACATATAAAAAAATAAAAAAAATCTTTTCTCGTCTATCTACATCTGCTGTTAAAAAAAATAACAAAAAAAATAATAAATAAAAAAATAAGGCTGCAGCCTCAGCCTCAGCCACAGCCCAGCGGCTAGGCCGCCGTCTTCTCCGCCACCTCCGCGCGCGGCTAATCTGCCGCCACCTCCTGTTCCGCCTTGAGCGGCGCGACCCGTGGCCCTGCACCCACCGCATCAGCCTCCAGGCGTAATGCGCGGACGCGCGACTTCCCGTCCTCCATCACCTTCAGAGCTCCGTGGCCGACCCGCGCATGACCGCGCCTCCATCCAACGCCGGCAGCACTCCAGCGGGCCCTCGCACCTTCATCCACTTCCACATCGGCTGGTGGGCACCCTCCGTGCCTCCTGCCCTCCTCTGCGCCGCCGCCCCAGAGCACCCAACCGCCCGCGTCGGTGGCCTCCCTCCAACCAGATCCTGCCTCCGCGCGAAGTGCCGCGCGCCGCCGAGCGCGCGCCTCCTGCGCTCCCTCGCTCCACCGCGCGTGGCCTCGCCGCAGGCGCTCCGCTGCGGCACAGCCCAGCGCCGCCCTCAGCCGCGCGAGCTCCGCCCCGTGCGCCGCGCACTCCACGCGTCCAGCCCCGGCGCATACCCGCGTCCTCACCTGCTCCAGCGGCGGCGTGCCGCCCGCGCCCTCGCAGCCGACCCCGCACCTCTCTCTGTGGCCGCGTGAAGCCCTCGCGGCACCGCCCCTTGATCCTCTCACTCTCATTGGCGGCGGCACTCGTGATCTCCCTGTTGAGAAAGAAAGCAAAGAAAGAAGCCCTAGGGAGTCATTATTAAAATATTGGGATAATATCAGTGAAGCTCCTGGAGGCATTTACAATTGCAAAGAAGCCTCCGTCTGTCCAAGCAAGTGCAAATCTCTGGGTAAATTTCAAATATTCCTACGTACTTATATTTATTGACACATTGATCCTGAGTTGTTTTCCATGTGATTATGCACGTGTATCTCTATGAAAATTGCATGCGTGCACCTTCATTATTTCTGAGCGTTTAGTTGAATATAACTTTGCAGAAATTGTGTTTCTGTCCCTGTACTTCGGACCATAACTTGCTTGATCTTTGTGATGAAATAAATGTTTGCATTGCTCTAAAAATTATGAGAAAATTCACATATGCTCCTGCTACAGTCTTGAACATTGTATAAAGTTTTCATCACATTTTATTGTCATTTGATATATTTAAAAAATCAAAAACATTGTCTTTTTGCATATCTCAACTTTGAAAATTCATAAAAATTGAAAAAGTGTTTAAAAATTCCATAAAAATTTCTATAGGTGTATTTTGTTATGCTTTATCTTCAAACCAATTTTTGTGCATTTTTCATTTACAAAACTAAAAAAATTTGCAAAAAAATAAAAAAAAGTGTGGGTTCTTTGGTTTTGTCACTTTTCTTCATTTGTGCTTATTCGAAAAATAAAAAAAAATATAAAATTGAAAAACCACTTCAAAAATTCTTTTCTGAAATTTGACTACTTAGTTTTTAAATCGTGCTCCTTGTGTTCGACCCTGGTCGCTATACCAGGTAAAAAGAATAGCGAAAGACCGCTTACATTGAATTTCTTGATTCATCTCTTTTCCTGAGTGGTTTACAAATTTTTCCGTTGACCGAATCGTGCGGTTGAGAACGACGACATTTTTGACATTATTTTTACATATCTCGACCGTATGAATTTCGTGTCATCAATGACGCAGAGACATTCCTAGTCAATGGACAACTGTTAAAGCACTTTGTCGAACCCAATGAACAGTTAGTCCATGTTGAGGAGATTGTATTCATGCACGGGACAGACTCAGCATATACACATTGAGCTGCGCGTGAAACCTTGCAACAATGAGCTCTTGCCATCAACAGCATCTAGAAAGATTCAGATCGCGATCCTTATATATACCCACCATTCATGTATATTCTTTCACTCTTCACTATACATCCTCTGATCACATCGATCCTCATACACCCTCCCGTCCTTTACTTAAGCTAACCTGAGCCTAAGTATAGGGGGGACCGATGCCCACCTTGTATATACTCATCCACGTCCCCTCTTGACCTCATCTGCCCCGTTTTTTATCTTCTTCTACACTTAGACTGCGAGAGCATAAGTAGGGGGGGAAATGACTTCTATATATTTTTTGTAATTTAATCTCTCCTACGCTTAGCATGAGCTATGTCTTTTCCTCACTTTTTCATGCTCTGAGGACATAGCACACACTAAGTATAGAAGGGAGTGTATATATTACATATATCCTTACCCATAGCTCGTGCTTTTGCGTATTTTCGCATATTTTTTGTATATATTACACAATAATTAAGGGATGGGTAAAAATGGATTTTTTTTTGTAAAATATATGTATACTTGTTTATTGTATGATTTGTATAATATTTATAAAACTCTTGTAAATTGTTGTAACATAGAAGGTATCCAAATTTTGAAAAAAAATAGAAAAATCAAAATCAAAGGCTCCTTATTTACTCTTGCACATCATCTCTTAAAAAGAAAGAAAAAGAGTCTTGCATCTCATTCTTCTACATAGCATCCGCACCTCATCTGCTTATCTTACATGTGCAAAGTGAAAAGCTAGTGGGTTCTGAACCAAGTTATGAGTAGATGTTGAGGAGGTACTTGATTTGACATTAATCCACCTAATTTCAGAGGAATCTTATAGGAACTGGAGTTAAGATTTCTCAGGTCAAGTGACTTAATTCTTTGAGTCTGCAATTCTATGTTCACATGTCATCTTGATTAGTCTAAGTAGAATATCTTGTGCACACGCATGATTCTTTTAGACGGTGACCTAACTTGGACAAACACAATGCACGTAGCTCTTCATTGATGAGGTGGTGAGGAGGTAGAATCCTTTAGCTTGGAGTAGCACATGGGTGGACACATCCGTCCTCCTTTAGGGATGGTACTGCATCTCAACCTAGTCTGGTGGTGTTGACGTCTAAGGACGGGATGCTGTAGGTTGCAATAATGCTTCAAAAGAGGGATAGTCTACTGGCTCAAGAGGAAAAACTCCCGATGTACATGTTGCACATTGTATATAGTTCAAAAAAAAGGAAAAATGCAAGAACTCCAAAAAAATAAGACAGTCCAAAGTGAAAATAAAATACCTATTGGAGTATGTATATTAGCAAGAACTCAACAGCTGGATGAGTTGGCTACACTGGTCAGGCATCCTGGGATAGGTAGCTACACTGGCTACCGTCCATTCTTTTCTCCACCCCTTCCTCTTGAGCTGGTCGCACTTGAACTTAGAAGGGAATACCCCGCTCCTCGAGGAAAGAGTTACTGGACCGGAGAATTAGAGTTACCTTGTTAGAGGAGGTCGTTTCTTAGCCATTTCTGATGTGGAGAGCTATTTTACACTTAAACAGTACAAGTAAGAATCATAGTCATCAAAAATTTGCGTTTGAGGATTTGTTCTGACCTGACTATTAAGGCATCTTGAATAGAAGATTTGTGGAACTTAAAGTTTGTTAGGTCTTAAATTCAGATCCCAATAAGGTTCCACAATACAATCAATCCAAAGGTCGAGTCAAGCTCCATTTTCAACTTTTGTTCATGACCTTGGTATGGATCCCAAAATCATTTCACTCTTGCATTTCATTTTAGTTGCTCGGGGATGAGCAAGGTTTAAGTTTATGGGGTTGATGAATCTGTGATTCATCACTCTTAAAGTTGAAAATAGAGCTTTGTTCCCAAGTAATCAGATGCATATTTCTACTGATATTGCATAATTAGCATTCATAAATGCATAAATAATATCTGCATTTTAGCATTCATATTTGAATTAAATAAGAAGCCCAATTCACTAGTAAATATTCACATGTATATTCATCATATTTTACCTATTTTTATATATTTTATACTAACTTCAAATCCAATAAAATCAACTCTATAGTATATATATATATATATATTACTGACACTAATAAAGAAAAAATATCCAAAAAAAATAAGAACTTGCAAAATCGACCAATAAAACCTGAGTCCAAGTTTGAGACCATGAACCTTAAAATGCGCATATCTCTCTCTTATAGTATCCGATTCAGGTCTACTTAATTTTAAAGTATTATACATTCAAAGACCATTAAAACAAGACTAATTTCATTAAAATAGGAGATCGTATGTGAAACTTAGATTTTAGGCCCCTATTGTATATTGTATATTGTACATATTGACCTTTTTGCCCTTGTATTTTATCTTTATTATTAAAAATAAAAAATAGATTAAATTATAAAATTTCCTTTCATATTTTATCTATTTTTATTTTAATTTTTCTCTTGTTTAAAAATGAAAAAAATACAAAAGAGAAAATGCAGTATTTTATATCTATAAGGGACCACCCAAAAACACACCTTGTACAGATGACTTCTTTTGATTTTCGGCCTTTCACAAAAGTTGTAGATCTCATCGAGACGAGCAACTTTCGTGTTGAGGACTTTTTGATTTAACCTTTTTTATTATTCATTTTCGATTTTTATTTGCATTTAATTTTGGATTTTTCTGGGAGTGACACGTGGCAGCTCCTAGAGCAGCTACATGTCAACCCTCCTTTCTCCACTTACTCTCTTTAGTCTGGACCGTTGGATGAAGGGTGCTTTATCCAACAGCTCAAATCCTTTCATATCTCTCTCTCTCTCTCTCTCTCTCTCCATACGGTGTCTTCCACCTCCCGACTCTTGCGGGAGGAACCATCAATCGCACACTCCTCCCACTTCCTTCATCGATCTCCACCTAGCCCTCTCGCCCCTCATCTTAAGAACCACTCACCAATGGTTTTAAAAGGACCGCCACTCCTCCCTTCACCGCTCATCCGCCATGAACGTGAGAAGAGGAGCGAGCTCCTATCAGCACCTCAGGTGACAACTGAGAGGGTGAGGTCGAGCTACAACCTCCATCTTCTAAGGCGAGATCCAGGAGTGCACAACATCCTGCCACTGCCGCATCTCCAAGCAGCTGAGCTCCGCCCCAGCCGAGGTGTTGAGCGAAAATCAGAGCTCTTCCCGAAACTCGTTCCCAAGCACCCCTTTCATCCGCTAGTGGTAATCTCTCTCTTCCTCCTCTCTTTTCCTCATACTTTCTCTCTCTTCAATCCACCTTCATCCATCCTCTAAGTCACAAAACTATTTGCACTTTCATGGATAAATCACACAGTACGAATGCGATGATGATTTTTGTTGAATTTTTTGATGAATTTTCTTGAACCAATTCAACAAAAATTTACTACACATAAACAAATACTCCTAAGTCCCCTGTTAACAGGGGAATCTCCCTTGCTTCTTCTCTCCCTCCCACGTACTCTCTCTCATTCCATCTCTTCCTCATTTCTTCTTCTATCTTCATTCCCTCCATCAACTTCTTCATTTCTTCCTCCTCTCTGTGATGCCTTACACTCCATCGATTTCTCGCAAGTCCATCGCATGTGACTTCCGACGATCAAAACACTGTCCTCCTTCCAGCCTTGCACCCCTGGCTCCTCCAGCTCACCGCAACAACCTGCGATCAAGTTCCAAGCCCACCAGCCATCGTGCTCCTCCTCACGCCCTTGTCTGCACCTCCAGCACACGTCCCGCCTCCGACCGTCCGCACGAGAACCTCTACCCGTCCATGCGCCCTCCTTTAACGCGGCTCGTGCACTACCGCTTAACAACCGCCCCTCGCGCGCTCCTCCTAGCCGCAACACGACCTCCAGCCAGACCGCGACCAGCCCCTGCACGCATGCTCCTTGCCACCAGCCCCTCAGCTGCCTCGCACGTCCCAGCTCCAGCCTGCGCCATCCCCCTTCAACCTCTCCATCACTTGAGTCGCCGCCGACCTTCCATCGTGCTGCGACATACGTGCTCCAGCCATGCTCATTGCATAGACGCCCCGCCAACCATCACGGAGAAGTAGGATCAGTGAGGGGTCATTTAATTTTGGAAAATTACATGGAGGCCCCTCCGTAGCTCACTAATCACACAGGCGCTCCCATAAGCCTGAGATCACATGTATGGCTTGTGATAGAGTAAAAATTGCATCCATACCATGTAAGTTTTGATAATTGCATTCGAGTCCTTGTCGGCATATTTTCTTTTATCAATTTTAAATTCGTAAATTGCATTTACATCCCTGTATTTGCATGTTTGTTTAGGCATTTAGTTTGCCTCATTTTTAAATTCCAAAAATTGCATCTTGTAGAACATCTTATGCTTTATCTTAACTGATGCTTGTCAAATTTTTAGGAGATATTCTATTTAATATAATTATTTTGGTGGAAATTAGCATATTTTATCCACTGTTCATTATTAATTGCTTATTAAATTAATTGTTGCTTCAAAAATCATCAAAAAAATCACAATAGGTAGAGTTTAATTATTTCTAAATTATGCCAAAAAATCATTTCATTTGCACACATTAGAGGCCTTAATAAATTAATTTGTTTGTTTTTCTTAATTGATTTTTAATAGGTCCAAAACGTATTATTTTTTAGGTTTAAAAATTTTCTTGGAATAATCTCGCATAGAGTCATCTAGGATAATTTTAATTCTTGAAAATAATTTGATTTGGTATTTACTAAAATTAGTTTTACAAAAATCACCCTGCATTAATCTTTAATTCATAGTAAATTCATTCAAACTTGAAAAAATCCAAAAAATATATAATAGCTTAATTTCATTGCATTTCACATTTTGGCCAAGTTTCATAAAATTTGGACTTAATTTGATTATCTTTCTCATTAAATTTGCAAAATTTGCCTGAAAGTGCATTGTTTTTCCTTAATTGCATAAAAATTCCTAAAAAAAGACCAAAAATATTTTTTTGAAAATCTGATCTAAAAAATTAACTAAAAAGTTTACCAAAGGAGACAGCTACCTCCCTGAGTTGGCCCTTGGGCTTGTCCAAGTAAAATAAATCTGCCGCTAGAACTTGATATTCCATTAGATTTGAGTGGTTTTCGACAAAGTCTCGTTTACCTGACTGCAACGAACTTAACTTTTAATTTGATCGATAATTTGGTTGAATTAACAAGGGTAAGCGAGGAGGCTTCACTTGGGCATGTGTAGCAGCTCAATGAGCGACCTATTTGTAAATCAACAGAAGTCGGAGGCTTGAAGTGCAATATGCCCAAAAAGTATCTCCCATGCATGTGCCTAAAACGTGACGCTTGTTGGACATGTGAGCCCACGGCGAGCCATTATGCAATAAATGTTATTGCAAATATCATTCCCTGATCTGAAATGAAGAATAATAAATTGCATAATAGGTCCCTCTGTACAATTAGGGTTATGTACCATGGTTGTCTTAATGATCAAACAGCTGTTGATTCAATAATTGAATCATAGAGGCCGGTGCTTGGATGAATATCTAAAGAGTTAGATTGAGGACTCATCAAGTACCGTCAAATGATTGTTAAGATGTGATCTCCAGCCTGAGTAGGAGATGGCAATCCTTTCTCACATAGGCTGATATCTGACCGACCTCTTGATGCAGGTCCTCTGTATAGGAATAGAGATTCGGAGGTGTCAGATTAGTTAGGTCAAAGAGTTGACTTAACGAGATCAAGATAACCTAAGTCCTATGTTGAATGCTGTCACAACATAGGCACGCATCCTCTGACCGGAGACAGATGTATTGCTATATGTCTGAGTATGTACATTTGATAGACCAATAGGTTGATGACCTAACCAAGGTCTATACGCCGGCGCGTTGGTGTGCATATAAGGGCATATGAGTAATACGATCTCTCAAAGGGATCATACAGGTTCACTACTGAACCGGAAGACATGAGCTCACTCATGAGATATTGGAAGGAATCAAATTCCGTGCACGGTCGTCTCGCTTTGGAAGCTTGACTGAATTTGTAGGTTTGATATATACTTTTGGAAAGTATATGATCAAGACCTAGGTATGATATATGCTTTTGGAAAGTATATGATCGATACCAAATCCCAATGATCAAATGAGAAACTTAGTGATCAAACCCTGAAGAAGACAGTGTAAAATTGATCTTGATCTTCGGGTTGACCATGGGTCTTCCAATATGCAGGATGTACAGGTATTGGGAATACCTGAGGGTGATGTGATCATAAACGATTGTATATCCATGATGCTTCCATTCCGAGGGAGTGATGAAACAGGTATGGATTTTAGTGACTCCTTCCAGTAGAGAAGCATTCTGATCTTAGTCCAAGTGTTGGACATTGGTCTGAATAAGATTCAGATTCAATGAAGATTAGATTTGCGGTCTTGATTTAATCAAGCATCTGTGGGAGGTTCGTTCGATCTGGATTTGAGATAATATCTCAATATCCAAGTCACTATACGTGGAATAATACAATCGCCCTGTCCTTATCTCCAAGTATCTGCGGAGAAAGCACATTATTCTTGAAAGAGTTCAAGAATAATTCTTTTGATGAAATATCCAAGCAAGGACTTGATGATTAAATGAGATTTGATTATCAAGCTTAAATATGAATATGATTCATATTGTGAAAATGATTATCTAAGATAATTAAATGGGATTTAATTATCAAGGATTAAGAGAATATGGATAACACTATCCATGATGTATGTGTATTATAAATATGATTTATAATATACATATATAAGAGAGAGAGAATTTATGTGAATAGAATTTGTTAATTAATAATGTGGATTAGATTCACATTTATTAATTAATTGGAAATGCAATTTACTAACTAGTTTGGGTTGTGAATGTGATTCACATATCTTCGATGGCATGATTGAAATATTCACAAATTAATTTGGAATTAATTTGGTGGATATTATTGCAATAATAGTTATTGCAATTTATTAAGAAGTAATAAGATAAAATAAAAGGAGACAAAATAACCCCCTATAATTTAGGGTGGTTTGTTGACTCCCTTTTTTTGTTGTCACATTATCTCTTAATTAGTTAAATTAAATTGTGTTGATAATGTTGCAACATATTTTAATTTAAATTAATGTTGTTGGTTTTAACCAACAACAATCATAGCCATTGATTTAGCATGGACCAAGCATAGCCCTTGGATCCATGTGTCCCATGGATTGAGATCCATTGGATCCTAAACTAGTATAAAAGGAGGGCTAGGGTAGCCTTTCCAAGTTACAACAACATTCTTGAGTTGAAGAACTCTACTCTCTCTCTCATTCTCGTGGGGTCTCCCTAATATTCAAGTGGTCGTCCACTTTGTGTATTAGGAAGGAGATCATTTTTGTTGCGCCTCGACGCTTGGATCTTCGTCAAAGGATTGCGGGAAGGACGCGACTCATCATCGTGCCCGCAAGCGCATTCTCCGTGGGTCGGACTTAAGATAGGAGGATCTCTACTTTGGGATCTCGCGATCACAACCACGCTTCAAGAGGTATTCCTTATACTTTGTGGTTTGATGAAACGATCCGAGAAGTGTTCTCGTGATCATGTGGTTTCATCTTTAAGATTTAAAAATTTTAATTTCCGCTGCATCTAGCGACTAGTGCGACTAGTTGCTCCGATTGCATATGATGCGATCGACACGCTTCCGTGATGTGCTTGAGGATACTCAATATCCTTCAAGTGGTATCAGAGCCATAGGTCGAATAAGGTTTGGATATAATCCATAGACCTTAGACGATTTGGTTCTTGAAAGGGTTGCGAAATTTTACTGCATTTCAATTTTCGCACCTCTGTCTAACTGAATTTTTCTGTACTGTTTAAAATGTTTAAACACGAAATTTTTATATGGATTTTGTTCCCCATTAAACAAGGAAACCATAGGACTTGAGTTTACTAAATTTGAACTTCATTTGCTCAAGATATGGCTTTTTGAATATGACTATATTCACTGTTGCGGGAACTGCGGATTTAAACGTGATTAATGAGATAATTACGGTTTTAATCCGCCTCGAAATACGTGAATTAGCACTTAGGTTCTTTAATAAATCAAATAGGCAATCTTTGGAAACTGAGTTTGCAATTTTTGGATTTAAATTGATCAAGATATGTTAATTTTAGTGATTGGGGGTCACTGCTGGAAATTGACATTTTTGATCTTGAACCTTGTGATATGTCATTCAATTATCATGATGAAAATTAATTGTTAATTTTCTGGAATAATTAGTGATAAATATTTGTGAAATATTTAAAGAGATAATTATTTCATTGAATGACACTTGCCTAAACCACAATGATGAGATATTAGATCTTGATCATTGGTTCATCAACAAACATTGCTTTCATGAAAACCATAGTTTATCCTACAATTGTTGTAGGACAACTTTTACATGAAAAACCCTTTTGCTTGAATAGGATTGGGGATTTGTCTAGCAAATCTCCTTATAATCAAAAATGTTTTGATTTATATTATATGGTATAATTTCGGTTGAAAAACCGATGAACATCTCAAAGTACATGATGGTCTATCTGGTATTATCCTTTCCCGAGGCGGATGTGGTGCCTAGTCGGAGAGAATTGGGGTAGCGGGTTGCAACGTATGTGGTCCGTCCCACTCTCGTCGATACTGGCCATGACAGCGGGTAGGGACTGTATAATACCGGAGACAGACAATGTGTATTTTTCTAATTATTAAAATTCGAATAATACGTACTTTGAGTATATACCTACTATTCAAGTAAAAGACATGTTTGTTGATTGATGTTTGGATTGATGATTAATTTAATGTGATTAAATTAACTATGTCCAATAAACACTCTATTATGAATAGATGTGTATTTCCCTTGGAAGAATTAATTATGTGAATATGATTCACGATAATTAATTACAATTTGAATATGAGGTGGAGGATCACATAAGTGACATCCATGGTCTCCCGTCAAGGCAAAGGATTCCGTCGCCAGTTGTTGTATATAGGAGACGTCTGTCCGAAGTGACAGATCCTATATATGATTTAATTGGATCGGGTTCTTTGCTTCTCGAAAGAGTAAGGTCGTATACGTAGTGACCCCAATATCGGGTCCTCATATTATTGGGGCGATATTGGATTGCGTATAGCGAGTATTAAGCCTGTGGACGGTTGGTTCAATTAATGACGGGTCAACATTGCCTTAGGGGTGGTGGGCCCTGGTGTTAAAGACCGAATTGGGAGATGCAAGTTGGACTTGCAAGGCGGAATGTGTTCCCGCTTCTTTTTATCCGAGTTGTAGGTTCTCATATTATTGGGATGCAACGAAGATAGGAAAGGAGATCCCAGATCTTGCTAGAGATATAATGGTAAGAATATCTCTTACATTGAAAGTGATTAAGGGAATGAACTTTCAGTGTTGACAAGGCAAGACAACTTTGATATAAAAATTCCTAAATCAAAGTAAAACATGTATATACAATATATATACACTTATGCAAATTTCTTATTTCAGATAATCCTTCATTAAACCCACTCAATGTTATACTCAATAATAACCAGTAAAATATCTTGGATTGGACTCATGATCCAGATATGGTACTTGCAATTGGACACATAATGTATGTGGTTGCAGTGTGCAAGTTTCCTCAACATAATGAGGAATGACAATTATGTAAGACAATAAGACATCACCTTAGGGTTTGTATGTCTCTATAGTCTTGATCTTTCATCGAGTGTACTTTGGAAGTGACATGTCGATGGTGATCGTAATTGTCGAATAATCCTTATAAAATAAAAGAGGATATTTTGGCATACATATGTGCTCTAGACATTAATCATGAATGACATGGTTCTCTGCATTATGCAGAATGGTAGCTCGAAAGAGATGATGTATTCAAAATGTTTGAATACCTACCTGAACCTAAGTCTCCAAGAGTTAAGATGAATGTAGATATGATGAGTGTCATCATTCTACTGTCTATACTCAAGTCATTCATGAAGCTTCATGATATTCATATTGTATGAATTTAATGAAGCATGTATAAATGTTGAAATGCTCTTGTATTGAAATCCTTAGAATTCAACATAAGAGATCCTTAGTCTTAAGCAATGGTTGTTTATAGATTAAGAGAGTGCAGTGGAAGCATGGGTCAGACCCGAGTAAGAAGGAAAGTCAAAGAGTTGACCTACTTCTGTGACTTCCATATGACATCCAAAGAGTTGGATGAATGCCAATACTGCAATAAGTTGATGTGTTGATAGTATGACTATCAAATCTGTCTAAAATCCTTAGTGAAGGACTCAGATAGAGCATCAGAATAATCTACATAAATCATTGACTCTGACTTTCTTATTTCATAAGATAAAGTCTAACAATTGTATCCCAATCTTCTAATGACAATTGCAATTGGTTGCATATACATATTAGAAGATTAGAAATTTGATCTTAAGGTTTAGTAGTCATCAACATGGATATTGGTGCAATTGTTGCGACAATCTCTATTGGATAGATGGACTCCATATTCTCAGTGGGAGAGCCCTTAGTCTTGGAGAATGTCTCTATGACGTAGATATTAGAATACCCTCATTGTTTGTTTCTAAATGTTGGAAATAAACATGAATTCTGAGATAGAACTATCATAAAGAGTTATGATGGAAGTATTTCAGATAGTAATCTAACATCTAGTGGACTCCACAAAATTAGAAAATTAATGAATGGTTCATTAAGATTTCTAATACTGAAAATTAAACCTTGATAGATCAATAGGAGGATGAAGATCATTTGACAATGATCTGGCATCAAGCCTTGGATGTTTGTCTATTGATTTGATCAATAGACTAGTAAGATATGAAACTTTAGAATGTCTAAAATTTCAAATCTTACATACTTGTGAATATTGTATTCAAAGTAAAATGTCCAATACACCCTTCTTTGAGAATGGTGTTAGATGTCGAGGTATTCAAGATCTCATACATATTGATGTATGTAGATCATCTATATCATAGTAAACATTATGGATATGTAATATCTATTGATGATTACGTATGATATGAGATTTCTTCTCTTCACCTGAGAAACCTTTGAAATGTTCAAAGATTTCACAATTTTAGTTTAGAACCAAAGTTTGAAGAAAGATGAAATGAATTTGATCTAAGCAAGGTAGCAAGTACCTATTAGATAAAATTCAAAGAATACCTTATGGAGATATGAATATCATTTCTATCTCAATCCTCCTAACACACCTAAACTCAATGAAGTTGTAGGGAGATACAATTGGATCATGTGTGACATGATTTGATCAATGATGAATTTTAGCATAATTATCCTCTTAGTTTCCTGGTATATATGTGTAGTAGAGACTACAATATATATCCTTAATAAGGTTCCATGGATGTAAGCTGGAATCTAGCACTTGAGAGTGCTACTTCATTAGGAAAATAAAGTATGGTATTGGATACCTACTTTATGACCTTGAGATTCTTAAAAGATCTCATCTCTGAGAATGTGATTCTTGGAGGATTGAGATTCTTGAGAATCAAGATGAAAATGAAGTGAAGGAACTCATTTAATCTTGAGATGACAATGAGGCTCCTGAAATCGGAAACTAAAAGGATAATTAAAGATGAAACATTAATACCTCTTCAAATGAGTTTGAGGATGTATTCCATGTGTCAGTTAAGTCTGAGAGTGATCGGACTTCATGTGATGAAGCTCCTAAGGATCATGACATGGAAAGATGGATATTAGCAATAAAGTCTAAAGTAGACTTCATATACAAGTGTTGTATATGGACCCTCGAGGATCCACCTATAAGGGTTAGACCCATTAAGGTGTAAATGGATCTTCAAGAGAAGAGGAACCTGATGAGAAGGTAAAGACCTTCAAAGCTCGGTTTGTAGCCATAAGCTACACACCGGAAGAGAAGACATTGCTTGCAATGAGACTTGCTCTTCGGTGACCATGCTTAAACTCATCAGAATATTGCTAACCTTAGC
Source organism: Ottelia alismoides (assembly GCA_037367405.1). NCBI lineage: Eukaryota > Viridiplantae > Streptophyta > Magnoliopsida > Alismatales > Hydrocharitaceae > Ottelia > Ottelia alismoides. The sequence goes on along the minus strand of JAZKJV010000282.1, from coordinate 1,439,863 downwards.
TACACAACTTGACTATTGCATCTTCAAGATGTAATTCAAGATTGCATTCCTCTAAAGAATACCTCTCTGAGGATATTCACATGAAGTAGCCTCAGGGCTTCATGTTTGGAGAAAGTAAGGTGTGAAAGCTAAAGAAATCCATCTGTGGACTCAAATAAGCAGTTGGAACATAAGATTTGATGAAATTATAAATGTTATGATTTCAAATAGAATCTTGATGTACCATGTGAAGCTTAATGGGAGTGCCATTGTGTTCATCGTACTAAATGTAGATAATATCCTAATCATTTGGAATGATATAAGGATGATAATAAGTGTTTTATATTCTGGCTATTCCATACCTTGAGATATGATCTCAAGAATACCTCTTATATCTTAGTTCTGAAGTTGTTCAGAAGCAAAGAAAAGAGGGTATTGGGACTGTCACATTTGTAGTACACCTTGGACGTATTCCATTCTTGGAAATTCCAAGAAAGGCTTCCTTCCCTTGAGATTTGGTACTGACCTATCAAAAGGAATAGCACCTCAAAGAGTTGAGGAAGTGTATGCTTGATGTGTACAAAAGCCAGATATCTGCCATGCAGTGGGAGTAGTAAATTGTTAGTAATCCTACTATGGAGAAAGAACACTTGATTGCAGTAATAACGATATCTTCAAAGATGAGAAGGCTATAGAGATAGTGATCTCTAAGTCTTATCTTCAAGAGCTTAAGACTTTATAGATAGAGATCTAAAAGGTCTTAACTGTGGATACCTTGAGAGATAGTGATCTCCCAGAATAAGGGTATTCTGATAAGGATTATGAAAATACTGGTTATAATAGTTATTGAGCAATAGTGTCAAGGACACTATAACTGCTTTGACTAGATTGAGTACAGGTTGCATTAGATGCAACATTCGCATTGGATGCGAGCACTGTTACCTAGGGATATGCAAGTGCCGTAAAAGGACTTGGCATAGTCTTTTGGGAACAGAGTGACTGATCAGCTTACCTAGCTATTTCTAAATGGCCTATGATTGTCACATGAGTGTGAGTTTAAATGATTAGCCCATTAATGGCTCTTTGGGCTAGTGGGAGATTGTTGGACATGTGAGCCCACGGCGAGCCATTATGCAATAAATGTTATTGCAAATATCATTCCCTGATCTGAAATGAAGAATAATAAATTGCATAATAGGTCCCTCTGTACAATTAGGGTTATGTACCATGGCTGTCTTAATGATCAAACAGCTGTTGATTCAATAATTGAATCATAGAGGCTGGTGCTTGGATGAATATCTAAAGAGTTAGATTGAGGACTCATCAAGTACCGTCAAATGATTGTTAAGATGTGATCTCCAGCCTGAGTAGGAGATGGCAATCCTTTCTCACATAGGCTGATATCTGACCGACCTCTTGATGCAGGTTGTCTGTATAGGAATAGAGATTCGGAGGTGTCAGATTAGTTAGGTCAAAGAGTTGACTTAACGAGATCAAGATAACCTAAGTCCTATGTTGAATGCTGTCACAACATAGGCACGCATCCTCTGACCGGAGACAGATGTATTGCTATATGTCTGAGTATGTACATTTGACAGACCAATAGGTTGATGACCTAACCAAGGTCTATACGCCGGCGCGTTGGTGTGCATATAAGGGCATATGAGTAATACGATCTCTCAAAGGGATCATACAGGTTCACTACTGAACCGGAAGACATGAGCTCACTCATGAGATATTGGAAGGAATCAAATTCCGTGCACGGTCGTCTCGCTTTGGAAGCTTGACTGAATTTGTAGGTTTGATATATACTTTTGGAAAGTATATGATCAAGACCTAGGTATGATATATTCTTTTGGAAAGTATATGATCGATACCAAATCCCAATGATCAAATGAGAAACTTAGTGATCAAACCCTGAAGAAGACAGTGTAAAATTGATCTTGATCTTCGGGTTGACCATGGGTCTTCCACTATGCAGGATGTACAGGTATTGGGAATACCTGAGGGTGATGTGATCATAAACGATTGTATATCCATGATGCTTCCATTCCGAGGGAGTGATGAAACAGGTATGGATTTTAGTGACTCCTTCCAGTAGAGAAGCAATCTGATCTTAGTCCAAGTGTTGGACATTGGTCTGAATAAGATTCAGATTCAATGAAGATTAGATTTGCGGTCTTGATTTAATCAAGCATCTGTGGGAGGTTCGTTCGATCTGGATTTGAGATAATATCTCAATATCCAAGTCACTATACGTGGAATAATACAATCGCCCTGTCCTTATCTCCAAGTATCTGCGGAGAAAGCACATTATTCTTGAAAGAGTTCAAGAATAATTCTTTTGATGAAATATCCAAGCAAGGACTTGATGATTAAATGAGATTTGATTATCAAGCTTAAATATGAATATGATTCATATTGTGAAAATGATTATCTAAGATAATTAAATGGGATTTAATTATCAAGGATTAAGAGAATATGGATAACACTATCCATGATGTATGTGTATTATAAATATGATTTATAATATACATATATAAGAGAGAGAGAATTTATGTGAATAGCATTTGTTAATTAATAATGTGGATTAGATTCACATTTATTAATTAATTGGAAATGCAATTTACTAACTAGTTTGGGTTGTGAATGTGATTCACATATCTTCGATGGCATGATTGAAATATTCACAAATTAATTTGGAATTAATTTGGTGGATATTATTGCAATAATAGTTATTGCAATTTATTAAGAAGTAATAAGATAAAATAAAAGGAGACAAAATAACCCCCTATAATTTAGGGTGGTTTGTTGACTCCCTTTTTTTGTTGTCACATTGTCTCTTAATTAGTTAAATTAAATTATGTTGATAATGTTGCAACATATTTTAATTTAAATTAATGTTGTTGGTTTTAACCAACAACAATCATAGCCATTGATTTAGCATGGACCAAGCATAGCCCTTGGATCCATGTGTCCCATGGATTGAGATCCATTGGATCCTAAACTAGTATAAAAGGAGGGCTAGGGTAGCCTTTCCAAGTTACAACAACATTCTTGAGTTGAAGAACTCTACTCTCTCTCTCTCATTCTCGTGGGGTCTCCCTAATATTCAAGTGGCCGTCCACTTTGTGTATTAGGAAGGAGATCATTTTTGTTGCGCCTCGACGCTTGGATCTTCGTCAAAGGATTGCGGGAAGGACGCGACTCATCATCGTGCCCGCAAGCGCATTCTCCGTGGGTCGGACTTAAGATAGGAGGATCTCTACTTTGGGATCTCGCGATCACAACCACGCTTCAAGAGGTATTCCTTATACTTTGTGGTTTGATGAAACGATCCGAGAATTGTTCTCGTGATCATGTGGTTTCATCTTTAAGATTTAAAAATTTTAATTTCCGCTGCATCTAGCGACTAGTGCGACTAGTTGCTCCGATTGCATATGATGCGATCGACACGCTTCCGTGATGTGCTTGAGGATACTCAATATCCTTCAACGCTTCCACCTAGTAAACATGGTTGCAAAATGAGTTCAAGGGCTAATGTGCATATACCCCAAAAAAATCTCGTTTTGCACGTGAGGGTCACGTGCTCTACAGATAAGTAGTGGCACAGCAGGGGGATTCAAGGACGGCGTGTGCTGCGTTGTGGCTGGATGTGGATCATCCGATCGCTTTGATCGAATAATTAATATTCAATTGGGATTGAGCGGCGTAGATTGAACGGCTGCAGATGCTCCTTTAAAGTCAAATTGCATGGCCTCAATTTAATCTTTAACCGAGGGGTGTTCTCCCCCAAATCTACAGCTCCAATCAGTGGAAGGATTCAAGGGTGTCTTTTAGACAGTGCTCCTCTTCATGTGGTTCATCTATGGATCTCAAGTAAAGGTTCTAGTGATCAGGTCAGGTAGGCGATGGTGATTCGTCAACGCGGATCAATCTTTGGTAGTGCTATGGTGACAGCTTCACAATGACGCTCTAGATGTATCTTGATTCTCCAAATGTGAATCTCCTCGATGAAAAACTCGTCACCGGCCTGATGATTCTGAATCCTGTAAAAGAGACAGAGAAATTTGGTCATCATATCGACCATGTGAGTTTTACCAGAACAGATTACTTTTTAATTAATCTTGTTATTTATTGTATTTATACTCCTAAACTTTGATGTATAGTGGAAGTACGATAATATCAAACTCAGGGAGGCAAACTGTTGAAATCTAGGGTTAAAAGATAAATATTAAGGTTTTGCGGGTTTCCTAATTTTTCTTATTTATTTTTTAGGGATTTTTTATATTTTTATTTGATTTTTCTTTTGTTATTTTTATGTTTTAAATTCATTTACTATTTTTCTGATTTGTTAAGGATTTTTTAGAATTTTATGGATTTTATGTTATTTTTTAGTGTTGAAAAAGGGTGTGTTTTATTAAAAATTGTGAGGGATATTCGATTTTTTAGATTGAAAAAGTATAAAAATATTTTTATTTTATTTTTATTAGAAAATAGGTGAAATTATCTTAAAATGATATGTTGTACATTTTTAGATGATTTCTATTGATTTAGTTATAATTTTACAAGTTTTAAAGAATTTTGTATTTTTTTATTGGTTTTAATATTTGATTTTTATTTTATTTTTCATTTATTGTGTAAAATAAAGTAAAACAAAATGTAGGTAATTTTTATTAGAATTTTGAAGATGTTTTTATATATTTTTTATGATTTTGAAAGTTTGTTATATTTTTTTGGTTATTTAGTTGATTTATTAATATTAGAAAATCTTTTTATATATTTTTCCAAAATTCTATTTATTATTGTATATAGTATCATATACTGTATTCTATATATATTATTATATTTTTATATTTTTTATTTGATTTTATTATGTAGTATAGAGTGTATATTATAATATATTTAGATACAAGGGTATAGATGTGATTATTTTGTAAATTTGAGGGTATGTGGGCAAAAGGTAGAAATACAGGGGCTTATTCGCAATAATCTCAGTATTCACGTGCAGAGCATGTATACGAGAAGCCACCTTGATGGCGTGTGTGTGAATAACAGAAATCACATGGGTCCTCACGTAAGATCTCCTGTAGAACACGTGGTCGGTCACGTGACTGCCTCCAAGACTGGATCACAAAACTGCAAATGTGGAGGGGCTAATTGCTATTTTTCCCTCAAATATATCCTATGCACGTGCAGCACACGTGTGTTCTTGAGCGGTGGGGCGGACCAGTAGACCTGCGTATGACGCGTGGCTTGCTCAAAGCCGATCGATAGCACGTGATCGAGTGGTCATTGAACGAATTGGAGGTGCAACCCGTGTTCTTCCCCTTTTCAAAGAAGACGATGATATATTGATCGAATATACGACAACGCTCGGATTACGATCTGTTGCTTCTCAAACGGTTCGAGATTCGACCGAGATGATCTGTTGGTAGTAGTATGGAGCTCTCAGTTCTCAGATCTAGATGCGAATGAAGGTGAGATCGGTCGATGATGCATGCTCCGCTGGCTGTTGCTGAAATGACTCTAATTTGTTCTTGGATTTGTAGGTGTCTTTGAGGCTTTATATCCAAGCTATGAATTTCCTCCAGATGCAATGGTTCCGATTCAGTCGTTCGGCTATTGTCTGATGTTCGACCTTTTGCATGCAAGTGATGGCTTGTGATTATCCGATCTATGATAAAATTCGTGGCTCCAGGTACCTGGAATGGAAGCTTGATGTTTCATGAGATGCTTCAAATAATCAACTCAATTAGAGCCGAATGATGATGATCCTCAGATGTTGCTAAGAGTCGATGTTCTCCAGGGATGAATCATGCATTGAAAAAAATATCGATTTGTCTTCATGTGCTATGATTTCGTCGTGATGGATCAGTTGTGTGTCACGATCAGTGCTTTCGAGGAACTCGATGCAGGCGAATCGACGGGCAGCGGAGTTCTCACTGCTCCGGTAGTGTTCGATGACACTGCTCGAATTCAATCTTCGAGGGCAGAGCAATTCCGACACTGATCTAATTTTTAGGTAGTTGAAGGTGTTCAGATGATTATCCGATGGCTTGTGGACATGGGAGTTAATTTAGAGGCTTTGAGATCTGATGTCTCAACCAAAACTTAGGTGCTAAAAGTGGAATGTATGGAAGAACCTCAATCAAAAGTAGAGGAAGAGGATTGGCAGATATGATTCGAGATGTTCAGAGGTGGAAGAGGATGAAGAAATGGTTCTGATGGGCGATGTGATTGAAGGTGATTTTGCTCAGAGAAGAGAATCGAATAAGAGGGAGAAGGAAAATCAGAAGAAGAGAACTCAGAGAGAGGAGAAAGAGAATAATAAGAAACTAATATGAACGTAGATCGAGTATGTTGCACTCACATGGGGAAGTGGAAACCTTCAAATGTTTGCATCTACGCCCGGAAGAGTCGGAGGCTACGCACGGCATGGCTCGAAGCACCTGCCAGTAACGATCTCGTTGATCTTCTCTCTCCTCCTCGCTGTGACTGCGGTTGGGGAGGGTGTCTGTCACTCACACTCGACCCACTATCGGAGCTCACTGGAATAAAAGGGTGAAAGTGGGGGATCGCTCGAGCTCTAGGGGGTACGGGTCCTTCTATAGATGGAGGATAGTCGGGTCACTACCGTCGATGACGACACTACGAGGAGATTGGGCAAACGCCAACCAACGGTCGACCGTTGAGACGGTTGACGGCAGTTCGTGGAAGAGGAAGAGAGGGAAGGAGGTGGGTTGGCGATGGGGAAGAAGGAGTCGGGAGAAAGAAGAAGAGAAATTAGGAAAGTAAGCGAGAAAGGTAAGGGAGGAGAGAAAAAATTAAAATAAAATTTAATAATTAAGATAAATAATAAATGAATAATTAAATAGTTAATAACTTAATTAGAATAATTAAGATTTAATTAAATAAATAATTACAAACTTAATTAAGGTATTAACTTAATAAATATTTTTTACATAATTAACTATATAATTAAATAATTCCTTAAATTAATAAATAATAATTAATAAATAAGAAATTTAATTAAGTAATTATTTAATTAAAGAATAGAGTATCAATATATTAAATAATAATAATATAAGTTACGGTACATTATACAATATACAATACGGTTCCAAAATCTGCATTTTTCCATATTAACTCTGATTTTAGGGAAATCAGCGTCATTTTCTAGATAATTGAAAATATTATGATTTTTAAAACTGAGTTTGTCCAATTCGGAGTCCATATGGCCGAGTTATAAGGTTGAGAAAATTTAGGTAGCGGCTTCGTGACTTCAGGTTTTATTGGTATTTGAGCTTATTTATATTTTTACATACATTTTTAGAAGATTTTAAAAAAGAAATTAAGTTAATCAGATTTAGGTATACTTGATTAAAAATACGGGAAGTTTTTACATATAGTACATATAAAAAATGGGGTCGAAATGCCAAAACTCATCGATTTTACTCTAATATTTTTTGATATTTTTAATGAACAATATTAAGTATAAAATGAAGTTTAAAAGTGAGATTGATCCGTTTGGAGAATTCTATAAATAGTTATGAACCTCGGAAGTTGGATTTTGTGACTTTTATGGTTCATTGTAATATTTTATTTTTGTGAGGAATTATTTTTCTGATATTTTTTATAAAATAATATATAATTTTATGAACAACTTTTACGAAAGAAGTGATTTAATTTGAGATTATATAAATGATAAATAAAATAGGTGAAATATTTACATTATGGAAAATGGATAATTATATTTTTGGTCTTGATTTTCTTGATATTTTTTATATGTTAGGATCTTTATCTCCCCCCACTTATTTATTTTGTCGACCAAGTCTATATTGGCTCGGTCTCGAGGTTAGGATCAGTCTATATATATTTTATATTTACATCCTTCTTTTTCTTTTATTTTCTTTTTATCTTTATTATTATTTTTTAGATAAAATAAGCGTTAAATATATTATATTGATATTTGTAGTTAGAATGATAATTAGTTGGAATTAATGATTATTTACATGTAATTTATCAAGGATTTTAGCCAAAATGAAAGAATAAAGGAGATGAATCATGGATTCATCATTCCCTTATACTTTACCTTTGTTAATACCTTAGCAAACACTTATTATATAAATAAGTGCAAGCAAAAAGGAAAAGAAAAAGGAAAATAAAAGAACTTAGAACATGCTTGTTTCTTTAAACCGAATCTTACTTCACCCAAAATCAAGAACTTGGATTTAGACCTTTGGATTATTAGTGTGTCGGGACTCTATTATAATTAGGATTTAAGCCTCGACAACTCTCAAGTTCCATAAATACTCCAGGTTCACCTCAACAACCATCTCAGATCCACCTATCCATCATGCAAGCTTTTCAGCTTTAAAAACAACTTGTACTGTGTATGAAAGGTTGTACTCTTCCTGCTTGAAGAAGTGAAGAAACTACCCATCCCAGTAATACACTCCCATTGGGCCCTCATCTAGCAGCTCAATCCTCGAGGAGAGGGGTATTTCCTTCTAAGGTCAGATCGTGTTGTATCCACAATCGAATAGAGATGGACGTAAGAAGAATAAGAAGAGAACTGGAGTCTCATTAGTGTAATCACATCTCCTATGAAGCCTGACCAGTTTAGCCAAGTCTCCACTAAGACGTGCATGCATTCTGAAGCTTGGACCATTGTGGTCAAAATTGGTATTTGATGTATTTGACTTCTTTTCCGTAGAAATGATTATTGCATAGAGATGAAGAGTGCAATATAGCACACAAATCTTTCAAACTAGGGATGTGTGAATAATTAAGCTTAAAAATCCTAATGACTAAGTCATGTTAACTCATACTCTCAAGATCACAGAAATCAAGTATCCTCAAAATCCTCAATCCTTGAGTGAATGCGAATGTGTCAGGAATACACCAACTTCTTAGTTAGTGATTTTTGTGTAATTTTTGGCTTTTGCATATTTTTATTGATTTTCATTTTTCATTTTTTTAAATTTTTTTAGAGACTATGACTGGCCCAGACTCATATGAATAGAAGTATCTACTCTCAGCCAGTATGGGTGTAAGTACGGGCCATCAGATGGACATGTGTTCCTTAAGGATGGTGCCATATACAGTGTCCTCTAAACCACCAACTCTGCTAAGGGAGACCGAAGTTCCCTCACTGAAAGTAGCTACTAAACCTAGTAGTCAAAGTCTCATTCAAAGAAAGTTTTTTTTTAAATTTTTCGAATTTTTATGGAGTTTTTGAAAAAGGGTTTATTTGCAACAAGTTAATCACTCAATTTTTAAGACAACAATTTAAAAGGTTTTTTTACAAAACTTCACAAGTTTACTTAAACCAAGCCAAAAAAGATTTTCCAAAAAGGTTTAAAAATATACGAGCTCTGGCTAAAATACATATACAGTAGTATACGGTATACCACCTATACTTAACATTTGCTATGTCCTCATAGCATAAATGATATGAAGCCATGTCTTGGTCAAATATAGGGTGATATAGCAGAACTGAGGAGGGTCCCCTATACTAAGTTCAAAAATTGACCCAAGTATAAGACGACAACGGGAGTGATGGATGAAAGGTCCCCCATACACTTAGGCTACAAATAGCCTAAGTAAAGGATCTGAGTTGGGGGGGAGGTCTATGTTTAGAGGAGTAATTACACTAAGATAAGGGGGGCAAGGGGGAGGGTTGTTATTTCACAGATGGCTAGGAGACAGATAAAAGGGGGGGATGTGAAATATACAGAAAGAGAGACATAGAGAGAGAGAGGGAAAGGATGTGTGTGTATGTGCATGTGTGTGGGGGGGCAGGGTAGATCATTTATTGACCATTTTTTCTCTCTTTTTTTTACAACATGCAAGCCCTATAATGAGGACTACTAAAAATACACAAGCAACATTTTTTTACAATATGCAAACGCAAGCAGACTGATAAAATTCCTAAATTTATCTGCCAAATCTTTTGTGGCCTTCTCAGCAGGATCTCCTGACTCCTTGCCTCCATGGAGATCAAATGTCCTCTTATCTTCATGGGCCCTGCCACAAAAGAGAAATGTTAGAAAAATAAAGAGTAAATTAATCAGCTGACATGATGCAAAAATAATGCATGGAAAAAAGACCTGTGAATTCACAAAAATATATTAAAATTCAACAAATAATAAATATGAGTCGTGTCCCCAGCAACGACGCCATTTGGTAAACGCGAAATCCGCCTCTTTAATAAAGGGAAATTGTCGTAGTATAGGAGACATATTTCGGTCAGCAAAAATCACAATATTTGAATGTTGTGGAGTATTTTTAACTTGGTAAGTGTACCAAGATCGAATACAAGGACAAGCTACTCTATTTCTTTGTCAAATTTTGATCAATTAGAATCATGCGTGAATAAATTCTTAATTAAGGTCTTCATGCAGTTAATTGATGCATGCATTTTTTAGTTGTTTCTTGTGCAATTATAAGTAGAAACATGAGAAACACGAAGGATTAAGTGCAATGGTGTGTATGCAAATGACTGTTACAAATGTTCCCTAAAAAGATCACTAAATTTTAGCAATAGATTATGGATAGAAATCAGGGTCAGATTGAGCACAAAAATACCAGCAGTCAACTATTCAGGGCAAAGACAGGTAGAGCAAAGAACTCATCTAACATAAATATTCACTTCATTTAAAATGGTGTCAAATGAGAAAATTAATCATGACATGAAGTAGATGATGAATTAAGGATCAAAACGACACTAAAATCATGCAAATTGGAACTATGATGATCAAGTTATGAATAAAATAGTGTAAGTACATAAATGTAAATAAAATACAAGAAAAAAAGTGATAAATAATTACAAATAGGTCCCTGGAGGGACCTATTTGCAATTTTGCAAAACCTTCTGGGTCCCATTGTAATTTCTCTTGAAGTGCAAGGACCATTATGTAATTATGCTTTTCTACATGGGCCTTTGTGCAAAATGTCTAGGCGCGCACGTGAGGCATGTGCACCTGGACCTCTTTGTAATTATGGGAAGACTCGGGGAGCTCTCTACAAATAACTCATCTCCTCACGTGCACAAGAGCTAGCTTTGGAGGTGGCGTAGCTTCGGCTGATGACATGTCGAGCGCTGGAGCTTCGGGGAACGGCTCAGATGATCTGAACCTCCAGGCTCGATGCTGGCGACGTGGCCCTTCCTAGGCCGTTGGGTGCCCGCCGCAGGATGTCATCCAATGACGCCTGTGGTTCTCCTCCGTTGGGGGAGAGGCGGCATATTTGGAACTCCGGCGAGCTTGCCATCAGGGAATGATATGTGCAATAACATTTATTGCATAATGGCTCGTCGTGGGCTCGCATGTCCAACAGCTTCTTCTATTATATGACTCCTCCTTAAAACTTTGAATCGGGGAATCCTCTTTGTACGAAGCTCTTGTACTTTATAATCTAGAATTTATACAAGAACCTCCTTGTATGATAGATCTTCCTTCAATTTAATTCCTTTGGGTTGTATCATATGGGATGGATTTGGAATATACATCCGAAGTGTGGAGACATGAAAGACATCATGTATCCTTGCTAGTTCCGATGGAAGTCGAAGATGAGAGGACATACTTCTAATTCTCTCTGTGATCTCATAAGGGCCAATGTATCTAGGGCTAGTTTCCCTTTCTTCCCGAATCTTATTAGGCCTTTCCCTGGAGATACTTTCAGAAACATATGGTCTCCCTCTTGAAATTCTAAGTCTCCATTTATCTTCATTGCACTACCTTCAAACATCTCTTTATTTCCTCAACTTTTTCTATTGTGCTTTATATTATTCAGGTTGAACCTATTTTCGTTCTCCAACCTCACTCCAACATAGGTGTTCTACATGGTCTACCATATAAGGCTTCATAAGCTACCATCCCAATACTAGCATGATAGTTGTTATTGTATGCAAACTCTATAAGTGAGAGATGTTCATCCCAACCTTCTTTAAAGCTCAGTGCACAAGCTCTAAGCACATCTTCTAGAGTCTGGATGGTCTATTTTGATTGGCCATCTGTTTGAGGATGAAAGTTTGTACTAAATGCTAATTTTGTTCCCATATCCTTATATAAGCTTGGCCAAAGCTTGGAAGTGAATCGTGGATCTTTATCGAATACAATTGACATAGGTGCCCCATGACAGCTAACTATCTCATTAACAAAGATCTTTCCCAAGCGGTCTAGACTGTATGCCATGTTAATGGCTAAAAATGTGCAAATTTAGTTAATCTGTCTACTACGGGCCTCGACGGGTCCATGGAAATCCTGTAACAAAATCCATAATGTTGTGTTCCATTTCCATTTTGGTATAGGCCCCAGCACCCGTCGAAGGTCCACGATTTTCGGTGAAGACCTGGCGAAGTTGGGCGGAGGTCGGAGAATCTTCATGGTAACGTAGGAGGCTGTCAACGAAGGGTCGCTGTAGACAAGGCTGGAGAGCGGTGAGCTTATGCGAATTCTACTCATTGAGCTCCTGCATGGATTAGTAATATCCGAAGCGTGCACAAAGTGAATGTGAGGTAGAGTAGAGTCCCATGGAAGTGGAGGAGTGAGGGACCTGGGTCTCCTCTACGGTGAGCTGAAGGGGAGGTGGAGCATACGCGATCAGGTTATGTAGAAGGGAAGAGGGTGATCAGAGTAGGTCGCGGAGATGGAGGTGATGTGGAGAAGCTCGTTGGGTGGTAAGTGGTCGATGAGGATGAGAGTAAACATAGGAATAATTCATAGAAAATTCAAGGGAAAAAATGAGGGAGGAGAGTACCTGGTCGGAGCAGGCCTTTGGCAGAGCAGGGGCTTTGGATGAGGTCCTAGGCAGTCCTCGGGTCGTCGCACGACAAGGGTAGCCTATCCTTGGTGTTCAACGGGCCGGAGGTGCCGTGACATGGTCGAAGAGCTTGGGTTAACACCTGGGCATGGAGGTCATCATTACCTCGCCAATTTCGCCCTTTATTGTCACCGGAGAGGCGAAAGAGGTTAGGCCTCAACTCATGGATTAGTGGACGAGGTGCTCGATGACGGAGGGAGCGTTTAAATAGGAGGTGGTGGTGCGTTACAGGGGATGATTGGCGGGGATGTAACCGATGGAATGAAGTGGCTAGGGTTTCATGACGACTGATTGATGGGCTGGCGAGGGTAACAGAAGGTACAACTTCTTGATGGAGGCGTTAGGACGAGGAGTGAGTGGCTGAGAGGAGCTCCAAATAGGGAAGGGATCAGGGGTGGCGTGGGGGGAAACAACTGGAGTGGGAGACATTTGGAGGAGAACGATGAAGGCTAGCAATTGGATCTAGCAATCCAACGACCTAAGTGGAAGCGTTGACGGAAGGTGCAAATCTGATCATCATATCTGATTGAGCGGTGAGAGGCGGAGCGGATGATGAGCTGTTGGATCTAGGGATCCAACGGTCCATGTAGAGGTGTAGGGTAGCGAAGTGGATCTGATCATGGAGTCTGATCAGACGGCTATAAGAAAAGCGGGAGTGAACGACATGGATTTGAATATAAGGTTGTTCTGACGATGGAAGAAAGATAGGTGGTGTGGAGGATTGAGAGGTATTGGATAAAGGGGAAATCGGGCGGTTGAGAGGAAGGCGGAGAAGTACGGTTAGGATCTGATCTAAGATTAGATCCGATGGCTGGAAGCGAGTGACTGATGAATGGTGGAGATGGAGGCGGGTTTGGGTTGATCTAACGACCAAGAGAAGGTCGGGTGGCAGAAAGAGGAGTGGGCCATGTGGGCGGCCTAGAGGGCGCCATGTGGCCCAATCAGAAAAATCATAAAGGTAAAAATAAAGAAAAATCTAAATGAATTAGTTAGAGGCAAAATTAAGAAAAAGTCAGAACATGAAAGTGTAGATCTCGATGAGATCTACAAGTTTCATGTTGGATAAAAAGTCAAATGAGGTCATTTGTAAAAAAAAGTATTTTGGGGGTATTTTTAAGGGGTTAAAAAACTGATTTTTAGCTTTTGATATTTTTATGCATTTTTAGTCTTTTTAAAGGTTAGGAAAAATATAGAAAATTATTTAACCTAATTTTTATAAAATAATTACAAGGTAATTAAATGCAATAATTACAAATTAATTATACAATATAATACAAGATAAAACGAATGATTTATTAGCGAATTTTATTGGAGGAATTAATCCAGGGGTTTAATTAGTGAATTTTAGCATGATGAATATGAGATTCATTGGGAGTCTTACGCAGTGTCCTCTAAACCTCCTAATCTTCTAAGGAGACCCAGGCCATTATCGGCTACCAGAGAATCCCCACTGAGAGAAAGTCATTAAATGCATGAACTCAATAGTATCCCGAAAGAAATCCAAACTTTGGTTCTATCTTAAGGGTCGTCTCTCATTAACAAATCTAGAGAGAGTACTTGCAATGCAACCGCGGGGGATTGCTCCTCCCTAAACAAGTAGAGTCCTTACGTTTTGTTTTATAGTCGGATATGTTTAACAGCTCTTTTTTATTTTCAGTGATCACTTTTTTTGGTATTTTAAAAAAAATCATCTAACGTATTTTTGTGTTTTTTGGTTTGGTCCTAAGTACAAGCAATTAGGTGATTCGACCTAAGCAAGCACCTAGCTACGGTTGCGCTGAGAAGGAAAAAAATCGAGAAATCCTAACATGCACCTATCCTCGAAAAGCCACGGAAAACTGTCGATAAAATCACGATGCGAGAAAACCTCAGTGGTTGCCCTACATCCCCAGGAGTACAACCTTGGTGAAACAGACCCATAGAAGAAGGGAGGGAGGAAGGTACAAGTAGGGATACCCTGAAGGAGCCCCTTCCTATGAAGAAATTTTTTATATTTTTATTACAAGAAATTACACTAATCAGCTTTGTGGTTCTCAGTATTGTGGCTCAATCTGTGCTGCACAAATCAGAATAAAAAATCCGTGAGGTTAGAAAAAGAAAGAAGATGGTGAAAAAACCCTAAACCTAAAGTCTACGGTACCCTGTCGTTGCCTCCCCAGCAACGGTGCCATCTGAAAAATTCATCACCGTGCTAATGATTCAGAATCCTTTAAAGAGACAATGAATTTCGATCGTCATATCGACCAGGTGAATTTTACCAGAAGAGATTGATTTTTAATTAATATTGTTATTTATTTTATTTATACTCCTTAACTTTAATGTATAGTGAAAGTAGGGGAGTGTCGAACTCAAGGAGGCAAACTGTTGGAATCTAGGGTCAAATGGTAGACAAGTCTTATGGGTTTCCTAATTTATTTATTTATTTATTGATTCTTCTGGATTTTTATTTTATTTTATTTTATTTTATTTATTTTTATGTCTTAATTTGTTTTATTATTTTTATGAATTTTTAAAGAGCTTTTAGAATTTTTATGGATTTTATATTATTTTGTAAAGTTGGAAAATGTGTTTCTATTAAAAACTATGAGGAATTTTCGATTTTTAAGATTAAATCAGTAGCAAAATTTTTTATATTAGAAAATAGATGAAATTATCTTTAAAATGATATGTTGTGCATTTTTAGGTGATTTTTATTTATTTATTTATTTATATTTTTTGCAAGTTTTCAAGAATTTTGTATTTTTTTATTGGTTTTGATATTTGATTTTTGTTTTTTTGGTTTATTGTGTAAAATACAATAAAATAGACTGTATGTAATTTTTATTATAGTTTTAAAGAGTTTTTATATATTTTTTATGATTGTAAAGTTTGTTATGTTTTTTGGTGATTTAATTGATTTATCAATAATAGAAAATCTTTTTATATATTTTCCCAAAATACTATTTATTATTGTATCTAGTATCGTATACGCTAATTGTTATATATATATATATATTTTATATTTTTATATGTTTTTTATTTGATTTTGTTATGGATTATAGAATGTATATAATAATATATTCAGATGCAAGGGTGTAGATGTGATTATTCTGAAAATTTGAGGGTGTGTGTGTAGAAGGTAGAAATGCAGAGTCTTATTCACAATAATCTCAATATTCGCATGCAGATCACATGCACGAGAAGCCACTTGGACGGCGTGCACGTGAATAACAGAAATTGCAGGGAGCACCACGTAAAATCTTTAGCAGAACACATGGTCGGTCATGTGACTGCCTCCAAGATTGGATCGCAAAACTACAAATATCGAGGAGATAGTTGCTATTTTGCCCACAAATATATCCGATGCACATGTATCGCATGCGCGTCGCATGAACGATGGGACGGTCGAGCAGTCCTACGGATGACACATGGCTTGCTCAAAGCCGATCGATAGCACTTGATCGAGTGGTCGTTGAACGAACTGGAAGTGCAACCCATGCTCTTCCCCTTATCAAAGACGACGATGATATATTCTTCGAATATACGACGACGCTCTGATTACAATCTATTGCTGCTCAAACAGTTCGAAGTTCGGCGGAGATGATCCGTTGGCAGTAGTATGGAGCTCTCAGTTCTCAGATCTAGATGCGAATGAAGGTGCGATCGATCAATGATGCACGCTCCGCTCGCTGTTGCTGAAATGACTCTACTCTGTTCTCGGATTTGCATGTGTCTTCAAGGTTTTATCTCCAAGCTATGAATTTCCTCCAAGTACGATGATTCGGATTCAATCGTTCTGATGTTGTCTGATGTTCGACCTTTTGCGTGCAAGGGATGTCTTGTGATGATCCGATCCTCTATGATATAATTTGTGGTTCCAGGTACCTGGAATGGAAGCTTGATGTTTCACGAGATGCTCCAGATAATCAACTCAATCAGATCCAAATGATGATGATCCTCAGATGTTGCTGAGAGTCGATGTTGTCCATGGATGTATCATGAATTCGAAAAAAAATCTTGATCAGTCTTCGGATGCTATGATTTCGTTGTGATGGAACCTCGAGAATCAATCAGTTATGTGTCACGGTCAATGTTCTGGAGGGAATCGATGCAGGCGAATCGATAGGCAGCGAAGTTCTCATTAAGGTGTGGATCAGCTCAGTTTCCAGTGATGTTCGATGATGCTGCTCCAATTAGATCTCCGGGGGCTGAGTAATTTCTACACTGATCTGACTTCCAGATAGTTGCAGGTGTTCGAATGATTATCTGATGACTCGTGGACTTGGGAGTTAATTCAGAGGCTCGAGATCTGATGTCTCAGCCAAAACTTAGGTGCTAAAAGTGGAATGGATGGAAGATCCTCAATCGAAAGCGGAGGAAGAGGATTGGTGGCTATGATTCAAGATGTTCAAAGGTGGAAGAGGATGAAGAAATGGTTTTGATTAGGCGAGGTGATCGAAGGTGGTTTTGCTCAGAGAAGAGAATCGGATTAGAGGGAGAAGGAAGATCAGAAGAAGAGAAATCAGAGAGAGGAGAAAGAGAAGAATATGAATCTAACATGAACGCAGATGGAGTATGTTGCACTCGCCTGGGGAGGCGGAAACCTCCGAACATTTGCCTCTATGCCCGGCGAAGATGGAGGCTACTGCGCAACATGGCTTGAAGCACTTGCCGGTAATGATCTCACCAATCTTCTCTCTCCTCCTCGTTGCGACCACAGTTGGGGAGGGCGTCTGTCACTCACGCTCGAGCCACTGCCGGTGCTCACTCGAATAAAAGGGTGAAAGTGGAGGATCGCTCGAGCTCTAGGGGGTGCGGGTCCTTTTATAGATGGAAGAGAGTCGGGTCACCGCCGTTGGTGACGGCACAACGAGGAGGTTGGGAAAACGACCGGCCAATGGCCTGTCGTTGAGACAGTTGACGGCAGTTGGTGGAAGAGGAAGAGAGGGAAGGAGGTGGATTGACGATGGGGAAGGAGTTGGGAGGAAGAAGAATAGAAATTAGGAAAGTGAGAGAGAGAGAGGGGGGGAAAAGAGGAGAGAGAAAATAAAATAATAATTAATAATTAATATAAATAACAAATGAATAATTAAATAGTTAATAACGTAATTAGAATAATTAAGATATAACTAAATAAATAATTACATACTTAATTAAGTTATTAACTTAATAAATGATTTATAAAATAATTTAGTATATAATTCAATAACTATTTAGACATAAATGATAATTAATAAATAAAAAATTTAATAAATTAATAAAGTAATAAATAATTTATTAATTATTAAATAATAATATAAGTTATGGTACATTGTACAATATAGCAATACAGTCCCGAAATATGTATTTTTCACATTAACTCTGATATTAGCAAAATTACTGTCATTTTATAGATAATTAAATAATATGATTTTTAAAACTAATTTTCTGCAATTCGAAGTCTCTTTGGCTGAGTTAAGAAGCCCGAAAAAATTAGGTAGCGATATTGTGGCTTCGGGATTTATGGGTGTTTTGGCTTATTTATATTTTTATATTTTTATATACATTTTTAGAAATTTTTAGAAAAGAAATTAAGTTAATCTGGTTTAGGGTTATTTAATTAAAATATGAGAAGTTTCTACATACAGTACATATATACAACAGGGCCCAAACACCAAAACTCATAGGTTTTATTCTAATACTTTTTTGATATTTTTAATATATAATATTAAGTATAAAAAGAAGTTTAAAAGTGAGTTTTGTCCATTTGGAATTTTCTATAAATAGTTATGAACCTCGAAAGTCGACTTTTACGACTTTTACGGTTCTTTGTGATATTTTATTTATGTGATGAATTATTTTTCTAATATTTTTATAAAAAAATATATTTTTATGAACAAATTTTACAAAAGAAGTGATTTGATTTGAGATGATATAAATGATAAATAAAATAGGTGAAATATTTACATTGTAGGAAATGGATAAATATATTTTTGGTCTTGATTTTCTTGATATTTTTATATGTTATGATCCTTATCTCCCCATACTTATTTATTTTGTCGAACAGGTCAATATTGACATGGTCTCGAGGTTAGGATCAGTCGGTATATATTTAATATTTACAAACTTCTTTTTCTTTTATTTTTCTTTTTACTTTTATTATTTTATTTTGCTTAAATTAAGTGCTAAATATAAATATTAATATTTGTGGTTAGAATTATAATTAGTTGGAATTAGTGATTATTACATGTATTTTATCAAGAATTTTAACCAAAATGAAAGAATAAAGGCGATGAATCATGAATTCATCATCCGACGGCGAATCTTTCGATGGTGCTCAGCTTTCAATTTCGATTGAAGGTTTGTACCTGCAAAGATACAACCCAACTCAAGCTCAAAGGTGCAGTCTCACATCAAATCGTAGGAGAGAGCGATGTTTCCAGAGCTCCATTCACCGATTGTGACTGGAGATGCTTGGAAATGAAGAGAAATACAAAGAACTGGAATCGATCTGAAATGGAGTGAAATTGAGGTCAGATTGAGAAGAGAATGAAGGAAATGGGAGGACTGTAGAAGAGAAATGATCAAAGGAAAAATAAGGAAGATAACAAAGAAGAAGATAATAAGGAAAGGAGAGGTTTGACCAAGATGTGGATAGGCGATCGCTTGGGAATGGAGCTCCAAGGACTCCATGTTAGCAATGTGAGCACGAGGCGAACCATTCCTACGATAAATGTTATTGTATTAAATGATTTATCAATAAAAGTTATTGATTATTTTTTCACTCCCTTTCTGAGATTGAATGAATGAATGCACTATAAGGTCCCTCTGTACAACAAGGGTTATGTACCATGGCCAGCTTGACAATCATACAGCTGTTGATTCAATGATTGAATCATAGAGGCTGGTGCTTGGATGAATATCTAAGGAGTTAGATAGAGGACTCATCAAGCATCATCAAATGATTGTTAAGTGATGATCTCCAGCCAGAGTAGGAGATGGCAATCCTTTCTTATTTGGTAATATCTGACCGACCTCTTAATGCAGGTTCTCTGCATGGGAATGGTGAGTCGGAGGTGTCAGATTAGTTGATTCAATGAGTTGACTTAATGAGATCGAGATAACCAAAGACCTATGTTGAATACTGTCACAGCATAGGCATGCATCCTTTGACCAGAGACAAATGTGTTGCTATATGTCTGAGTGTGTACATTTGGCAGACCAATAAGTTGATGACCTAACCAAGATCTATACACCGACGAACTAGTGTGCATGTAAGGACATATGAGTAATACGATCTCTCAAAGGGATCATACAGGTTCACATGTGAACCGGAAGACATGAGCTCACTCATGAGATATTGGGACTGATCAAATTCCATGCATGATCGTCATGCTTTGGAATCATGACATGAATTTGAAGGTAAGATATATGCTTTGGGAAAACATATGATCTATACCAATTCCCAATGACCAAGATTGAGAAACTTAGTGATCAAACCCTGAAGATGACAGGGTAAAGGTGATCTATATCATCATAATGATCATAGGTCTTCCAGTATGCAGGATGTACAGGTGTTGGGAATACTTGAGGGTGATGTGATCATAAACTATTGTATAACCATGATGCTTCCATTCCGAGGGAGTGATGAAACAGATTTGGATTTTAGTGACTCCTCTCAATAGAGAAGTGACCTAATCTTAGTCCACGTATTGGACATTGATCTGAATGAGATTCAGATGCAATGAGAAGATTAGGTTTACGGCCTTGATTTAATCAAGCATCTATGGGAGGTCCATGATATCTGGATTTGAGATGTGATCTCGATATCCAAGTCACTATACGTGGAATAATACAATCGCCATGTCCTTATCTCCAAGTATCTACGGAGAAATCGCATTATTCTTGAAGGGGGTTCAAGAATAGCTTCATAGTTGAATTATATATGAGCATTAAGAGAATGATAATCAAATATGATTTAATTATCTTGATGTATGTGGAAATTATCCAATATAATTAAATGTGATTTAATTATTGTGGATAAGAATAATATGGATAGCAATATCTAATTATTCATAATATATTATAAATGTGATTTATAATGTATTAGAGAGAGCTAATTATAATTTATATTTGTTAATTAATTATTGATGTGTATTGGATACACATTGTGTAACTAATTGAAAATGTAAATATATATTTTTTGGACTGTGAATGTGATTCACAAAATTCCAATGATAAGATTGCAATATTCTCAAAATTAATTATGAATTATTTTTTAAGAATAAATCACAACAAAAGTTGTTGGAAAAATTAATGAAGATATTCATGGAGATATGCAATCTCATGAGATTTCATGAGGTTGCCTCCACATGGAAACATGTGGACGGCTATCAAGTCCTATAGGGAATTGGTGGCCTTCCACTATGTTTCATGGGGAGATATAATCTCCATGATGATTATCTCCTTAATTGCTTGATTTAATTTAAGATTGAATTGTATTTGATTTATCAAATATATTTGATCTAAATTAGATTATTAGTTGTTGGTTTTTACCAACAACAATCTTGACCATTGGATTTAACATAAATCAATCTCATCCATTGACTTTGTCCCATGGATTGTGATCCATGGATCCCAAAACCCTATAAATAGAGAGGCATAGCATGCTCTCTAAGGTTATGCAATTTAGATTCAACTCTCTCTTCTCTCTCTCTCATTCTACATGTCAACTCTCTTCTCTCCTTCTTGGTGGCCGTCCACCAAACCCTAGAGGAGAGAAGCCATCGTCGTTTCACCACCGCGTCGTCGCTTCGACGTTCTTCGGTTCTCCATCTTCTTTGGAGTGCTACACTCGTGAAGAAGGTGTTCGATCTCGTACGATGAGATCAGGAGTTCACCGTGCTTGGATCAACTTGTTGGATTGCGAGGAGCACGCGACTCATCCTCGCGCTCGCAAGCGTCTTCTCCAACGATCGGACTTGAGGCAGGAGGTCTCTTTTCGTAGAGACTCGATCAATCACGCTTCAAAAGTTATTCCTTTATACTTTATGTATTTATAGATGAAATGATCCGAGAATCGTTCTTGGATCATGTGGTTTCATCGCATGAAATTTTTTTAAATTCCTTTGCATAAAACAACTAGTGCGACTAGTCGTTCTACGTCGTATTCGATACGTTGCTCACGCTTCTGAGATGTGCTAGAGGATAATACCATATCCTTCAAGTGGTATCAGAGTCTTAGGTTGAAGGTTTGGGATACGATCCATAAACCTAGGACGACTTGGGTTCGTTAAGGTTGCAAAATTTTTTGTCGCATTTGATTTTCGCACATCTGTTTAGTGAATGAATTAGGACCTGTTTAAAATGTTTAAACTCGAATTAATCACATATATTTTATTTTACATTAAATAAGGAAACCATAGGATCTGATTTTACGTAATTTGGATTTCGTTTGCTCGAGATATGGTTGTTTTAATGAACATGTATTCACTGTTGCGGGAACTGCGAATCTTAACATGATTAATGAATTAATTACTGTTTTTATCCACCTCTAAATGCGTGAAATATCACTTAGGTTCTATCCTAAATCAAATAAGCAATCTTTGAAAATTGATTTTGTCTAATTTGGATTTAAATTTATAGAGATATGTTAATTTTAGTAAGTAGGGGTCACTGCTGAAATTACATTCCTAATCAAGAACCATGTGATTGTCAATTAGTGAAATTAATTGTAATTTCATGAAATAATTATGGAAAATATTTGAGAAATATTTAATGATGATTATTTCCTTAATTGACATGGCCTCAACCAATAAGTTGATTTGATTTGATCTAAATCATAATTGGAAACACAACCATCAAACTCCTTGCTTGAATATGATTGGAAATTTGTCTAGCAAATTTCCTTATAATAAATCTTTGTTATTATTACTATATGGTATAATTTAGGTTGAAGAACTGATGATCATCTCAAGTACATATTGATCTATTTGGCATTATCCTTTCCTGAGGTGCATATGGTGTCTGGTCGGGAAGCATTGGGGTAGCGGGTCGCACCGGTTGCGGTCCGTCCCACTTTCATCGGTACTGGCCATGACAACGGGTAGGGACTCGATAATGCTGGAGAAATCAAGGTGTATTTTTCTAATTATTAAAATTCTAATTAATGCGTACTTTGAGATAATACCATATATGTATTCAAGTAAGAACAATCAAGTTTGTTGATTGAATTGGATTGATAATTAATTTAATATGATTAAGTTAATTATATCTAATTAAAAACAATATATGAATAGATGTGTATTTCCCTTGGAAGTATTAATTTTATGAATATGATTAATAATAATTAATTAAAATTTGAATATGAGGTGGAGGATCACATAAGTGACATCCATGGTCTCCCGTCAAGGCGAAGGGTTCCGTCGTCAGATATTGTATGTAGGAGATGCATGTCCGAAGTGACAGCTACTGCATACGATCCATTTGGATCGGGCTCATCGCTTCTCGAAAGAGTAAGGACGTATGCGTAGTGACCCCAATATCGGGTCATATTATTGGGGTGATATTGGATTGCGTATAGTGAGTTGTATTCCTGTTGACGGTTGGTTCAATTAATGACGTGTCAACATCACCTTAGGGGTGGTGGGCCCGGGTGTTAAAGATCGAATTGGGAAATGCAAGTTGTGTAACACCCTGCAAATTTTGTTTTTTTCGAATTCTTAAAACCTATTCAATATTATACTCAAAAGAAGCGTTTCATCGCAAGCTTTCCAACGAGTCCAAAAACACGTAATTCCGAGTTTGGATGTGGGAGATATGAATGTTTTAGTGAAGAGGGGTCATGGATGTTGATGGGAATTAAGGTTACGGGATTTGGTTAACTAATTACGGATTAGGGCTATTTTAGGGATTCTCAAACTAGGATTTTGCACCTACAATATATTAATACCCCCACCCTTCACCTCCCCTCATTCCCACTCCTTTCCAAACCCTAATCCCTTACCTTTTCCCCTCCCCAAGTCATTCTCTTATATCATTTCCCCTCTCCTTCTCTAAGGAACCAAAGGAAGAAAGGTGCAAGCTCCGTAACTTCACGATAAAAGTAGAAGGAGGAGCGTCATCACAAGGGAAAGGCACCCCTCTCATCGGATTCTTGATCGAGCGATCACGAACGCGAATTGGAGGCGTACGCTAACATAGGTAATGGATTTCACTCTTCTCCATTTTTCTTTCACATATCTTGTGATATTGGAGAATATGGTCTGGGGAATGACTTCTCGATTTTGATCCGACCCCGGGATCCCCTCTTGTTGTTGGTATAAAATCTTTTTCCATTAAATCGTTGTCTTAGGTACCCTTATAAGTTATAACCATCTCAACCATGTCGTTTTTTATATTACGAGATATTTGAAGATAACTTTCACCTTGGGTTAACGTGGGTTCTATTAGGATTTTTTTAGTGGATGCTAATTCAAACATTTTGATTTCTGACTTGATTGGTTTTATTCCATCCGTCGTTAGAAATCTCGTTGCTTTTGATCGCAATACTAGTTTTGCCTATAAGTGGGTGATTATGAACTACCCCTATAGATACATACCCATTTGTGCAATGGTTCAGATACATATCAAATTACTTGTTGTTAATATCCAATCAATTAGTATTATACGAATCAAGTTGGATTTGGGATCAGAATCTTTTAGACTCAAATTTCTGGATCTATGAAAATTGTCAAGGGGATTGCAACTTTGGGTATATGATGACGAGAATCCTTATTGAGCAAAATATATTATACAGAACTATACCGGAGTTTCCAACTGGTTCATTAAACAAGAAAAAAATGGTCTTGTAACGTCATCTAATTGAAATTTTCTAATCATGATTTCATTCCTTGTTAAGGTTCTTTACCTTGCACACAAAGTCCTTATTTCCAAATTCCCTTATTGATATGTGCTTGGATCCCTTGGATTTATTTTTCTCGTATAGATCTCAGCCACTAATATCTTTTGGCTATGGACCAATTGCATGCATATTTATAGAAATATAATGAATGTTACGTAGTGTCACTTGCCTTATATTAGATAACTCTTAGATATCAATACTTGCCAAGGATAGAAAGCCGTGTGTTATTCTTTTGAATGACTTGTTATGAATAATAATATCATATAATAGATTATGTACAGTTTACGTTCAAAGGAAATAAAATGAAAGGTTTCACTGTTTGACCTTCGTATTATGTCATTAATATGTCTATGATTTTAAACATATTGTCGGTCCTACTATTCAAAAGATTGACACCTCTGTAAACTAAGAAGATTCATTATAGAGTTTTTAGTTTTTTTTAGAATAATGGAGAGGAAATGTTTCAAGTATCCCTTCTTTAGGTGATTATTTTTTTTACTTCCCTACCATTGTTTTGATTATATATCTGCATATTTATTTACGATAAAGGATGGCTCATTAGTTATGAGTAGATTGATGACTTCTTATTGGATTGGTTGGAAATTAATGGCAAGCATTAAATATACCTAGATGTTACTTACCTTCGAGTTGTTCATAATTTGCAAGCGGGGGACGAGTATATAATCATTACAAGTTGGGTGCACACCCTTGTAGTCCGGCTGAGCCAACAGTGAGTCATCTCCACTCGAGGGGCATCACAGAGTGGGGTGATGGTAGGTACTCTGGTGGAATTGAGATGGATGCACGCGTGCATCGCACCGTACGGATCCGTTTTATGGTACTTGTTTTGGAGCGAGCGAGACTCCTCCGGCAGACTCGGTTGACGGAGTTACAACTCTTCGGGCTATATGCTCCCTGTCACGGGTGTTAGAGTACTACCAACTAGACTAGCTGAAGGATCGCGTTTGCACACGGGTTTTAGGTTGCACTATGAATGGAGTGTTACAGACCTCATTCCTAGTATAGGCTTTCTCCTTTGACGAACGAGTCCGGGATAAATAAATAAAAATATGGATTAAGATGTGTCAAAGAATTGGTTTTGATTGCATATGTGTCAAAGGCCTAAAATATAAGTAATTGTATATTGCTATATGCTTTGAAAAAGTTCTCTCCTAAACTTGTTCAGTTAATGCATTTGTATTACCTACCTATAATATCTTGATTTATAATTTACCTTATCCTTACTGGGTCAGTTGACTCATAAGTTACATTCTTTGGAAATCCAACAGGAAGTGCAAAACAGGAGACGGAGGCTCACATTTTCGGTGGTGCATCTGTAGGACATTGTTGAGGTTGTGGCTTAGTGGTGTAGTTGTTTTATTTTCCTCTGCTTCATCTATTATGATGTAATAAAGAGACACTGAGGTTTTCTTATTATCCTTTTGTGGACATCTAGTTCTCAATGGAAGTTTAATTTTTCCTATAATTCTTTTTGTATGAATGGTATATCATGCAGGTTGTCTATAACTGTTGTTGGGTAATAAAAGGAATGGGTGTTGAGATGCGCTCCCGTCGAAGCGGGGCATTTCAAGTTGGACTTGCAAGGCAGAATATGTTCTCGCTTCTCTTTATTGGAGTCATAGGTTCTCATATTATTGGGATATGACAAAGATAAAGAGGAGATCCCAGTTCTTGCTTGCGAAATAGCGGTAAGTATATCTCTTACGTTGAAAGTGATTAAGGGAATAAACTTTCACAGTTGACAGAGATAGACCAATTTGATTTAAAATGCCTTAATCAAATATCATAAATTTGAATGTATGATTATATGTTCTAATATAGTGCATTCTTAATTTCAGAAAATGAAGTCCATGAATCCACTAAGCAGGCTTCTGGAGGTCAACCAATTGACCGGACCAAATTACTCGGATTGGATCTGTAATTTGGAGCTTGTTCTCTTGACTGAGCGCATAAGTTATGTGCTCACAGAAGACAAGCATGAAATCCTAAATCGAAGGAAGAAAAGTAATACAATGACAAGTATGATGAAGATCATATCTTGGCTAGATGTTATATCCTAGGTTCTCTCTCCAATGTTCTTCAGAAGCAACATATGGAGATGAGCACATGCCAGGAAATTATGCATAATCTGAAAGATATGTTTGGTGATATAAACCGCACTCAACATTACAATATTATGAAAGAACTCGTTCGTTGCAAGATGCAGGAAGGAACTTTAGTTCGAGAACATGTACTCAAAATGTTTGGTTACTTGTCAAAGCTGGAGACCCTCGGGGCATACATGGATGCAGACATGCAAGCTGATTTCATTCTGCTGTCTTTGCCCAAGTCTTATTATAATTTTGTGGTTTCATTCCACATGAACAAGTTGGACTTGACGAACGTTGGACTTCTTGCTGCATTATAGTCTGCAGAAAATGTAATGAAGAAAGATGATTCTGTTGGCAGTGCAATGGTTGCATATATTAGAGGGAAGCGCAGTCGGAAGCAAGGTTCTTGGAAGGGCCCGACCTAGAAGAGAAAGAAGAAGAGTCAAGGCATTGGCTCATCTTCCAATGCATCCACACTGATAGCATCGAAGAAAACCGACGTCTGTCACCACTGCAAGAAGCCAGGGCACTGGAGGCGTAACTGCCTGGAATACCTGAAGTCGGTCGACAAAGGTAAAGCCCCAGCAGGTATGAAATCTACTTTCATCATTGAAACTAGCTTTCTTGTTGGACGAGAAGGAAGTTGGGTCGTAGATTCTGATGCTTCTGTTCATATATGAAATTTGTTGCATTTGTTTCAGGAAACTAGCAATCTAGAGGAAGGGGAGATAGTCATCCAGATGGGATCTGATGTAAGTGTTGCAACAGTTTCCATCGAGACCTGTCGACTATCATTATCTAGTGGTAGAGTTTTAGTACTTAAAGAGTGTTTTTATGTACCTGAAGTCATAAGGAATTTAATATATATATATATATATCTAAGCTTGTTAGAAGTGAATATTCATTCCTTTTCTGTAATAAATTAGTCATAAATCATTATGATAAATATATTGCATATGGTATTTTGACTTCTTGTGGACTCTATGAATTGTGCATTGA
The DNA here is from genome assembly GCA_037367405.1 of Ottelia alismoides. Classification (NCBI taxonomy): domain Eukaryota; kingdom Viridiplantae; phylum Streptophyta; class Magnoliopsida; order Alismatales; family Hydrocharitaceae; genus Ottelia; species Ottelia alismoides. The sequence goes on along the minus strand of JAZKJV010000282.1, from coordinate 1,412,086 downwards.
TGAGCATGTCATGAATGTTACAACCACTAATAAAAACCCTAAAAGATCCAGGAAAAATAAAAATCATTCGAATATGATTTGGCATCAAAATATTGGTCATTTGTCTATTGATAAGATAAACAGATTGATAAAAGATGGACCTTTAGATTTTCTATAGGTTCAAACTTTGCCTACCTGTGAACATTGTATTCGAGGTAAAATGACTAGGATGCCTTTCCGTAACAAGGTTACAAGATGCGAAGGTATTATTGACCTAATACGTACCGATGTATGTGGTCCCTTCAGTACCGCGACTCGAAATGGATATCGATATTATTTGATGTTTATTGTGACCATTCACGATACAGGTTTATCTTCCTCATACGTCATAAATCGGAAACCTTTGAAATGTTCAAAGAATTCAAGGCTTTGGTTGAGAACCAAACTGATAGGAAGATTAAACGGATTCGATCTGATCGAGGTGGCGAGTAACTCTCAGATGAATTCAAGGAATATCTTAAAGAGAATGGATTTGTCTCCAATCTCACTCCTCCTTGAACTCCCCAACTTAATGGTTGACGAGTCCGATATCGCAGTGTTAAGAAGTTGTTTTCATATTGTTCGTGTTTAAGGAATAATGTGTCGTTCGTTGTAGGCGGCAATTGGATTCGGTCAAGAAATAACCATAAAATAATTTAATCAATTTTTAATCGAGTGGTTTTATGTTTATTTTACTTGGACAAGTCCCAAGGTCGAACACAAGGAGGCAAAGGAACAACCTAGAATTTTGTTTATCAAGATTCATGCACGGTTTTCATGGCGGACTTTTCTTTTTTTGGAATTTTTAATGCAAATAAGGGATGCAAGATGCGATTTCGTCCTATTTTAGGGACTAAAATGTAAAATTCGATCAAACAATATCCGAAAAATATGAAACTTGGCCACAATGCAAAATGTGACAAAATAAATGCACTGTAATTTTTTTTAATTTTCGAGTGCAATATAAATTTTTTATGAATTTTTAAATGCAAACAGAATGATTTTCAATATTTAATTATAATAAAAATTAAAACTACTTATTTTCAGGGGATAAAATTATCTAAGATCTATCACTAGGTGATGGATATCAGAAAATCCTAAACCTCAAAAATGTGGGATTTAATATCTATTAAAAATCAAATACTGAATTTTGCAAAATGATTTTTACAGGGCAAATTATGCATGCAAATGCAAATCTTTTGGGCACAATGTCAAGCACAATTAACTCAACAATATGTGATTTTTCGGGAGTCGGTGAAGATGCATCGGTTCTTGGAAAACTGCTCCACATGCAATAGCGGAGGAGGTTGTCTGCAAAAATTCCCAGTCACGTGCAGTGCACGTGACCTCTGGGTCGGCGGGACTGAAGTGCAAGATGAAGTTCTTCCCAGGGGTGCGCTTCAATTTACCCTTCTATCACGTAGAGGTCACGTGTGGTATCAGGCTTGGGTGACGATTGGGTGCAAATCTCCACGTGGCGTGATCTCGTGCTTCGGGATGGCCGAAGTACCAGCTCGGAGGATGGCTCGGAGCACTCTGGACCATTGATGAAGATGGATCCAACGTGCTGGAGGCATGGCGTGATTGAACGGTCGAGACCGTAACTCTTCTCAATCGGATGGTTGGGAAGGTGGTCGACACACGACCGACGGGCTTCAATGGAGAGGCGGTCGGGGAAGTGTGGACCGGCTACGATTAAGGCGTTGATGACCCTTCGCGTGCGGCGTGAAGATCGGTGAAAGAAGCCACACCTGGAGGCTGGCGTGGTCGATGAAGCTTGAGCGCTGGGGGTGCGAGGGTTCGACGAGGAAGATGAAGGTGGAGACGATGGAGTCGCGGAGGTGTGGGTCGTAGGTTGAGTCTCGCAGAGGCTCAGCGGTAGCAGGAGCGTTGTCGGAGAAGACGAAGTGAGCGAAGGTGAAGGCGTCGCGGGTGAGGATGATGATCGAGATCGAGAGAGGAAGGGAGATCGGAGAAGATGAAGATGAAGGAGGAGGTACCTGGGGAGCGGGGGCTCGACGGAGGTGATTCCGGAGCGAGGCAACGGCACTTCGGCGGAGCTGCGATGAGGATGGGCTCCTCGAATCACGCCTACGAGTCGGGGTTGTCACTTCCAGAATGGAGTACGATGGATGAGGCGGAGGTGAAGGCTCAGAGTTATTAAATAGAAGAGGGGCGAGCGGCTGGTGCGAGAAGTGCGGAGGATCCGGAGGTGGCCGGCCGCGAGCGACGCGGAGGAGGTTGGCGAGGATTGCGGGGGGTTGTTGGAGAGTTCAACCGCAGAGGTTACGGAGAGGGGCGACACTCAATTTGGGAAAGGAGGCAGGAGGTGGAAGATGACCACAGGTCGTTCGATCGGCCGAGATCGAATGGCCTCCAACGCGCCCCGTAGCGACGGGCGGGGAGAGAGGAGCGCACGTGCTTAGTACGTGCCTGAGGGCACGTGCCTCGCACGTGCGGGTATTTTTATTTTTTTATTTTTATTTTTTAATAAAAATGATAATAAAAAAGCCAAAAACCGCTGACACGTGGCGGCCCCAGGGACTGCCACATGTCAGCACCACAAAATTCTGAGAATAAAGACTTTGTAAAATGCCAAATAAATAGCAAATAACTTCGGATCGAAAAAGTTCCTTCACAAAAAATGCTGGCCTCGATGAGATCTACAACTTTCATTAATACATCAAAACCAAAATTGATCAAATGCACAAAGTAAATTTTTGGGGTATCTCATGTACATAGAATACCTTGATTTTTGGGTTTTATAATTTTTTGTCATTTTTAAATCAGATAAAAATCCAAAAAAACATGATAAAAATCAGAGATAAATATTTACACATTAATCTAATTTTTTGGATTTTTATTAATTAAGAAAATATGTACATAAAATATCAGGTCAAAAACCGCTAAAATACACACTGTACAAAAGAGGCTCAAAACCCAACTTTCACATATGAGCTCCGATTCACTTGAACTTGGTCTTGTTTTGAAGGTAATTGAATGTACATTAGTTCAAAAGTGAGTTTGATCAAATCAGACACTGGATGGGGAAGATATGTGGCTTTTAGTACGAAAATCCTGAAAGTAGGGTTTGGGTTTTTGGTCCACTTATTTGGGTTAGTGATTTTTTTGTATTTTTCATTTATTCTTGTTAGTGATATGTACACAGTGGAGGTCATTTTGGGTTATTCGGAGTTAGCATGAAGGAGTTAAAAATCCGAGAAGTTAGGCTATTTACAGGTTAATTTTGGCTGAGATTTTTGGCTTCTTATTTTGTGCAGAAATTATGGATAAAATAAATCTTATGAAAACATGCATGAATGCTAATTATGCAGAATAAATGTAGAAATGCTGATGATTTTGAGGGGTTTGAGCTTAATAAATGAGATTTAGAGTGATGAATTCGAGATTCATCATCCCCCTATACTTAAACCATGCTCGTCCCTGAGCATCAAAAAGAAATGCCATGAGGTGAAATGAGATTGGGTTCCATACCAAGACCATGAGCTGAAGGTGAAAATTAAACTAGACTCGACCTTTGGATTAATAGTGTGGCGGAACTTCTGTAAGACTTAGAATTTCAAAATCAACAGCCCTCAAGTTGTACACATCATTGTCACAGTTTCGGCTCAGAAGTCATCTTAGATCAATCCTCTTCCCAAAGTATACCCTATGAATATTGAACAACCGACTCATGTGTGTGAAAGGTTTTAGCTCTCCCCATCCAAACTGTCGGACTACCATGCTCCTCTCCTCTCCAGTAACTCATCCTCGGGGAGTCAGGTATTTCCTTTTAAGGTCTGTCGTGTTGTGTTCACAATCGAATTGGGGGAGAAGATAGAAGAAGGGGAAAAGAGTGTCCAGTGTAGTCACCTCTCCTTGTGAAGCTGGCCAGTGTAGCCTAGTCTCTACCAAGATCTGCAGGCTTCTTGAAGTTTGGACCTTTTTGGTCAGATTTTATTTGGTAGAATGCTTCTTTGTATTTGGAATTTTTGGTGGTTCTGCTTGGATCTTGTTGTGCCCTTATGGATATAGAATCTTTTTATTCCGTACATTTTTTAGTCTTAGAAAAAATTGTGCCCAGCCGTCCATCCCTTTTTCGAAGCATTTTTTCAACCCGTACTCCAGTCTTTAGATTTCCACGCTACCAGAAAAGAGATTCACACAGTCTTCCAACATCCCGTTTGAGTTGAGCTAAGTGCATAGTGCGAGAGTACAAATTAATTCCCTATTCCAGAGTTGTACCCAGAATGAAGAGACCAGGTTAGACACTAAGAGTCAAACGCTGCACATTGTCATGTGGAACTTAAAGAATTAAGTCAAAAGACCTGAAGCTCTTAAAATCCTATTTCTTGGTGAAGTTCCTCTGAAGATTAGATGGATTAAGATCAAGTCCAAACCACTCTCGATTTCTACTCACAAATCGGTTCAGAACCCAATGACTTTTCACAGATGCAGATGAATGCGATGCTGGATGAAGTGCAGGTGTGAAATGCAGACACACATTTTTCTTTTTATGCAAGGGATTTTTTTTCTTTTCTCTCTTTTTTTAATTACCCATCCTATAAATACATATAGACTTACGCGAAAGTACGAGATATGGGTAAAATATATACAGAGTATATATATAGACCCCCCTATACTTAACGAGTGCTGTGTCAGAGCACAAGAAGTGAAAAGAAGACATAGCTCGGGCTAAGCGGAAGAGAGTTAAAAAAATTATATACAATGGTCCGCCCCCCTATACTTAGACTGTGAACAGTCTAAGTATAGAAGAAGAGCGGAAAAGAGGCGATCAAGATATGTGAATGAGGAGAGTATATACAAGTGAGTGTCGGTTCCCCCTATACTTAGGCTCTGGTCAGTCTAAGTATAGAAGAAGGGTGGAAGTGAGGCGATCGAGAGATAGGAGAAGGATGGTATATATAGATGGCATTGGTCCCCCCTATCTTAGGCTTTGGCCTAAGTAGAGGAAGAAGTTGTACAAGAGGATCGATGTGGTCGAGAGGGAGGGTGGGACTGATCCGATGAATCTTTAATGTCCTTGCTCTGCGTGAAATAGCTGGCCTCATCTTGAACTGTCTGCTCTTTGGGTGATTCAATATATGGCTTCAGCAACTGTCCATTTACAGAGAAGGGTTGTGCATCATCTTTAAGTTCGGCAATATCTACACTTCCATTGGTATGCACATCGATGACAATGTAAGGACCCATCCATTTTGATTTCAGTTTCCCATGAAAAATATTTAACCGAGCATTAAACAACCACACTTTCTATCCAGGGACAAAGGTCTTGTCTCGAATGTGTCTATCATTCCATCTCTTGACCTTGTCTTTATAGATTACACTGTTGTCGTATGCTCTGTTTCGGATTTCAATTAGCTCATTTAGATTTAGGTCTCGACATAATTTCCCATGGTGACAACTCCAATTCAACTTTTTGATCGCCCATTCTGATTTGTGAATCAATTCTGCAGGTAAATGGCATGGCTTGCCATAGATCATCCTAAAAGGTGAAGTACCGAGTGGAGTCTCATAGGTTGTCCTATAGGCCCATAGAACTTGGTCCAACAGCTTCGACCAATTCTTCCTATCTGGACGAACCAACTTCTAAAGAATACCCTTCACCTCTCTATTAGAAACCTCTGCCATGCCATTAGATTGTGGATGATATGGGTTGGCTATTCTATGCTCAAATTTGTACTCCTTAGCCAAAGATCTCATCTCCCTGTTCACAAAGTGGCTACCTCCATCAAAAATCAAAACTTTTGGTACCCCTAATCTTGCAATGATATTATCCTTGATAAACTTACAGACGATTTTGCTATCTGCGGTTCGGGTTGGAATAACCTCCACCCATCTTGATAAATAATCAACCGCTAGCAAGATATACTTGAATCCATTGTTATTGGGAAAAGGACCCATAAAATCAATCCCCCATGCATCAGAAACATCACAGAAAATCATTGGTTGCATGGGCATTTCATCTCTATGACCGACGGTCCCTCCCATCCTTTGACCAATCAGGCATGACCGTACAAATTCATTAGCATTTCTAAATAAGGTTTGCTAGTAAAATGCACATTGGAGTACCTTGTGCACGGGTCTCTTCCTGAATGGTGTCCTCCAGCCTCGAGAGAACGACAATGTGTGAGGACACTCTGATATTCCTCCTGAGGAATACATCTTCGCCGGACACAATCCGATCCTTCATAGAGAAGGAAAGGATCGTCCCAATGGTATTTTCTCGAATCTGACTTTAATCGATCAATCATTCTCTTGGTCCAACCAAAGGGAACCTTCTTGGAGACAACATAGTTCACTATGTCGGAATACCATGGGGTTGAATCAATAACGCAAACTGATTCATCTGAAAAAGTCTCCTTAATTGGTCCGGTGTCAGGATAATCGTTTTTCTCAATTCAGGAGAGGTGATCAGCAACAACATTCTTTATTCCAGGTTTATCCTTGATCTCCAAAATAAATTCCTGGATTAACAAGATCCATCTTAAGAGTCGTGCCTTGGCATCCTTCTTATCCATGAGATATCTAATTGTCATGTGATTTGTGAAAATTGTCACCTTGGAGCCCAATATGTATGATCTGAATTTTTCAAGGGCCCAAACAACAACGACCATTTCCTTTTCAGTTATTGTATAATTTCTTTGCGCAAGATATAATACTTTGCTCGCGTAGTGAATCACATAAGGAACTCCATCTCTTCTTTGTCCAAGTACCGCCCCGACAGCAAAATCTGATGTATTAGTCATGATCTCAAAGGGAAGAGAACAGTCAAGAGCTTGTAATATCGGCGATTCACATATTTTCTTTTTCAGGAGCTCGAAGGCCTCTAGACATCTGTGATTTACAATAAACTCGGTGTCTTTTCCTAAGAGCTCAGTCAGTGGGCGGGTGATCTTTGAAAAATCCGGGATAAACCTTCGATAAAATCCAACATGCCCTAAGAAAGACCTCACTGACTTGACGTTGGTTGGTGGCTCAAGTTTCTTGATCACATCCACCTTGGCAGGGTCGACCTCCATTCCCTTTTTGGAGATGACGTGCCCCAACACGATACCCTCAGTCACCATAAAGTGACTTTTCTCCCATGAGAGTACCAAATTAACCTCCCTGCATCTCTGGAGGACTCGGTCCAAGTGCGCTAAACATGTATCAAATGAATCACCATGAACCAAGAAGTCATCCATGAAGACTTCCAGGAAATCACCAACCATTTCAGCAAATACGGCAACCATACACCGCTGAAATGTGCCTGGGGCATTACAAAGCCCGAATTTCATGCGCTTGAATGCGTAAGTACCGAAGGGACATGTGAATGTAGTCTTTTCCTAATCCTCGAGAGCGATAGCTACTTGATTGTAGACGGAGTACCCATCAAGAAACAGAAGAATTCTTTCCCTGCAAGTCTCTCCAAGATTTGATCAATAAATGGTAGTGGAAAGTAATCTTTCTTGGTCGCAGCATTCAGGTGCCTGTAATCGACACAGACACATCACGATGTGGGTACTCGGGTCGCGATCTCTAACTACTCCTCGTTGGTGACCATCTGGATTCCCGATTTCTTCGGGACGACATGAAGGGAGGCCACCCACTTGGAGTCAGAAATGAGGTATATAAATCTTGCTTTGCACCATTTCTCTATCTCTTTCTTAACCACTTCCCGAAGATTGGGGTTTAATCTTCTCTGAAATTCACGGGAAGGCCTTGCATTATCCTCAACATAAATTTGGTGCAAGCAGAGAGCTGTTTTTATTCCTACGAGATCCGACACAGTCCAACCGATGGTTTTTCGATTTTGCTCAAGGACTTCGAGTAATCTAGATTCCTGGTCTATGGTTAATGATGAGCTAATGATCACATGAAATTTTTCTTTGGGTCCATTTAGAAATGCATACTTCAGTTTGGGAGGCAGTGCTTTCAGCTCTGGCAAATCCGAATCATCAATTAAGTCTGGCTGAATGATCTTTGTATCTGGCTCAGTCTCGATTGGTGGAGAATCACTGTGTGAGATGTTGGCTACCAATTCTAAAGAAAGGCGAGTCGGATCGCTAAAGTAGAATGGCAATTCGGCCAGAGCCGTGTCCGGATCGTCATCGATATTTCTTGATTGTCCCGAAGGTGATGGGACTGACAAATCCGACAGGATTTTTGTGTCATCAAGACTGTAGTAATCTGGGTGTCTAGATATGTTTGGCAATATTTCGTGAACTGCAATGTGTATTGTTTGATCTTCTGATGTTGTGTTTTCAATCTGCATGTCTGTCAGTTGGTCCCATGACACAGTAGTGCTGAGGAGATTGCATATGGATATTTCGGCATAATCAGTGGTGGATTCGGAGTCTGGCATTTACCACTTTGTTTGTTTCATCTCCAAATCTACCTCTCTGTCTGGAGAACGGAATTTCATCATTCTAGAACCGTAATCGAATACAGCTTTGGCGGTTCTTAAGAATGGTCTTCCAGGAATGATTTATGATTCTTTCCAATGGTTCGGGGCCTCCATATCAAGGACGGTAAAGTCCACTTTGCATTCCGTACCATTGATCACGATGATGACATTTTTTACTTCTCCCTTAGGTCTTTTAGTGGATTTATCAGCAAATTGGAGTAAAGATAATGATTTCTTGAGAGGGCCTAACTCCAATCTATAATATAAGGCTAAGGGAAGAATATTTATGGAGGAACCATTGTCAAGGAGTGTGCGTACAAACGTAATGCTGCCAATGCGACTCTCCACATAATGGGCACCCAGATCCCTTTTCTTTCTCGGTAAATGCTGATTTTTGACACATTTGGTAGTGGCAACTGTCAAGATATGAGTCTCCATAAATTGACTTGTTTTCTTTGTACGAGTCCTGGTGGGTGTGCATTTTGCCTTCAAGTACTTCTGAAAGGCCGGATTATTGGCTACATACTGATCAAAGGGTACTTTAACTGTGATATTTTGCTGGCAGAATCTTTCGGGTCATCCTGAACGTTTTTCTTTTGTTTTCATTTCTTAAGAGCATGGGGGAAAGGAATGGAAGCATTTGAGACAGGAGATAAAGAGCCAGAATCATAAATAAGAGCATCTTTTTTAGACTTGGAGTTCTTGTTACAATAATAAGATTTCCGATAATAATCAAAATCAGGTTGCTGAAAAGATGACAAAGGTGTTTTTGCAGCAACTAGAGGTTCAAGGTCCTCTGCAGACTCCATAGATGCTTTCCCTTTCTCTTGTGCTGGGATCTTCAGGCGTCCTTCTTCATCATCCTCGTAAGCATCCTCCGGCTGATCTTCCGAGTCTTCATGGTCTGATTCCCTAGCCCGGTCAGGTACGACCACGGTCCTTCCGCTCCTGAGTGACATTGCATTGATATTGTCAAACGAAAGGATCTCATGTTCAGATGTGGAAAAATCTGAATAGGATACCTGGCCATTGTGTTGAGATGATTGAGATTTGTTCAAGCTATTGGGGTTAGCTTGAACTTGGGCGGGAATGGTTGTGGCTGGAGCTGTCTGCTCATACTTCTAACGGGATAAACGATTGACATCGACCCGTAGATCGTATAGCTCATTTCGGAAGTTGCGAATTTCTTCAGCATTTGCCTCTGTATATCGACCGGTTCTTCTGGAGGGTTGGATGATTGAGCTAATTGTTTGGGAGCTTGATATTGCTAACGATATTGCTGAGGTTGGTTCTGGAGATTGTAGGGCTACTACTGCTTTGGATGCTGGAAAGATGCAGTGTTCTGAGTATGCTGTGGAGGCGGAGGAAATACGGCATTATAGAAAGTGGGCGGACGTTGATAAGGCTGACGATCCCCCATATTACCCTGTCGGGTAGAGTCCTACGTGTACCAAATGTCGTTTACTTCGAAGGTCAGAGGCATGGTTTCTTCAACTGTCTTGGCTTGTGTAGGTGGCTGCTGGGAAGATTGGGCATAGGATTGGTCATGAGCCCATGGTTGCTATTGTTCAGATCCTGGCTGCTCCTGGATGTGATGCACATGGTAGATCAGAACCGTAGGTGCAGTAGGCATCCCCATCTTGGACACCTTCGTAGTGAGCTCCTCCACCTGCTTTGGGAATTGGGAGATCTTGTTGTCGATGTCGCTCATTCTCTTATCCACTATTGTCAATTTATCAGCTATGAAATGCATGTTTGGAATCAAATCCTCTGCTATTTCTGCGACAGTCTGCTTCCCGCCTTTGACTTGAAGGGTGTTCAGGGAATCACTGTATGCTCTACTGGCAATCTGAGAACGGCTTGTTTCCGCCATCTGCTCCAGTACTTTCCAGACGGTCTCAGCTCCACGCGATGTGTAATTCCCTCCGTAGGCAGCGCTAACTAACCCTTGAGTCTCGTAGTTGAGGCCAGAGTAGAGTGACTGGACTAGGATGTTGTTATCCAGGTCATGGTAGGGACATTTCTATAGCAGGTCTTTAAACCTATCCCAAGCCTCACAGAGGGGTTCATTGGGCATCTGAGAGAAACTGGTGATGCGGGTCCTCATTTGGTTGGTTCGACTCAAGGGGTAGAATTTCTTTAAAAATAGATTTTTGAACCTCTCATAAGTAGTCACAGTCACTCCTAAGTTCTTCACCCAGTAGTCTGCCTTCCCTTTCAAGGCGAAAGGTAGTGCAGTGAGACGAATGTAGTCTTGGCTGACTTGTGGGTGCCTCAGATTAGAACATATCAACTCCAAGTCACACAAGAATTCATATGGCTCTTCAGTTGTATTACCGTGGAATTGTGGTAATTGACTTACAAAATGTGGCTTTAGTTCGTAGTGAATCTCTGGTTGTGGTGGCTGTGATGAATCTCGGATTCATCACTCTAAATCTCATTTATTAATCTTAAGTCCCTAAAAATCAACAACGTATTTGCATTTATTCTGCATAATTAGCACTCAGGCATGTTTTCATAAAAATGGCATTTTATCCATAATTTCTGCACAAAATAAGAGCCAAAAATCAAAGCCAAATTTGACCTGTAAATAGCCTAACTTCCCAGATTTTTAACTCTTCATGCTAACTTCGAATAACCCAAAACCACTTCCATTGTGTACATATCACTTACAAGAATAAATGAAAAATACAAAAAAATCACTAACTCAAATAAGTGGACCAAAAACCCAAACCCTAGTTTCAGGATTTTCGGACTAAAAGCCATATATCTTCCCCATCCAGTGTCCGATTTATTCCTACTCACTTTTGAACTAATGCACATTCAATTACCTTCAAAACAAAACCAAGTTCAAGTGAATCAGAGCTCGTACGTGAAAGTTGGGTTTTGGGCCTCTTTTGTACATTGTATATTTTCGCAGTTTTCTGACCTGTATTTTATGTATATATTTTCTTTATCAATAAAAATCCAAAAAATAGAATTAGGTGTCTTTTATTTATCTTTGATTTTTTTATATTTTTCCGGATTTTTATCTTGTTTAAAAATGACAAAAAAAACAGAAAACCCAAAAATCAAGGTATTCTATGTACATGGGATACCCCAAAAATTCACTTTTTACATTTGACCGATTTTGACTTTGATATATTCATGAAAGTTGTAGATCTCGTCGAGACGAGCATTTTTTGTGAAGAAACTTTTTCGATCCGAGGTCGTTTACTATTTCTTTTTGATTTTACAAATCTTTTATTCTAGATTTTTCTGGTGCTGACACGTTGCAGCCCCAGAGGCCGCCACGTGTCGTTCGTTTTTGGCCCTTTTATATTTCCATTTTTATAAAAAAAAAATTAAAACCACGCACATGCAGCGCACGTGCTACTCCCGCACGCGCACTGCACGTGCGCTCCCGGGCCCTCTCTCTACAGTCGCCACGTGTCGCGTCCTCGGCCATTCGATCTCGGCCGATCGAATGGCTGAGGACCTTCGTCAACCTCCCATACCCGCCTCCGAGACCTCCGTCGCTCCTCCGCATATCTCGCGCGCCGCTGCTCCCCAATCCTCGCAACCTCCTCCCGCAATGGCCTCGCCGACCCTTATCTCCTCACCGACCGCCTCCCTCAGCCCTATTTAATCTCCACCGCCGCCCCCTTTGCAAAGGATCCGCTGATTGCACCTGGAGATTCTTCGCGGCGGTGACAGCACCGCATCGCCTCCCCGGCGAGATCCGAGCACCCAACGCTCGTCTCAGCGCTGCCCTCGCGCATGCCTCGCTCCGGCTTCACGCCGTCGAGCTATATCTTCTCCGACCTTCATCTTCGACTCCTCCACCTTCTACAACACCAACTCCGCCGTCTTCATCAACTCCGGTCGCCATCAAGCTCCACCGACATCGCCTTCATCGCCGCCACCGCTTCGTCAGCAACGCACAACGCCTGAAGCTCCTCCTCCCGTGAACGCTCGCCTTCAGCCGCGCGAGCCCCCGCCGCGCACCATCTTCCCCGACACCTTCGACGCCTCCAGAAGCCGGGCCTCCTCCAGTTCCGCCTCGCCTCAGCCGCCTCGCCGCCGGGCTCGGAGCCCGAGGCCCTAGCACGTGCCACGCACGTACGTGGGGAACGTCAGGCTGACGTCAACCCAGGTCACGTGCTGCGCACGTGACCTTGGGTAAATTGCAAGAGCACCCCGGAGTTTCCTCGATTTGCGCCTCAATCCACCAGGTCAAGGGCCTTCAGGTGTTAACACTCGCCTTTTCCCGGGCACATGCGCAGCACGTGCCTCTTGGTAAAATTGCAGAAAATAACCCCTTTTTTTGTTAGGTTATTGCGCATATACCCCCCTCTGCATTGTTATTTATTTAATTATTGCATTCATATCCCTGTATTCCCCCTTTGTTTTGAACATCTTCTTTACATTATTTTATTTATTTAAAAATAGTACTTTGTTCATCTTTTAATTCTCTACATTATGAGCTACTGTGGACATTTTTGTGATTGACGGTTAATTAATAAATATTTATTTTGTAGAAACTTGCGAATTTTGCCCCTCTTATGCTTTGAAATTTCTAGTTGATTAATCGTTACTCTAAAAATTCCCTAAAAATCACATATTGTAGAGTTTATTTTGGTGGACATTGTGCCCAAAAATCTTTGCATTTGCATGCATCATTTGCCCTGTAAAAATCATCTTACATATTTCACTATTTAATTTTTAAAAGCTATTAGATCTCACATTTTTGAGGTTTAGGATTTTTCTGAGATCAAGCACCTAGTGAGAGATCTTAAATAATTTTAGTCCTCGAAAATAAGTAGGTTTGATATTTATTATAATTAAATTTTAAAAATCATTCTATTTGCATTTAAAAATCCATAAAAATTCATATTGCATCCAAAAATTCCAAAACAATTACATTACATTAATTTCATCATCATTTACGTTGTGGCCAAGTTTCGTATTTTTCGGACATTGTTTGATTGAAATTTACATTTTAGTCCCTAAAATAGGCCAAAACTGCATCTGCATCTCTTATTTTGAAAATACTAAAAAAAAGACCACCTTGAAAACCGAACTAAAAATTGGATAAGCACAACTCTAGGTTGTTCCTTTGCCTCCTTGTGATCGACCTTGGGACTTGCCCAAGTAAAACAAACATAAGAACCACTTGATTAAAATTGATTAAAAAGTTGTGGTTATTTCTTGACCGTTTCCGATTGCCGCCTACAACGAATGACAAATTAATTATTTTTCACTCACCAATAAAAACAACTTCTTAACGCGGCATTTTCGGGCTCGTCAGATGGCGCCGTTGCCGGGGAGGCAAACGGCTTAGTTTTGTGTTTTGAAAATTTTTCGCTCGGTTTTCCGTATTCGGGTAGTCTGACCCCTGAATTCTTCATTGTGAATACCATTTTATTTCCAGCATTTATTCGTTTGTTCTATTTTCTGAGTCACTCTCTTACACATATCTCTCTTATTTTTCTTGCGAGGTAACCGGCGTACGTGGAGCGGTTTTCAAGAAACCGACGCATCTTCACCGACATACGAGAAAGCCGCAAATTAATTTAAGATCGAGTCGAGTCGTGAGAGAGAGTAGAGTCTAGGTTTTCAATTTCCGCAATTTTATTTACTTTCTCATTTACAGCGGTGTCCGTTTGGACTCTCGCGTGTGTAAAAAAGGACCTTGAACTTCTCTGTGGTGTGTCGTGGCCTATTTCACTCTCTGGTGAGGGTGGGGCCCGACTTGAGTGGTGACTAGGATAGACCTGCACATATGGCTCTCAGAGCATTTTTATTTTTTTTATTGTGCTCGTAGGATCTTAAGCCACACTGCTCTTTAATCAAAACACACATAGATCGTTCAACTTAGCCAAATTTAACTCAATTCTTCCCGCTAATAGAACTTTCTGTTTAGGTGCGGTTTTTATCGGCTTGCACGCATATAGAATAATTTTTAAATTCTGTCTAGCATCCCACATGTAGATTGCGAGGAGGCACTGTAAGTCTTCTAACTGAACATTCATCATAGTTTTCCGCGTACATCGGCTTTTCCCGAACATTCTCCCCCTTGTTTTATCACATAAATCTAAAGGAAATTGGGACTGGACGGTAGACGTTTGTTTGTGCTCATCTAATTTTTCAGTGATCACCTTATTAAAAATTGGGACTGCTAAATATAGCCGATCAAAATAACCCATAAAATCAAGAATTTCTGCAGGAGAGCAACCCCGACCTTGTATGTTTCAATTTTTCTAAGTGAGCGAGAGACGACACTTAAGGCTAGAGCCCAAATTCGAAATTTCAGCTCGCTAAATTCCTGCCAAGATTGATTTATCACCAACTAAAATTGAAAAGATAATAGCCGAACTCTTACGGCTTCATTGTGTGCGTTGGTGAAACCGGGGTTTGAATTGTGTTTGCATTGGTGTGCGTAAACCGATAGCGAAGATCAACAGCCGCACATTTGATTTCTCTTGATTATCCCGTGCCATCATCTCTCTCCATGGAATTCTTGTCCAATAACTCTTGCAGACCCAACCCCTCATTCCTTTCATCTCTTTCAAAAATAGCCGAACGTTTATCGGAGAATCCATCAGAGCTATACTACGAAAATGAATTTGTATCGGTTAGACCCAAAACACCTCCCCCTCAACCACCAATAAAGCCATCTCCTTCCGCTAATCCGACCTGCTTCATAAATGACAACCCTTTGTATTCAGAGCAGACAACCCAACAAATGATTGAGAGCTCTACCTCTTCATTTAATCCTCTTTACGTTGATCATACAATTCATCCCTCATATTCGGTAAATGGCAATCCATCATTCATGGGAGAAGATAACCACATGATCGAATTGAACACTCCTTCACCTCTTCCATCAATCTTGAACACCAAAGAAAGATCATTACCTTGGATTGAACATAACAACCCCCTCTTCACTCATATATTGGATTGGGCCGACCACATAAGATCACAACTCTCCTTGGACCAACTCCACTTACCTAGACCATATGAGCAGCCACCTTCCATGATTATTGAGGAGATACTTTCAGAAAATGATGATCGTATATCGGATATTTCAAGAGACCCCTCTCCTAGTACATATAGAAAAATAGAAGAGGACATTCAATTACAAAAACATACACCAACTGCTCCCATACATGGCCAAGAAGAGATTTTGGAGAATATTTTGAGGATGAATAAGAAATTTGATTTAATGGAGGATAAATTTCAAGAACTTGCCGATCGATTAATCTCTGGTAGCTCGAATATAAAAATGAATGAGGAAATGATTGGATCTAAGATTGAAAATTTTGAGGATATCCAGGGACCTAGGGATTATTCTGAGAATTTCACTTCTACATCTTACTCCCTTAGAAATGACTATGCAGTGGACTATCACCCTGAACACCAGAGCCCCTTTTCATCTGAAGAACATCCCACACCCCCACACCACCCAGAAAATACCAAAAAATAGAAATATTTGAAAATCACAAAAAAATTGAAAATTCAGAAAATTTCATAAAAATTGAAAGTGAAGAAGATCTGAAGAATTGGGATCCTGCTGTACGGGAAGCAATAGGAAAGAAATTGATTTTTGAACTTCCCTTTCTACAGGCCATTGAACACTTCCCCGATCTTAAAGGATTTGTAATGGACAAATTGATGAATAAGAAGTCGGGTAGGATATGAACAAAGACTGAAAGACATATCTTGTCAATGGCCTCCTCCTTGGTGTTGAGGAGAAAAATCAAGAGCCGCATAGTAAAGCGGTTGCCCAGATTTGACTGTGAAATCAAAGACACAATCTTCACCCATGCTCGGATTGATACCGATTCACCAATTAATATCCTCCCGACCTCTGTATTCCATGAACTCAAACTCGGACCGATTCGGAAGATACGAGAAATTGTTCAATTAGCAGACCGATCAATAAAGCGGCCGAGAGAAATCATTTCTGTCATCATGAAATTCCAAGGTGCTCTGCTCAAAGTAGAATTCACGATCATTGATATTGAGCATCAAGGAGAATTCACCCAATCTCCAATCATTCTCGGAAAGCCATTCTTGGCATTGGCCAAGGCGAGTATTGATTGTGAGACTCGGGAAATCAATTTCATAGTATTGGAAGCACTTAGATCTGACCATATCTTTGAGGAATCACGATCTTCTGAGGCAACCCACGAAGTCCCCGACAACCATAACCATGAAGCAGTAGAAGAGCCCTACCTTGCAGCCACACCTGAGATAGCGATTGTTGATGAGACTATTGGCTTGGAAAATCTCCCCCCTGCTCCATTCCCAACCGCTCTCACCAAGGAGAATCATGTATATGAATCATATAATCCGGAGACTTATGCATGGGCACACCCTGGGTAACCTACTCTGACTACATGAATTACATCATCTCGACACAGGAATGCGCCAACATCGAATCAATTGAGAAAGAACATGCAGAGACTCTCCCCAGTATTTCAATTCCCGCGGATCTCAAAATAGACAAATCTTTCTACTACGATCCTGAGACATATGCATGGTCACATCCTGGAGCAACATTCTCTAAATATCTTAACCAAATCATCCCAAATCGAGAATGCTCAAATATTCGGGAGACTAAGAACAAGCACGCAGACCAAGCACCAACCAAGGAGAATTTCAATGGCTATTCATCTGGATACTCAAGTGAACCGACACCTTCACGACGAAATAAAAAAGTCACCTTTGACCTTCCGGAAGAGGTATCGTCTGATGGTCCCTCATCAGGTCCGGAAAAGGTAGTCTACATGAGTGAAGTCTGTCCGGCAGCCCTAAAGCCATATCTTCGTAAGGATCCAAAATTCAATTCCCGTTGGACAACTCCCGTTCCTAACTACTACTCATCCAAAGCTGATGCTCCTGCCCTCTTCAAATACACTGGAATTCTTTCGTATGAGCTGACTGAGACCGGTGCTTCTGAGCTATCATCTGAGGACAAATTGATTGACCCCAAGAAGGAACGAATTCTGAGGAAACAATTAAAGAAACAAAGAGATTTGCAGACTTGGAGTATGTCCACTTTCAAATACTACTCCTCTGAGGATAACTCTGATGATGGATATCTTTCATCTGACTCAAACACTTCATCTAGTATCCATCATGATTTTTCTGAGGATAACTCTGATCATAGTTGGGAATCATATGTCTCATCTCCATCACGTCATTATGATCTCCCACCGCAGGCTCACAAGAAGATCAGCTGAAAACCGCCTTAATCATTCGGCTACTCAACCTCCCTCCCGACCACATCGGTCTCCTTGTACAGCTTCTTCCTCTACTTAGGCCAAGGCCTAAGTATAGGGGGGACCGATGCCATCTGTTTATACCATCCTTCTCATCCTCCCGACCGCTCCATTTCCACCCTTCTTCCATACTTAGGCTATCCAGAGCCTAAGTATAGGGGGAACCGACATCCACCTGTATTTCCACTCCCTTACGCTTAGCACGATCTATGTCTTCATTACACTTTTTGTGCTCTGAGGACACAACACTCGCTAAGTATAGGGGAGGTCTGTATATATACTTTGTATATATTTTACCCATATCTCGTACTTTCGCGTAAGTCTATATGTATTTACGGGGTGGGTACTAACTTCAAAAAAAAGAGTTTTTCTACTAACACTGACTTGCCCAAAATTTTTGAAAAAAAATGGCTTCTTATTTCATCTTTGCACACACACACGCAAAAAAAAACAAAAAAAAATCTGCATTTCACAAACTTGCACTTCATCCAACATCACATGCATTTGCATTTGTGAAAAGTCATTGGGTTCTGAACCAAGTTGTGAGCCGAAATCGAGAGTGGTCTGAGCTTGCCCTTAATCCACCTAATTTTCATAGGAACTTCACCGAGAAATAGGATTTTAAGAGCTTCAGGTCTTTTGACTTAATTCTTTAAGTTCCACACGACAATGTGCAGTGTTTGACTCTTAGTGTCTAACCTGATCTCTTCATTCTGGGTACAACTCTGGAATAGGGAATTAATTTGTATTCTCGCACTATGCACTTAGCTCAACCCAGACGGGATGTTGGAAGATTGTGTGAGTCTCTTTTCTGGTAGCGTGGAAATCTAAAGACCGGAGTACGGGTAGAAATAAAGCTTCGGAAAAGGGATGGACGGCTGAGCACAATTTTTTCAAGACCCCCAAAAAATGTACGGAATAAAAAGTTTCTATATCCGTAGGGGCACAACAAGATCCAAGCAGAACCACCGAAAATTCCAAAATACAAAGAAGCATTCTACCAAATAAAAATTCGACCAAAAAGGTCCAAGCTTCAAGAAACCTGCAGATCTTGGTGGAGACTTGGCTACACTGGCCATCTTCACAAGGAGAGGTGACTACACTGACCACCCTCTCCAGTTCTTTTCTCTTTCTTCTAGCTTCTCCCCCATTTCGATTGTGAACACAGCACGACAGACCTTAGAAGGAAATATCTGACTCCCCGAGGATGAGTTACTGGAGAGGAGCATGGTAGTCCGGCATTCTGGATGGGAAGAGCTAAAACCCTTCACACACACGAGTCGGTTATTCAATGTTCATAGGGTATACTTTGGGAAGAGGATTGATCTAAGATGACTTCTGAGCCGAAACTGTAACAATGATGTGTAGAATTTGAGGGCTGTTGATTTTAAAATTCTAAGTCTCTCAGAAGTTCCGACACACTACTAATTCAAAGGTCGAGTTTAGTTTCATTCTCACCTTCAGCTCATGGTCTTGGTATGGAACCCAGTCTCATTTCACTTCATGGCATGTCTTTTTGATGCTCAGGGACAAGCATGGTTTAAGTATAGGGGGATGATGAATCTCGGATTCATCACTCTAAATCTCATTTATTAATCTTAAGTCCCTAAAAATCAACAGCATATTTGCATTTATTCTGCATAATTAGCACTCATGCATGTTTTCATAAAAAAATGGCATTTTATCCATAATTTCGGCACAAAATAAGAGCCAAAAATCAAAGCCAAATTTGACCTGTAAATAGCCTAACTTCCCAGATTTTTAACTCCTTCATGCTAACTCCGAATAACCCAAAAACACTTCCATTGTGTACATATCACTCACAAGAATAAATGAAAAATACAAAAAAAAAATCACTAACTCAAATAAGTGGACCAAAAACCCAAACCCTAGTTTCAGGATTTTTTGACTAAAAGCCACATATCTTCCCCATCCAGTGTCTGATTTGATCCTACTTACTTTTGAACTAATGCACATTCAATTACCTTCAAAACAAAACCAAGTTCAAGTGAATCGGAGCTCGTACGTGAAAGTTGGGTTTTGGGCCTCTTTTGTACATTGTATATTTTCGCGGTTTTCTAACCTGTATTTTATGTATATATTTTCTTTATCAACAAAAATCCAAAAAATTAGAATTAGGTGTCTTTTATTTATCTTTGATTTTTTTATATTTTTCCGGATTTTTATCTTGTTTAAAAATGACAAAAAAATAGAAAACCCAAAAATCAAGGTATTCTATGTACATGGGATACCCCAAAAATTCACTTTTTACATTTGACCGAATTTGACTTTGATATCTTCATGAAAGTTGTAGATCTCGTCGAGACGAGCATTTTTTGTGAAGAAACTTTTTCGATCCGAGGTCGTTTACTATTTTTTTTGATTTTACAAATCTTTTATTCTGGATTTTTCTGGTGCTGACACGTGGCAGCCCCAGAGGCTGCCACGTGTCCGTCGTTTTAGGCCCTTTTATATTTCCGTTTTTATAAAAAAAATTAAAACCACACACGTGCAGCGTACGTGCTACTCCCGCACGCGCACTGCACGTGCGCTCCCGGGCCCTCTCTCTACTGTCGCCACGTGTCGCGTCCTCGGCCATTCGATCTCGGCCGATCGAACGGCTGAGGACCTTCGTCAACCTCCCACACCCGCCTCCAAGACCTCCGCCGCTCCTCCGCATGTCTCGCGCGCCGCTGCTCCCCAATCCTCGAAACCTCCTCGTGCAACGGCCTCGCCAACCCTTATCTCCTAACCGGCCGCCTCCCTCAGCCCTATTTAATCTCCATCGCCGCCCCCTTTGCAAAGGATCCACCGATTGCACCTGGAGATCCTTCGCGGTGGTGACAGCACCGCGTCGCCTCCCCGGCGAGATCCGAGCACCCAACGCTCGTCGCAGCACCACCCTCGCGCATGCCTCGCTCCGGCTTCACGCCGTCGAGCTATATCTTCTCCGACCCTCATCTTCGACTCCTCCACCTTCTACAACACCAACTCCGCCGTCTTCATCAACTCCGATCGCCATCAAGCTCCACCGACATCGCCTTCATCGCCGCCACCGCTTCGTCAGCAACACACAACGCCTGAAGCTCCTCTGCCCGTGAACGCTCGCCTTCAGCCGCGCGAGCCCCCGCTGATGAATCCACGATTCATCATCTCAATATCTTGATCTTAGCAAAATCCCCGAGTAAAAGCTCATAAAAATGTCCATAAAATCAATAAATTAACAAAATGACTCTTGTAAATAAAACTCACTAATTATTGCATATTATATTGTACAAAATAAATTACACATAAAAAGCCGCAAAATCAAAGGAGTTTTATACATGTAAATAGCCCAAAACTTTATGTATTTTTAATAATTTCATATCAACTCCTTTTTGGCTAATTCTTTCTCCAACATGTTCATATCAATGTATATAAAAATACAAAAATACAAAACAAATTTTACCTCAAATAAATACTCCTAGATCCCAATGGGAAAAAGCCGTAAAGACCAACTTCCAAGCTAAATTCCCGCTCCGTATGAACTCCAAATTCACCAAACTCACTTTTAAAGTTCAAGTTAGAAAATTATCTATCCAACGGAAGTGGTTTCATAAAAATCGGAGCTCATTTGCAAAAGTTGGGTTTTGGGACCTAGATGTACATTGTATACCTTGTATATATTCATTCTTTCTTTAATTTTTATTGTATCTTTCATAATTGCTAAAAATACAAAAAATATCATGATTGTGTTATATTTTAATTATATTATTTTATAGTATTTTTCTATTGTAAATATCTCTTACTAAAAAAGACAAAAAAATACAAATTAGAAAAGTAAACAAAAATTGTACATGGTGTTTTGTCTTCTTTTGTAAATTCTCCACTATTTGTCTTCTCTCTTTATTTTATTGTATTTAAAGTAGCCAACTCTATTTATCTATTTATTTATTATTTAAATTCTATTCTCTACAATAATCACCAATTCAACTCCATTATTCCACCATTTTTTCCCAACTTCCCATTCAACTCCATTAATAATACAACTTCCCATTCAACTCTACCACTTTAATAACCTCTCATTCCATCATCTTTATATACATGTCATTCTCCTCATTTTTGCCTTTGATCCATCTTTATGTGAGGAGAGCCTAGTTCCCTGAGTTGAATCGGTGACAGCGACGCAACCGCGGTCGAGCAACGACGGCCCTTTCTCCGGTGTGATCCGTTGGTTTTTTGGCCAACATCGCAGCCGCAACCGCACGCTGCTCGAGCTCATCGCACGCCGGCGATTTGAGCGAAGACCGTGCTCACGAGAGCACTCCATAGGCGACCGTCTCCACCGTAGGTAATTTTTCTTCTCATTTGATCACCTTGTGATTTTGCATTTTTTTATCACACCATATAACCATCCACATGTCACCATTTGTTTAGTTCATGTCATCTTCTCACCACCATTTTACCCCTTTTTGTGTATATATTTCCTGTTTAAAGAAAATTATAAAAAAATAAAAAAATTAAAACAAAAAAAACCTTTTCTTTTTATTACAGCAGTAAAAAGAAGTTAAAAAAATAAAAAATAATACGCGGAGCAGCTTGCCGCCGCCCCCTTCCCCAAGGGCAGCAGCTCCGCCGCTCCCCTCTCCACGGCCACCACGCCGGTGGCCCTCCGCCGCCACCAGCAGCGGCATCGCCGCGCGGCCCTCCGCCCCGTGCCTCCCTCCGTCGGCCACCACGCATCCGCGCCCCAACCCCAGCCGACGTCGCTCTCCACCGTTCAGCCATCGCCGACCCCCGCGGCCCCTCTCGCCGCTGCTAGAGCGCCGCCGACCCCGCTGCTGCACCTCCGCGTCGGCCGCACGTGGCCGCCCGCCGCCGCCGATCACACCTTCCCCCTTTGGGTCCTTCTCCCATCGGGTCCAGGAAGAAGAAGGTCCTCTTTGCTTTTAATTTTTTTATTTGTACAAATTGCATTTTTCTAGTTTTTATAATTACAGATTAGTCCATGTGCATAAGTTCAAGTTGTATTCTCATTTTCTGAATTTGCAAAGACACCCCTATGTTTGGCTACTAATTTGGACACCTGTAATGCATCTTTTTGTTCAATGAAAAATGTTTTCATGTTGTGCAACTAATTCTCTACTTTGTGGATATTTCTTTGTATTTTTGTGGTGTATGGGTAATTAATTAAAATTGTTCATCTGAAATTTTACATAGTTTACCCATCATGGACTCTTAAAATTATACCTCACACACGGTTGCTCCAAAAAATCCACAAAAATTAAGAATGATGCCTTGAAATGTGATAAACGTACTGTCCAAATTTCATCTAAAATGGAGTTGTCTTGTGCCTGAAATAAATCGTAGAGTGAAATTAGTATTTGATTTTTAATTAAATCCACAGACATCCTTTTTGCAAAATTTAAATTCTCCTGTATGCCACATGAAAATATCTACTTGAGATAATTTGCACTTTGATTAATTTGATAATGTGGATTTATTAGAAATTATTTACTCACTGTCACTCTGATTTCACTAAAAATCCATAAAAAATTCATAACTTGTTAAAAAATTCTAAAAATATTATTGTAACTTCCTTGCATCATCTTTTAGTTCCAGTATTTTTTTCATAATTTTTGCTTTCTGTTTGTGTGATAAATTGCGAAAAAAAACCCATAAAAGTGTGCATTTTTCATTATTGCATGTTAACCCCAAAAAATACAAAAAAATGTGTTTGGTGTTCATCATTGGATTAGGATTCTAGAAAAAATATAATTTAGCTAAATTGATCTGATTTGGCATTAAACTTAATTTAGCTAAGTTGTATGCTTTCTTAGTGTCTTGATTCACTTGCATTTGCATTCTATTTGCATAAAAAAATTTATAAAAAAATACCGCACTGAAATCTAAAACTTAATTTTCGAATTAACCCCAAAGTTGTTCCTTTGCCTCCCTGAGTTCGACCCCGGACTTGCCCGGGATATAAATTAAGCCGAGACACTCTTCACGGAGATTCTTTTCTCGGTTCTGACTGAATTACTAAGTACACATATTACAACGTGACCGAATTATTTATCGTATTTAGCGACTCGTCAGATGGCGCCCTTGCCGGGGAGGCAAACGGCTTAGGGATTAGTTTAAAAATTTGGATTTAGATTTCATTTACTCGGGTAGTCTGACCCCCGAGCCACTTTGTAATTAATCCATTTTCTGTCATTTTTTCTCTTCAATATTTTTGTATATATTTTGTTGTTTATCTCTCTAATATAAATCTCATTTTCCTTGCGAGGGCCCGGTGGACTTGGAATGCATCGGAGGTCGACGGACGCAACGCGCGCCGACTGCTGAAGAGCTTGGAGAATTTATTTATCTTTGAGAGAGTTTTTGTAAATTGTTGTAATTATTTAGGTAGTTGCTCCTTTATAGCGGCTCTTGTTTGAGAGCTCGCGTGTGTAAAAAAGACTTGGACATTATTTGTGGTGTGTCGAGCCTGTTTCACTCTCCGGCGAGGGTGGGGCTTGACTTGAGTGGCGAACATAAGGATTAGGCACACGGTAGTTTAGATTCAAACTTGTTTGTGCCCATCGTAAATTAGGCCACACATATCTTAGAAGATTCACATATCTTATAAGATTCATAATGAGACGCACATAGACACGTACTACTTATCTCAAATTCAATCAATTCTTCCCCGCTAATAGTATACTGTTTAGGTGCGGTTTTTCTCGATCTGCATGCATTTAGTGTAATATTTACAAATTCAGTTTTGCATAACGCATGAAGAGTGCTGGGATTCACTGTAAGTATAACTTCTTCTGAGCATGCATCATAGTTTCTCGTTTGCATTCTGATTTCCGATTCCCCTCTTGTTTTATAACTTAAGGTCAAAAGGAAATTGGGACTGAACGGTAGACGTGCTTGTGTGTTCACATAAATTTCAAGTGATAACCTAACTCTAAAATTGGGACTGAATTGAGCAGGTCGATTTAAAAAAATTGGAATAAAAAGAACCCTTGTTCTTGGGTGCATAAAGCCCTCATTGTTTGTTTTACTTGCAAGTGAGAGAGAGACGGCCCTAGGATAGAGCCAAGTCTGGATTTCTTACTTACTACTGGTTCTTTATTTTCAGGCGACACTAGTCGTAAGAACCGGGTCAGTCTGTAGGAAAATACGGACACCTAACAGCTCGTTAATCTTTCCAAGATTGTATTCTCACCAACTAAAATTGACAAGATAATTCGGCCGAACTCTTACGGTCCTCACGTGTTGAGCTGGTGAAATTGAGGGTTTGAATTGTGTTTGTATTGTGTGAGTTCACTCCGCATATTTACGTGCACCGTAGAACTAGCGCCTCATTGAAATATCATGTTCTAATCGGTTCTTTTGACATCGAAGATGACTGATTGGGGGGATAATTATTCGGACCTTGCGAATTTCCCGTTGAACCCTCCAAGAAGTATGTCTTCAGAGGTCCATGCGCAACATGGACCAACCTGGACTCATGACCCTCTTGAGCCCAGGATCACCCACTCTCGGGATGGTTACTCTCAAACCATTCCCTTTCTCTCTTCCCACCTCACCGAGGAAGACCTTCGCCTCGATGAGAATATCTTGATTCATAAATCCTCTTCTAATCAAGAACACATTGCTGATCCAGGCCATATAGAAGACACAAGTAAAATGCCTCCAAAGAAGAAAGAAGAGGAAGAAGAGAACAATGAAGACCCAATGAAAATGATACTTGCCAGATTAGCTGCATCTGAGCAGCAACAAGCATTACTGAGAGCTCAGTTAGGACAGTTAAATGTTGGGGTCCAACTACCAATGGATGCGGCGTATAACCCCGAACAATATCAAATTCGGAACTACTTGAATCCGGCCGAGCCCGAGGTTGATTTTGAATTGAAGCCGCATTTTCTGAACCTGTTGCCACACTTTGATGGGAATGCTTCTGAGGAACCATATGCATTCCTAAGGGACTTTGAGCTCATCTGCGCTAACCTCAAAAATCAAAATGTTAGCCAGGATTATATTAGGCTCAAAGCCCTTCCATTTGCCTTGGGTGGCAAAGCTGATTACTGGGTAAAGAATCTTGGGATCATTGTCACCACATATGCCCAGTTCAAGGACCTGTTTTTGAAGAAGTTCTACCCTTTGAGTAGAACTAACATGATGAGGACGCGCATTACGAGTTTTTCCCAATTACCCCATGAAGCTTTTTGTGATGCTTGGGAAAGATTCAAGGACATCCTGCAGAAGTGTCCCTGTCATGGACTAAATGATAACATCTTGGTCCAATCATTTTTCACTGGTCTCAACCCTGAGATGCAGGGTTTAGTGAGCGCTGCCTGTGGAGGCAGCTATACATCACGAGGAGCGGATACCGTCTGGAGGGTATTCGAGCAGATGGCTGAAACTAGCCGCTCACAGATGGCCAGCAGGGCCTATACACCATCCCCCAGTTCACTCTCACTTGGAGGGGGAAAATCAGCTGTAGTTGATCTCTCTCAGGATGTGATCCCTAGCATGGGACTCCTTGCTGACAAGCTTACTGTAGTAGAGAGGATCGACAGGAGGATTGATGAGTTAGACCGGAGCGTCTCCAAGATCCCAAAACAAATGGAGGAGTTGACTGATAGGGTATCTAAGATAAAGATACCTGCCGTGACTGCACCCTCTGCTCCCGTATACCGAGTTCACCATGTTCAGGAGCAGTTGGTGTCAGGGCAACCCCAGCCGTGGGAGCAGGACCAATCCTACACCCACTCTTTCCAGCAGCCACCTCCATTAGCAGAGACAGTCCAGGAGGAGCCTCCACCGGTTTGGGAGGTGAATGGAGTATGGTATACTCAGGACCCTGCCAGGCAGGGAAGTACGGGAGACCGACAGACCTACCAGCGTCCCCCGACCTTTCACAACACCGCATTCACCTCCGCACCACCTCCTTCATAGCAGAACCCTGGATTCCAGCCACCCCAGCAGCAGAGGCAGCAGTACCAGCAGCATGGCCGACAGGGCCATTACCAGGCGGGCCAGCAGGGCCCGCAACCCCAGCAGCAGCAGCAGAGGCAGTACTCTGGCCAGCAAGGCCAGTCTTCCCGTTCTTCTTCCCAATCTTATCCACTTCCTTCTTCGTCTAGTCCCGTGGATATACAGTAGCAGATACTCGACGAGCTACGTTCCTACAGGAATGAGATTCATGACTTACGGGTGGATGTCAACCGCCTGTCTAGATGGCGAGACGAGCAGACTGCACCTTCTACCTCTATCCCAGCCCAAGTTCAGGCTAACCCCAACAACCTGAAGAGATCTAGTTCTCAGCAGCATTTTAGTCAGGTATACTATTCAGCATCTCCTAGATCTGAACATGAGATTCTTTCGTGTGACGAGGCTAACCACATGTCACTCAGGAGCGGAAGGACCGTGACCGTACCTGACCGGGCGAGGGATACGAGGAGGGGCATCTCTGGAGCTCTACCTGAGGAGTCTTCAGAGGACGAGGAGGAGAGGCATCATATTTCGGAGCCCCATCAGCATCATTCGAGGATTTCCATTCAGGGAGCCGAGAGGAGGAGGAGAGCACGTATGCAGCATCGTCAGCATGGATATTCTTCTGAGTCTACGGAGGACCTTGCATCTCCGGTTGTGGCGGATACCACTCCAGCTTCTATTCCACAACCTGTAGTAGATAGTTTAGATTTTGAGTCCATGTTGCATCAAAAAGATTCTTGTATGAAGAACTCTGTTTCCGTTAAGTCAAAGAATGATCTTTCAGTTCATGATTCAGATTCTTCATCCTCTGTTTCCCTAGCTTCAATCCCTTTCCCCCGTGCTCTTACGGCAGGAAAGCGCATCAAAAAGATTCAGAAAGATGACCCCGATATGGCACGATTTTGTAAAGAAAATATCACAGTCAAGGTGCCATTTGATGAATATGTGGCTAACCATCCTGCCTTACAAAAATACCTTAAGGTGAGATGCACACCTACAAGGGTTAGCAGGAAGAAAGATAACCGAAATATGAAGACACATGTCTTATCGGTAGCCACAACCTATTGTCTCAAGAATCAGACTTTGCCAAGGAAAAAGAGAGACATGGGTGCTCATTATGTGGAGAGTCGTATTGACGACATTGCGTTTGCACGCACACTCTTAGATAACGGTTCTTCGATCAACTTACTTCCCTTAGCATTATATCAGAAATTGGAGTTGGGACCACTTCGCAAATCTAGAGCCTTACTCCAATTCGCTGATCGATCAGTGAAGAGACCTAAGGGAGAAGTGAAGAACGTAGTTATCTCGATTGAGGGGCAGAACTATCAAGTTGACTTCACAGTCTTGGACATGGAGACCCCCAATCATTGGAGAGAATCTCAGATCATTCTTGGGCGGCCCTTCCTTAGGACCGCAGGCGCAGCTTTCGATTATGGTACGGGAATGATGAAGTTCCGTTCTCCAGGCAGAGAAGTGAACATTGAGATGAAGCAAACCAAGTGTCAGCGACCCGATTCAGAGAGTAGCATAGAGTATTCATCTTCAGAGGCAGATTGCAGTTTGATTAGCACAGTTGGGATTTGGGGACAGATTCCTTCAGGACAGAGCAAGTCCCTTTCATCTGGAAAGGGTATAGTGGATGATGAAGTTTGCCAGGTGTTGTCTGATCTTGTGAGAGATGCCTCTATCTATTCCCATGATGACACAGAGATCCATCTGGATCTGTCAGTTCCATCCCCTTCGGAACGATCATGGAATATAGAAGATGAGTCGGACGCGGCTTTGGCCGAACTACCGCGTTTCTTTGGCGATCCGACTCCCTTTACTTCTGATTTGGTGGCGAGTACTACTCAGCTTAGCCCACCTTCATGCAGCACGGAACCAGATTCAGATTCAGTTCAGCCAGATCTGCTTGATGATACCACATTGCCAGAACTGAAATCACTACCTCCTACACTTAAGTATGCCTTTCTTGCGGGACCCAAAGAGAGATATCCTGTCATCATTAGCTCAGACTTGACTTTGGAACAGGAGTCTAGGTTGTTAGAGGTCTTAGAGAGGAACCGCAAAGCAATAGGCTGGACAGTGTCGGATCTCGTGGGCATCAACCCCGCTCTCTGCTCGCACCACATTTTTATTGAGGATAATGTGAGACCTTCCCGTGAGTTCCAAAGGAGACTTAACCCCAATCTACGGGAAGTGGTGAAGAAAGAGAATGAGAAATGGTGCAAAGCAGGGTTTATATACCCTATTTCTGACTCCAAGTGGGTGGCCCCACTCCATGTTGTCCCGAAGAAGTTTGGAATTCAGATGGTCACCAACGAGGAGGGGGTAGAGATCGCGACATGAGTACCTACGGCGTGGCGTGTCTGTGTTGACTACAGGAGCCTGAATGTCGCGACCAAGAAAGATCACTTTCCTTTGCCTTTTATTGATCAGATCTTGGAGAGACTTGCAGGGAAAGAGTTCTTCTGTTTTCTTGACGGGTACTCAGGCTACAACCAGGTGGCCATTGCCCCTGAGGACCAGGAAAAGACCACATTCACATGTCCATTCGGTACTTATGCTTTCAGGCGCATGCCATTCGGGCTCTGCAATGCCCCAGGCACATTTCAGCGGTGCATGATAGCCATATTTGCCGAGATGGTGGGAGATTTCCTGGAAGTATTCATGGATGACTTCTCGGTCCATGGTGATTCTTTTGATACATGTTTAGCGCACTTGGACCGAGTCCTCACGAGATGTAGAGAGGTGAATCTGGTACTCTCCTGGGAGAAGAGTTACTTTATGGTGACGGAGGGTATCGTGTTGGGGCATGTCATCTCCAAAAGAGGAATGGAGGTTGACCCTGCCAAGGTGGAGGTGATCAAGAAACTCGATCCACCTACCAACGTGAAGTCAGTGCGGTCATTCTTAGGGCATGTTGGATTCTATAGGAGATTCATTCAAGATTTTTCAAAGATTGCCCGCCCACTGACTGAGCTCTTAGGAAAAGACACATAGTTCATTGTAGATCACAGGTGTCTGGAGGCCTTTGAGCTCTTGAAGAGGAAGATTTGTGCATCGCCTATCCTACAAGCTCCTGACTGGTCTCTCCCCTTTGAGATCATGACTGATGCTTCAGATTTTGCTATAGGAGCTGTGTTAGGACAACGGCGAGAGGGGATTCCGTTTGCGATTCATTATGCGAGCAAAGTTTTAGATCCTACACAGAAGAATTATACAGTGACTGAAAAGAAAATGCTCGCAGTAGTATGGGCCCTCGAGAAGTTCAGATCATATATTTTGGGCTCTAAGGTGACAATTTATACAGATCACACAGCCATTCGATACTTAATGGAAAAGAAGGACGCGAAGGCGCGTCTTCTTAGGTGGATTTTACTCCTCCAGGAATTTGATTTGGAGGATAAACCTGGAGTGAAGAATGTTGTGGCTGATCACCTTTCTCGGATTGAACTTAAGGATTCTCCTGATTTTGAGCGGATTAGAGAGACCTTTCCAGATGAGTCAATTTGTGTTATTGACTCACTCCCGTGGTATGCCAACATGGTGAACTATCTTGTCTCCAAGCAGGTTCCCCATGGTTGGACTAGGAGCAGCATTGATCGACTGAAGTCGGATTCGAGGAGATACCACTGGGACGATCCTTTCCTTTTCTTCGAAGGACCGGATTGTGTTTGGAGAAGGTGTATTCCTCAGGAGGAATACCAGAGTGTCCTCACATATTTTCATTCACTTGAGGTTGGAGGACACCATTCGGGAAAGAGAACCGCTCACAAAGTACTTCAATGTGGATTGTATTGGCCGACCTTGTTTAGAGATGCTATTGATTTTGTACGGTCGTGCCCTATCTGTCAAAGGATGGGAGGGACAGTTGGACAGAGAGATGAGATGCCCATGCAACCGATGATTATTTGTGATGTTTTTGATGCATGGGGCATAGATTTTATGGGTCCCTTTCCCAACAGCCAAGGACATGAGTACATATTGTTGGCGGTTGACTATTTATCCAGGTGGGTGGAGGCTATCCCAACCCGAACCGCAGACAGCAAGACTATCTGTAAGTTTGTTAGAGATCATATTATTGCTAGGTTCGGGGTGCCAAAAGTTTTGATATCTGATGGGGGTAGCCATTTTGTGAATCGAGATATGAGATCTTTAGCTAAGGACTATGGATTTGAGCATAGAGTTACTAGTCCTTACCACCCACGATCCAACGGCATGGCAGAGGTTTCGAACAGAGAGGTGAAGAGTATTTTACAGAAATTGGTTCATCCCGATAGGAAGAACTGGTCTCAGCTTTTGGACCAAGTTCTGTGGGCCTATAGGACAGCCTACAAGACACCATTGGGTACTTCACCATTTAGAATGATCTATGGCAAGCCATGCCATTTGCCCGCAGAATTGATTCATAAATCCGAATGGGCAATTAAGAAGATTAATTGGAGTTGTCACCTAGGGAAACTTTGTCGAGACTTGAACTTGAACGAGCTCGTGGAAATCCGAAACAGGGCATATGACAACAGTTTGATTTATAAGGACAAAGTAAAGAGATGGCACGATCAACATATTAGGTGCAAAGACTTTGTCCCTGGACAAAAGGTATGGTTGTTCAATGCCAGGTTGAAGATGTTCCATGGGAAGCTCAAATCTAAATGGACGGGTCCCTTTGTTGTTAAGAAAGTGCACGAGAATGGAAGTGTAGAGATAGCTGATCTCACAGATGGTGCACAATCTCATGTGGTAAATGGACAACTGTTGAAGCATTTTGTTGATTCAAAAGAGCAGTTAGTCCAAGTCGAGGTCATCAACTTCATGCAGAGTGAGCACAGAGCAGATATATCATATTACTCATCATGAAGACGCAGAATCAAGATTCAACATCTTAGAAGATTCATTCCTCGTGTACATTCGCCGTTCTTTGTATATTCTCCAGATCACATCGGTTCTTACACTTACTCTTGTCCTATACTTAGGCTTACCAAGAGCCTAAGTATAGGGGGAGCCGATGCCTGCCGTGTGTACATACTCATCCATTTCTCCTCTTGACCTCGTCCGCCCCATTTTTGCTCTTCTTCTACACTTAGGCTATCCAGAGCCTAAGTATAGGGGGGGCGGATCGACTTCTATACTATTTATTATTTTAGCCATCCTACGCTTAGCACGAGCTATATCTTTTTCTCGCTTCTTGTGCCATGAGGACATAGCACATGCTAAGTATAGGGGGGCGTGTATACATTATATATATACTTTACCCATAGCTCGTACTTTCACGTATTTTTGTATATATTATACAATAATTATGGGGTGGGTAAAAAAAACTTTTTCAAAAACTTTAAAAAAAATGTTTTTTGTTCTCTTTTCTTATTTGCTCTAAAAAAACCTTTTCAAAAAAA
Organism: Ottelia alismoides; assembly: GCA_037367405.1. Lineage (NCBI taxonomy): Eukaryota > Viridiplantae > Streptophyta > Magnoliopsida > Alismatales > Hydrocharitaceae > Ottelia > Ottelia alismoides. The sequence goes on along the minus strand of JAZKJV010000282.1, from coordinate 1,380,017 downwards.
AACTTTTCAAAAAAAATTCTTCTTTAAAAAAATCCTTTCTTATGTACCTATCTTTCAAAGAAAAACTCTTGAAAAAAAAAGAGAGCAAAACTTTTCTAACAAAAAAAAAACTTCTTTGCCTTTGTTTGTCAAAAAAAATCTTTTTGAAAAAAACCTTTTTTGTAAAACTTAAAAAAATCAAAAAAATCATAAAAAAACAACTAAAAAAAACTAACTAATAAGTTGGTTTAACCCCTGACACATTCACTTTCACACAAGACTAGTGATGTTCAAGAACACTTGGTTTATGAGCTCTTGAGATTTTGAGTTAACCAGCCTTAGTCATTAGGGTCCTTGACTTAATTATTCACATTTCCCTAGTTTGAAAGATTTGTATGCTATATTGCATGCTTAGTCTCTACCTTAAGAATATTATCAGCACCTCACATACACGACTGCAGTTATGATGAGATGAGTTGAAATTTCACCTGAGGAGCTGGATGGGGGATTTGAGTTTGGACTTGATTTAATGATGCTCGAGGATGGGATAAAATCAATGAAGGCATCATGAAACCTGAGTGTCAGCACATTTAGCCAGTATGAGAACATGGTTCTTGTACTATCTCTTAACATTTACCTATGTGCCAGGGTGTGATAAAATAAAAAATGTTGATCAGTGTGCACCAACTCTTGGTAAAAGCAGTGGAGTTAGCCAAAAATACTACAAATCAATGAAATGTCAAAGAAAAGCTCTCATTCCATACAAAGTCAAATATCAAAGAGCTTCCACCAAAGGCGAGCGCTCCCAACCATTTCAAAAGTGTCCACTTGGACCACCGCTATTAGGACCAGGAGTCGGGCTTGAACCAAAAAAGGGCTCTGCATCGTAAATGCTACAAGTCTGGGTGTAGAAGGTATAATAGATACTCAAAAAAGACACACCCCGGTGTACTCCCAGGAAAACAAGTGCAGACGGCTCCAACTTCTCTTGACGGACGCACTGATCAACACCAAAAAAATGCGTTGAGTAATAAGGCACTTGAGAGGATCCTTGTTCCAATGAGAGGGAGAGAAGAAATGACACAATCCTATGCCCTCCATCAACTGGCCTTCCATCTACACTTTTAAGTCTGACAACTAAAGAGACGGTGGATTGGATGCAAGAAATGGTTTATTCCCTAGTGTTGAGGATCGGGTTCTTAGGAGAGTCTCTTAGACTGGAACCTTGGGTGACGTTGTGACTCTACTCTTGTAACTGCGGTCAACACTTAAAGTCATATCCCTACTATATATGTATACAAAGAGAGTCTGATGATTAGGGAAATTGGAAACCTTTTGACTAGAGCTTGGTTCAGCTTAGAATTTTAGGATCTCTAAAATCGAGAGTTCTTGAACGGATCAAGTCTTGTATTCACATGCACAGTCAGGGGTTAATCCAACTTATTCATTCTTTATTTGCTCGAGGACTAGCAAAGTTTAAGTATAGGGGGGTGATGAATCCACGATTCATCATCTCAATATCTTGATCTTAGCAAAATCCCCGAGTAAAAGCTCATAAAAATGTCCATAAAATCAATAAATTAACAAAATGACTCTTGTAAATAAAACTCACTAATTATTGCATATTATATTGTACAAAATAAATTACACATAAAAAGCCGCAAAATCAAAGGAGTTTTATACATGTAAATAGCCCAAAACTTTATGTATTTTTAATAATTTCATATCAACTCCTTTTTGGCTATATCTTTCTCCAACATGTTCATATCAATGTATATAAAAATACAAAAATACAAAACAAATTTTACCTCAAATAAATACTCCTAGATCCCAATGGGAAAAAGCCGTAAAGACCAACTTCCAAGCTAAATTCCCGCTCCGTATGAACTCCAAATTCACCAAACTCACTTTTAAAGTTCAAGTTAGAAAATTATCTATCCAACGGAAGTGGTTTCATTAAAATCGGAGCTCATTTGCAAAAGTTGGGTTTTGGGACCTAGATGTACATTGTATACCTTGTATATATTCATTCTTTCTTTAATTTTTATTGTATCTTTCATAATTGTTAAAAATACAAAAAATATCATGATTGTGTTGTATTTTAATTATATTATTTTATAGTATTTTTCTGTTGTAAATATCTCTTACTAAAAAAAGACAAAAAAATACAAATTAGAAAAGTAAACAAAAATTGTACATGGTGTTTTGTCTTCTTTTGTAAATTCTCCACTATTTGTCTTCTCTCTTTATTTTATTATATTTAAAGTAGCCAACTCTATTTATCTATTTATTTATTATTTAAATTCCATTCTCTACAATAACCACCAATTCAACTCCATTATTCCACCATTTTTCCCAACTTCCCATTCAACTCCATTAATAATACAACTTCCCATTCAACTCCACCACTTTAATAATCTCTCATTCCATCATCTTTATATACATGTCATTCTCCTCATTTTTGCCTTTGATCCATCTTTATGTGAGGAGAGCCTAGTTCCCTGAGTTGAATCGGTGACAGCGACGCAACCGCGGTCGAGCAACGACGGCCCTTTCTCCGGTGTGATCCGTTGGTTTTTTGGCCAACATCGCAGCCGCAACCGCGCGCTGCTCGAGCTCATCGCACGCCGGCGATTTGAGCGAAGACCGTGCTCACGAGAGCACTCCATAGGCGACCGTCTCCACCGTAGGTAATTTTTCTTCTCATTTGATCACCTTGTGATTTTGCATTTTTTTATCACACCATATAACCATCCACATGTCACCATTTGTTTAGTTCATGTCATCTTCTCACCACCATTTTACCCCTTTTTGTGTATATATTTCCTGTTTAAAGAAAATTATAAAAAAATAAAAAAAAATTAAAACAAAAAAACATTTTCTTTTTATTACAGCAGTAAAAATAAGTTAAAAAAAATAAAAAAAACAAAAAAAATAATACGCGGAGCAGCTTGCCGCCGCCCCCTTCCTCAAGGGCAGCGGCTCCGCCGCTCCCCTCTCCACGGCCACCACGCCGGTGGCCCTCCGCCGCCACCAGCAGCGGCATCGCCGCGCGACCCTCTGCCCCGTGCCTCCCTCCGCCGGCCACCGCGCATCCGCGCCCCCAACCCCAGCCGACGTCGCTCTCCACCGTTCAGCCGTCGCCGACCCCCGCGACCCCTCTCGCCGCCGCCAGAGCGCCGCCGACCCCGCCGCCGCACCTCCGCGTCTCCGCCGGCCGCACGTGGCCGCCCGCCGCCGCCGATCACACCTTCCCCCTTTGGGTCCTTCTCCCATCGGGTCCAGGAAGAAGAAGGTCCTCTTTGCTTTTAATTTTTTTATTTGTACAATTGCATTTTTTATTTCTCTAGTTTTTATAAGTACAGATTAGTCCCTGTGCATAAGTTCAAGTTGTATTCTCATTTTCTGAATTTGCAAAGACACCCCTATGTTTGGCTACTAATTTGGACACCTGTAATGCATCTTTTGTTCAATGAAAAATGTTTTCATGTTGTGCAACTAATTCTCTACTTTGTGGATATTTCTTTGTATTTTTGTGGTGTGTATGGGTAATTAATTAAATTGTTCATCTGAAATTTTACATAGTTTACCCATCCTGGACTCTTAAAATTATACCTCACACACGGTTGCTCCAAAAATCCACAAAAATTAAGAATGATGCCTTGAAATGTGATAAACGTACTGTCCAAATTTCATCTAAAATGGAGTTGTCTTGTGCCTGAAATAAATCGTAGAGTGAAATTAGTATTTGATTTTTAATTAAATCCACAGACATCCTTTTTGCAAATTTAAAGTCTCCTGTATGCCACATGAAAATATCTACTTGAGATAATTTGCACTTTGATTAATTTGATAATGTGGATTTATTAGAAATTATTTACTCACTGTCACTCTGATTTCACTAAAAAATCCATAAAAAAATTCATAACTTGTTAAAAAATTCTAAAAATATTATTGTAGCTTCCTTTGCATCATCTTTTAGTTCCAGTATTTTTTTTCATAATTTTTGCTTTCTGTTTGTGTGATAAATTGCGAAAAAAACCCATAAAAGTGTGCATTTTTCATTATTGCATGTTAACCCCAAAAAATACAAAAAAATGTGTTTGGTGTTCATCATTGGATTAGGATTCTAGAAAAAAATATAATTTAGCTAAATTGATCTGATTTGGCATTAAACTTAATTTGGCTAAGTTGTATGCTTTCTTAGTGTCTTGATTCACTTGCATTTGCATTCTATTTGCATAAAAAAATTATAAAAAAATACCGCACTGAAATCTAAAACTTAATTTTCGAATTAACCCCAAAGTTGTTCCTTTGCCTCCCTGAGTTCGACCCCGGACTTGTCCGGGATATAAAATTAAGCCGAGACACTCTTCACGGAGATTCTTTTCTTGGTTCTGACCGAATTCCTAAGTACACGTATTACAACGTGACCGAATTATTTATCGTATTTAGCGACTCGTCACCCGCCGCGCACCATCTTCCCTGACACCTTCGACGCCTCCAGAAGCCGGGCCTCCGCCAGTTCCGCCTCGCCTCAGCCGCCTCGCTGCCGGGCTCGGAGCCCGAGGCCCCAGCACGTGCCACGCACATGCGTGGGGAACGTCAGGCTGACGTCAGCCCAGGTCACGTGCTGCGCACGTGACCTTGGGTAAATTGCAAGAGCACCCCAGAGCTTCCTCGATTTGTGCCTCAATCCACTAGGTCAAGGGCACGTGCGCAGCACGTGCCTCTTGGTAAAATTGCAGAAAAAACCCCCTTTTTTTGTTAGGTAATTACGCATATACCCCCCTCTGCATTGTTATTTATTTAATTATTGCATTCGTATCCCTGTATTCCTCCTTTGTTTTGAACATCTTCTTTACATTATTTTATTTTTTAAAAAATAGTACTTTGTTCATCTTTTAATTCTCTACATTATGAGCTACTGTGGACATTTTTGTGATTGACGGTTAATTAATAAATATTTATTTTGTAGAAACTTGCGAATTTTGCCCCTCTTATGCTTTGAAATTTCTAGTTGATTAATCGTTACTCTAAAAATTCTCTAAAAATCACATATTGTAGAGTTTATTTTGGTGGACATTGTACCCAAAAATCTTTGCATTTGCATGCATCATTTGCCCTGTAAAAATCATCTTGCATATTTCACTATTTAATGTTTAATAGGTATTAGATCTCACATTTTTGAGGTTTAGGATTTTTCTGAGATCAAGCACCTAGTGAGAGACCTTAGATAATTTTAGTCCTCGAAAATAAGTAGGTTTGATATTTATTATAATTAAATTTTGAAAATCATTCTATTTGCATTTAAAAATCCATAAAAAATTCATATTGCATCCAAAAATTCCAAAAAAATTACATTACATTCATTTCATCATCATTTACATTGTGGCCAAGTTTCGTATTTTTCGGACATCGTTTGATTGAAATTTACATTTTAGTCCCTAAAATAGCCAAAACTGCATCTGCATCTCTTATTTTGAAAATACTAAAAAAAGATTACCTTGAAAACCGAACTAAAAATTGGATAAGCACAACTCTAGGTTTTTCCTTTGCCTCCTTGTGATCGACCTTGGGACTTGCCCAAGTAAAACAAACATAAGAACCACTTGATTAAAATTGATTAAAAAGTTGTGGTTATTTCTTGACCGTTTCGGATTGCCGCCTACAACGAATGACAAATTAATTATTTTTCACTCACCAATAAAAACAACTTCTTAACGTGGCATTTTCAGACTCGTCAGGCTGCAAATAATTCCTCACTTTGTACTGTCATGGATTGTATGTGGCTTCCATTGGCAGTTCTTCCCCCACATTCAACTGTTCTAGCTGCTCCCCCAGTAACTTTTGTTGCTGCTCAGATGTAGCCAATCTTGCTAGAATCATCTGAATAGTATCGTCATTGGGTTCATCTTCAGGATCTTTCTTGGAAGGCATCTTGGGAGGCATCTCTTCTTCTTCACCTTCTGAATATAAGGGGTTCAAGTTAATAGAGTGGAAAGAATTGAGGTAAGAGTTTTCTTTTATCTGTTTCGGTGAGAGAGAGACGGTGTGGGTCTCTCCTCCCTCCAGAAAGAAGAAGGAATCATATGAATAGGGTTCTTGGGAAGGGTTTCCCTGAGGCCAATGAGGTCCAGATAAAGAGTCTCTCTGGGCTTTTGAGATTGGAGAGTTTGTGGTAGTGAGAGAAGGGTTTGCGGAGTCCGAACGAGAATTACCACAATCTTCCATTCTCGAGGTCGACAAGAGGTTCACGGTTTATGATGTAGGCACAAGTGTGCGGTATTCGTTGATTGCTTATTATCTACGCACAAAACCAAATACAATACAAGGGTTTCTTTCACCAACTCACTCAGTGAAGACCGTAAGGGTTCGGCCAATTATCTTGTCAGTTTTAATTTGGTGAGAATTCAAATCTTGCAAATCGTTTAACGAGCTGTTAGGTACCAAAATTTCCTTAAAGACTGTCCCGAGTTCGTACAACTAGTTGCATACACTTTCAGCCAATATAGGTGTAAGTACAGACCGTAAAACGGCTACCCGTGTTACTTAAGGACGGAGCCTTACGCAGTGTCCTTTAAACCACCCACTCTGCTAAGGAAGTCCGGACCATAAAACGGCTACTCGTATTCCTCACTGAGGAGTAGCTAATCATTTTTAAAATCAGTAGTCTATATGAAAATCTTGGCTTGGCTTTATCCTAGTGTGCGTCTCTCTCCTCGTTGCAAGATAAAATCAAACAATGTCAGGGTTGCTCTCCTGCAAGAATTCTTGATTTTATGGGTTCTTAAGATCGGCTATATTTAGCAGTCCCAATTTTAGTTAGGTGATCACTGAAGAATTTAAATGAGCACAAATACACGTCTACCGTCCAGTCCCAATTTCCTTTAGAATTATGTGATAAAACAAGAGGGAGGAGTTCGGGAAAAGCCGTTGCACGCGAAAACAATGATGGATGCTCAGTTAGAAGACTTACAGTTCTTCCTCGCAATCTCCATGTGGGATGCAATACAAAATTGAAAAATTAATTTAAATGAGTGCAAGCCGATGAAAACCATACCTAACCAGAAAGTTCTATTAGCGGGAAAGAATTGAGTTAAACTTTTGGCTAAATTGAACGATCTAATGTGTGTCTCAATTAAAGTACAGTGTGGCTTTTAGATCCTTCGAGCACAAGCAAATATATAAATGCTCTGAGAGCCATATGTGCAGGTCTATCCTAATCGCCACTCAAGTCAGACCCCACCCTCACCGGAGAGTGAAACAGGCCATGACACACCACAGAAAAGTTCAAGGTCTTTTTACATGCACGAGAGTCCAAACGGACAACGCTGTAAATGAGCAGTTAAATCAAAATGCAGAAATTAAAAACCTAGACTCTACGCTCTCTCACGACTCAATTTGATCTTAAATTAATTGCGGCTTTTTCGGATGTCAGTGAAGATGCTTCGATTTCTTAAAAAACTGCTCCATTCACGCCGGGTACCTCGCAAGAAAAATAAGAGAGATTTATGTAAGAGAGTGACTCAAAAAATAATCAAAAGTAAAAGAAGCGAAATAAATGGTGAAAAATAAATGCAGGAAATAAAATGGTATTTACAATGAAAAATTCTGGGGTCAGACTACCCAAATACGGAAAACCGAACAAGAAAATTTTCAAAAAAACAACTTAGCCGTTTGCCTCCCCAGCAACGACTCCATCTGACGAGTCCGATATCGCAGCATTAAGAAGTTGTCTTTATATTGTTCGTGTTTAAAGAATAATGTGTTGTTCATTGTAGGTGACGATCGGAATCGGTCAAGAAATAACCACAAAATAATTTAATCAATTTTTAATCGAGTCGTTTTATGTTTATTTTATTTGGGAAAGTCTCAAGGTCGAACATAAGGAGGCAAAGAAACAACCTAGAATTTTTTCTATCAAGATTCGTGTACAGTTTTCAAGACAGACTTTTCTTTTTTTTTGAACTTTTAATGCAAATAAGGGATGCAAGATGCGATTTCAGCCTATTTTAGAGAATAAAATTTAAAATTTGATCAAACGATGTTCGAAAAATATAAAACTTGGCCACAATGCAAAATATGATGAAATGAATGCACTGTATTTTTTTTTGAATTGTCGGGTGCAATATGAAATTTTTATGAATTTTTAAATGCAAACATAATGATTTTCAATATTTAATTATAATAAAAATTAAACCTACTTATTTTCAGGTGGATAAAATTATCTAAGATCTATTACTAGGTGATGGATCTCAGAAAAATCCTAAACCTCGAAAATGTGGGATTTTATATCTATTAAAAATCAAATATTGAATTATGCAAAATGATTTTTACAGGACAAATTATGCATGCAGATGCAAATCTTTTTGGGCACAATGTCAAGCACAATTAACTTTACAATATGTGATTTTTCGGGAGTCGGTGAAGATGCGTCGGTTCTTGGAAAACTGCTCCACGTGCAATAGTGGAGGAGGCTGTCTGCAAAATTCCCAGAGGGTCACATGCAGTGCACATGACCTCTGGATCGGCGGGACTGAAGTGCAAGATGAAGATCTTCCCGTGGGTGCGCTGCAATTTACCCTTCTATCACGTGGAGGTCACATGTGGTATCAGGCTTGGGTGACGGTTGGGTGCAAATCTCCATGTGGCGCGATCTCATGCTTCGGGATGGCCGAAGTACCAGCTCGGAGGATGGCTTGGGGTGCTCTGGACCGTCGATGAAGATGGATCCAACGTACTTGAGGCGTGGCTTGATTGAACGGTCGAGACCGTAACTCTTCTCAATCGGACGGCTGGGAAGGTGGCCGACACATGGCCGGTGGGTTTCGGTGGAGAGGCGATAGGGGAAGTGTGGATCGACTACGATCGAGGCGTTGATGAACCTTCGCATGTGGCGTGAAGATCGATGAAAGAAGCCGCACCTGGAGGCTGGCATGGTCGATGAAGCTTGAGCGCTGGGGGCGCGGAGGTTCGACGAGGAAGATGAAGGTGTAGACGATGGAGTCGCGGAGGTGTTGGTCGTAGGTTGAGTCTCGCGGAGGCTCGCCAGTAGCAGGAGCATTTTCGTAGAAGATGAAGTAAGCGGATGTGAAGGCATCACGGGTGAGGATGATGATCGAGATCGAGAGAGGGAGGGAGATCGGAGAAGGTGAAGATGAAGGAGGAGGTACCTGGGGAGCGGGGGCTCGACGGAGGTGATTCTGGAGTGAGGCAGCGGCACTTTGGCGGAGCTGCGACGAGGATGAGCTCCTCGGATCACGCCGGCAAGTCAGAACTGTCTCTTCCATAATGGAGTACGGCGGATGAGGCAGAGGTGAAGGCTCGGAGTTCTTAAATAGAAAAGGGGCGAGCGGCTGGTGCGAGAAGTGCGGAGGATCCGGAGATGGCCGGCCGCGAGCGACGCGGAGGAGGTTGGCGAGGATTGCAGGGGCTGTTGGCGAGTTCAACATCGGAGGTTACAGAGAGGGGCGGTGCTCGATTTGGGAAAGGAGGTAGGAGGTGGAAAATGACCACAGGCCGTTCGATCGGCCAAGATCGATCGGCCTCCAACGCGACACGTGGCGATGGGCGGGGAGAGAGGAGCGCACGTGCTCGGCGCGTGCCTGAGGGCACGTGCCTCGCACATACGAGTATTTTTATTTTTATCTATTTTTAAAAAAACGATAATAAAAAGGCTAAAAATTGCTGACACGTGGCGGCCCCAGGGACTTCCACATGTCAGCACCACAAAATTCCAAGAATAAAGACTTTGTAAAATGCCAAATAAATAGCAAATGATTTCGGATCGAAAAAAGTTCCTTTACAAAAAATGCTCGTCTCGATGAGATCTACAACTTTCATGAAGACATCAAAACCAAACTCGATCAACTGCACAAAGTGAATTTTTGGGGTATCCCATGTACATAGAATACCTTGATTTTTGGGTTTTATAATTTTTTGTCATTTTTAAATCAGATAAAAATCTAGAAAAATATGATAAAAATCAGAGATAAATATTTACACATTAATCTATTTTTTTGGATTTTTATTAATTAAGAAAATATGTACATAAAATATCAGGTCAAAAACCGCTAAAATACACAATGTACAAAAGAGGCCCAAAACCCAACTTTCACATATGAGCTCCGATTCACTTGAACTTGGTCTTGTTTTAAAGGTAATTGAATGTACATTAGTTCAAAGGTGAGCAGGATCAAATCGGACACTGGATGGGGAAGATATGATGGCTTTTAGTCCGAAAATCCTGAAACTAGGGTTTGGGTTTTTTGTCCACTTATTTGGGTTAGTGATTTTTTTGTATTTTTCATTTATTCTTGTTGGTGATATGTACACAGTGGAGTGGTTTTGGGTTATTCGGAGTGAGCGTGAAGGAGTTAAAAATCCGAGAAGTTAGACTATTTACAGGTCAATTTTGGCTGAGATTTTTGGCTTCTTATTTTGTGCAGAAATTATGGATAAAATACAATTCTTATGAAAACATGCATGAATGCTAATTATGCAGAATAAATGTAGAAATACTGATGATTTTGAGGGGTTTGAGCTTAATAAATGAGATTTAGAGTGATGAATTCGAGATTCATCAATGGTGTTGCTGAAAGATGCAACAGGACAATCATGGATATGGTTTGTTCAATGATGAGCAAAGCACGTTTACCACTTAGTTTCTGGGGATATCAGTAGAGACTGCAATATATATTCTGAATAAGATTCCTAGCAAATCTGTACCTAAGACTCCTCATGAGATCTGGTATGGAACCAAACCTAGTGTTAATCACTTGAGGGTTTGGGGTTGCTTGGTCCATGAGAAGAACGTGGATGCAAGTAAGCTAGAATCTCGCACTCGTAAGTGTTACTTCATTGGGTATGTTAAAGATGGTATTGGATACCAGCTCTATGACCCTGAGACCCAAAATGTTTTTATCTCTAGATATGTGAAATTTCTGGGGACGATTTCCTTAAAGGTCAAGACAAAAATGAAGTAGAAGAACTCATTGAATCCCCTGAGGATTTTAAGATTCTTGGACCAGAAACTGAAGAGATAAATAAAGATGAAACATACATACCTCTTCGAAGGAGTTCGAGGGTGGTTGCACCACCTGAAAGGTATGGATTCCATGTGTCAAGTGAGACTAACAATGATCCTACTTCATTTGATGAAGCACTCGCGGATCATGACATGGATAGATGGATGCTAGCAATGAAGTCAGAAATTGACTCCATGCATAAGAATGGTGTATGGACCCTAGAGGATCCACCTAAAGGGGTAAAACCTATTGGGTGTAAATGGATCTTCAAGATAAAAGGGGGACCTAATGGGAAAGTAGAGACTTTCAAGGCACGGCTCGTTGCCAAGGGATAAACACAGAGAGAAGGCATCGACTACGATGAGACATTCTCTCCTGTGGCTATGCTTAAATCCATAAGGCACTGCTAGTTATAGCTGCAAATCTTGACTAAGACATCTGGCAGATGGACGTCAATACAGCTTTCCTGAATGGATACCTCGAGGAGGATATCTACATGGAGCAGCCCCAGGGCTTCATTATAGAGTATGGCAAAGTATGCAAGCTAAAGAAATCCATCTATGGGCTCAAACGAGACTCTCGTAGCTAGAATATCATATTTGATGAAACCATAAAGAGTTATGATTTCGTGCAGAATCCTGATGAACCATGTGTGTATAAGAAGCTTAGTGGGAGCGCCATTGTGTTCATCGTACTTTACGTAGATGACATCCTTATCATTGGAAATGATATAGGGATGATGATCAGTGTGAAAATTTGGTTATCCCATACCTTTGAGATGAAAGATCTTGGAGAAGCCTCTTACATCTTAGGCCTGAAGTTGTTCAGGAACCGAGAAAAGAGGATATTGGGATTGTTACAGCATGGGTACATTAAGAAGATTCTTGAAGGATTCCATATGTATAGTTCCAAGAAAGGTTTCCTCCCCTTAAGACATGGTATACACCTGTCTAAAGGGATGGCTCCTCAAAGTGTTCAGGAAAAGAAAGCCATGGCTGGATGCCCTATGCATCAGCTATAGGAAGCTTAATGTACGCTATGATGTGTACAAGGCCAGATATCTGCCATGCAGTGGGAGTGGTAAGTCGTTACCAATCCTGCTATGGAGAGCAACACTGGAATGCAGTAAAGAACATTCAAATATCTAAGACGGACACAAGATTACATCTTGGTCTATGGAGATGGTGATCTCCAAGTCTTGGGATATATAGATTTTGACTTCCAATCGGATATTGATGATCGAAGTCGACATAAGGGTTTAATTCCATGTTGAACACTGGTGTTGTGAGCTGGAGAAGCAAGAAGCAGGACAATACAGCAGATTCAACAACAGAAGCTGAATACATTGCCACATCGGATGCTGTAAAGGAGGTGGTGTGGTTGCGCAAATTCATCCTGGAACTTGGCGTAGTTTCCTTTGATACGCTCATCCCGTTACTCTACGATAACACGGGAGCCATTGCCCAGGCAAAGGAACCCAGATGGCATCATAAGAGTAAGCACATGGAAAGGAAATACCACATCATTCGGCAGATTCGAAGTCATGGTGACATCAACATCACCAAGGTGGCCTCTGCTGACAACGTTGCTGATCCTCTTACCAAACCTCTGACACAGAAGGTTAACATGTAATGAGTATGGGTTTAAGGATTGTTCCTGAATGGTTCTGAGGGCTAGTGGGAGATTGTTAGCAATGTGAGCCCGAGGCAAACCATTCTTACGATAAATGTTATTGTAATAAATGATTTATCAATAAAAGTTATTGATTATTTTTTGACTCCCTTTCTGAGATTGAATGAATGAATGCACTATAAGGTTCTTCTGGACAATAAGGGTTATGTACCATGGCCAGCTTGACAATCATACAGCGGTTGATTCATTGATTGAATCATAGAGGCTGATGCTTGGATGAATATCTAAGGAGTTAGATAGAGGACTCATCAAGCATCATCAAATGATTGTTAAGTGATGATATTTAGCCTAAGTAGGAGATGGCAATCCTTTCTCATTTAGTTGATGTCTGACCGACCTTTTGTTGTAGGTCCTCTGCATGGGAATGGTTATTCGGAGGTGTCAGATTAGTTGAGTCAATGAGTTGACTTAACGAAATAGAGATAACCAAATACCTATGTTGAATACTGTCACAACATAGGAATGCATTCTCTGACCCGAGACAGATGTGTTGCTATTTGTCTGAGTGTGTACATTTGGCAGACCAATAGTTTGATGACCTAACCAAGGTCTATACACCGGTGAGATAGTGTGCATGTAAGGACATATGAGTAATACGATCTCTCAAAGGGATCATACAGGTTCACATGTGAACTGGAAGACATGAGCTCACTCATGAGGTATTGGGACTGATCAAATTCCATGCATGGTCGTCATGCTTTGGAACCATGACATGAATTTGAAGGTAAGATATATGCTTTGGGAAAGCATATGATCTATGCCAATTCCCAATGACCAAGATTGAGAAACTTAGTGATTAAACTCTGAAGATGGCAATGTAAAAGTGATCTATATCTTCAGAATGATCATAGGTATTCCAGTATGCAGGACGTACATTTCAATGATAAGATTGCAATATTCTCAAAATTAATTATGAATTATTTTTGAAGAATAAATCACAACAAAAGTTTTTGGAAAAATTAATGGAGATATGCAATCTCATGAGATTTCATGATCTTGCCTCCACATGGAAACATGTCGACGGCTACCAAGTCCTATTTGGAATTGGTGGTTGTCCACCATGTTTCATGGGGAGATATAATCTCCATGATGATTATCTCCTTTATTTCTTGATGTAATTTAGGATTGAATTGTATTTGTTTAATCAAATATATTTGATCTAAATTAGATTATTAGTTGTTGGTTTTTACCAACAACAATCTCGACCATTGGATTGAACATAAATCAATCTCATCCATTGATTTTATGTGTCCCATGGATTGTGATCCATGGATCCCAAAACCCTATAAATAGAGAGGCATACCATGCTCTCTAAGGTTATGCAATTGAGATACAACTTTCTATTCTCTCTCTCTCATTCTACACGTCAACTCTCTTCTCTCCTTCTTGGTGGCCGTCCACCAAACCCTAGAGGAGAGAAGCCATCGTTGCTTCATCGCCGCTTCGACGTTCTTCGATTGTCCATCTTCTTTGGAGTGCTACACTCATGAAGAAGGTGTTCTATCTCGTACGATGAGATCAGGAGTTCACAGTGCTTTGATCAACTTGTTGGATTACGAGGATCACACGACTCATCCCCGCGCTCGCAAGCGTCTTCTCCAACAATCCGACTTGAGACAGGAGGTCTCTTTTCGTAGAGACTCGATCAACCATGCTTCAAGAGGTATTCCTTTGTACTTGATGTGGTTCTATATGAAACGATCCGAGAATCGTTCTTGGATCATGTGGCTTCATTACATGAAAACTTTTTAAATTCCGCCGCATAGAACAACTAGTGCGACTAGTCGTTCTACGTCGTATTCCATATGACGCTCACGCTTCTGTGATGCGCTTGAGGATAATACCATATCCTTCACTCTAAATGGCAGTTGCCTCGACGCGGTGACATTCTATGGAGGCTAGGTCACGGCGGAACATAAGCTTCCATGCTGATGGGATAATGTAGCTTCTCCTCATTCAACCTCGTTGTGACGGTTGTTGATAAGAGATGTTGTCACCGCTCTAATCTACTACTAGAGCTCACAGGATGATGGTGGGAAGGAAAAATGGAAGATGCTCGCTGTGAGGGGAGGTTGACGGGTATATATAAGATAGGGTTCCGTGGAGCTCAAGTAAGGTGGTGTGGTCACCGTCGTAGATGTCCGGTGACCGAAGGAGGTTGGAGATACCAACCTAACGACCAGGGCATTGGAGGTTGGCAGTTTGAGGAGGAGAAGTGGGGGGTGGAAGAAAGAAGGGCACACTATCGGGAACGAAGGAGAAAGAAGAAAGGGTAAGTGGAAGAAGAAGAGGAGAGAGAAAAAGAAAGGGGGACAATAAATAAATAATACCTAATTAATTACTTAATTTAATAAAAAATTAAGTAATAAAATTAGTAGAAAAATTAATAATCAGATACTTAATTCAAGTAATTAATAATTAATTTAATAATTTGTAAAATAAATAATTAAATGAATTATTAAATAATTAAATAATACATAATAAGTAAAACAATAAATAAATAAATAATTTTAATTTAATAATGGAATATTATTAAAGTGTATAAATATAAGAAATGACATGTACTTAATAAAATAATATTTAGACATATTGAATAATTTATACTAAGGTCCCAAAATCTACATTTTGCGTATTAAATCTGATTTTAGCGAAATTAGTGTCATTCGGTAGATAATTAAATAAAGAGAATTTTGAAAGTGACTACACCTAATTCAGATTCGATATGGTCGACTTATGAGGTTCGGAAAATTTAGGTCATGGCTTCATGACTTCGAGATTTATTGGTATTTTGACTTAAGTTATTATTTTATTTTTTTTCTATTGATTTTTGGAAATACACCTAAATAGAATTAAGTAAAATATTAAGAATAATTAATTAGATAATCAAGAAGTTTCTATATATAGTACATATATACAAAGGGGTCCAAACACCAAAACTCACCTATTTTATTCTCATATTTTTTTGATATTTTTAATAAATAACATTAATTTTAAAACAATGTTTAAAAGTAAGTTTGTTCAATTTGGAGTTTTTTACAAATAGTTATTAGTCTTGGAAGTCGGCTTTTACAACTTTTGTGGTTCATTGTAATTAATTATTTTCATATTAAATATTTTTATAAGCTAATATATATTTTTATAACAAATTTTGCGAAGAAAATATTTTGGTCTAAAATTTTCTTATAATAAATAAAATTGGTGAAATATTTACAATGTGAAAAATGAATAAATATATTTTTTGATCTAGGTTTTTCTAACATTTCTATGCCTTAATATCCTTATCTCCCCTTATTTATTTTTTCAACCATGTCAATATCGACCTGGTCTCAGGTTAGGATCAGCCTGTATATTTTATATACATCCTTCGTTTTCTTTTATTTTTCTATTTTCTCTTTATTATTATTTTTGGATAAATAAGCGTTAAATATATAATATTAATATTTGTGATTATAATGTTAATTAGTGAGAATTTGTGAATATTTACATACATTTTACCACAGATTTTAGCCAAAATGAAAGAATAAAGGTGATGAATCATAGATTCATCATTACCATATACTTTATATTTGCTAGTCCCTTAGCAAACAATTATTCTATAAATAAGAGCAAGCAAGAAGAAAAAGAATAAGAGAAAAAAATAAAAGAACTTAGAACATGTTTGTTTCTTTAAACCGAATCTCACTTCACCTAAAATTTAGACTTGGAGTATGCCTTTAGATTATTAGTGTGTCGGGACTCCATTAGAATTAGAATTTAAGCCTCGACAACCCTTACGATCCACAAATCCTTGTCCAGGTTCACCTCAACAACCAGCTCAGATCCCCTATCCATCACACAAACTTTTCGGCGTTGAAAGCAATTTGTACTGTGTGTGAAAGGTTTTACCTTTCCTTCTTAGAGAAGTGAAGAAACCAGTCATCCCAATAATACATTCCTATTGGATCCTCATCCAGCTACTCGATCCTCAAGGAGGGGGATATTTCCTTTCAAGGTCAGGTCATGTTGTGTCCATAATCGAGTAGAGAGAGAAGTAAGAAGAATTGAAAGAGAACTGGAGTGCGATCAGTGTAATCACATCTCCTTGTGAAGCCTGGCCAATTTAGCCAAGTCTCCACTAAGATAATGCAGGATTTATGAAGCTTGAACCATTATGGTCATATTTATATTTTGTATGGCTTATTTTTGGTAGAAATGATTGTTAGACTGCATGGATCTTTTGTGGCTCGACATATATAGCATCTTTTCTTACCATCCATTTTTTGGGGTCTTGGAAAAGATTATGCCGGCATATCCTTCCCTCATTCGAAGCTTTATTTCAACTCCAATCTCTCCCATCATTAGACGTCAGCGCTACTAATTAAAGATGGAAACACACAACCGAAATAGATTGGCCATTGCAACCCATGCAAGGTTAGTTAAGTGTAGAGTGCAGGAGTACAAAATTGGTTCAAATGGAGAAGAGTTAAACGAATGACACCAGGTGTCCTACTTAGGCAAATTTAAATTGAATTCTGAACATGATCTTATGGAATCCAAAGAATTAAGTCTAAAAGACCTAAAGAGTCTTAATTCTTGTTTCTAATAAAGTCCCTTTAGAATTAAGTGGATTAAGGCCTAAACCAAGCTCCATCTCTCAGACTTAGATCCATTTGGTTCAAGAATCAGACTTGTTCTGAATAATACGAATGAATGCAAACAATGTTTATGAAGTAGATTTTTTGGCTTAAGCTTTTATACGAATTTTAAAGACTTTTGCACATTTTTATTGACTTTTAAAAACTTTTAAAATTTTTACGACCTTTTTGAAAGAGTTAGTGGTTTAATTCAATTTAATGAATTTTATAAGAATTATGTACATTTTAAAATGAATTTTATACATAGTTTATATATACAAGATTATACAAATTTTATACAATATTTTACAAAATTTTATTTACAAGTTTTAATTAATTAAGGATTTTATCCAAGAATTTTACATATTTTATATACATTTTTTTGAGATTTTTTAATAAGTCATATTTACGATTTTCTTTCAGCTTTTAAAAATCCAAAATATATACATCCATACTTTTAGAGAGAGATATTATTAAAAATGAAAAATTAGGGGTTGCCCCCCCCTATTTTTTGTATTTTTTTATTTTTTTGAAAAATGTCACCTTGTATATTCATCTATATATCCCTCCAATATGTCATTCTAATTTTGTCAGAAACAGACACCTATGCCCTCCATCGAGAACATGTAATTTTAACGGTCTAAACTTGTTGTAATCGACCCGTTCTAGATGGAGGGAATAGGAGTCTCTGTTTTTGATGAAATTCAAATGACATATAGAAGGGTTATATAGATAAATATACATGGTGATATTTTGCAAAAAAATAAAAACAATTATGCAAAAATTAGGCAGGGGTAGCCCCATTGAACCATATTTAAAATACAATAAAGTACGACTTATAGCTTCTAAAGTATATACAGAATATATATATATATATAGCACCCTCTATACTTAGCATGAACTATGTCCTCATAGTGACCAAAGAATCAATAAAAGAAGACATAACTCGGGTTGAGTATAGATTGGTGAAAAGAATTCTATACTACAATGATTCAAAATAACAAATAGAATTCAGTCATCCCCTCTATACTTAGGATCAAATAATCCTAAGGATAACATACTCAAAATCGAAGATAATCAAGGTATAGAGAATGCACACAATCAACGACTCGGCTTTGTACCCCCTATATGTCGGGTAAAATATCCCTAAGTATAGAGAAGAATATAAACAGTTGAGGAACAAATGAGAGAGAAGATGATACAACGACCGAAAACAATCAAAAGGGACGTAAGAAATATTACCCCCCTATACTTTGGGTAAAGCACACCGTAAATATATGCAACAACAGGGGTAATAGAACAGAACGATGTGAACAACACAATGTCTACCCCCCCCCCCCCCCCCATTCTTAGGATAGAGTACATCATAAGTATAACAAAAATCCTAAGTGAAATCTAAGGGTATAAGATAAATAGAAGAAATAAGATAAAATCGAAAAATATATACAAAGTAAAAAAGTAGGAGTAAATCAACGTGAACTATATAAGCTCAAGAAAGCTGAAGATTGTCCTTCTTGCACGTCCTAAGAATGATAGAATGTACAAGAGATATGTAGACATCAGGGTCATCCTCGGAGATATCCATATCGGAATCGAAGGATCCCTGACCTATGTCGACCAGTGAGGAGCATCCCAGATGGCCAAAAAGATGAATAGAACTGAACTCTGAAAGATGCACCATTGTCTCCGAATCACTGTCGTTATCGACGCTGAGATAAGAAGATGAAGAATCATCCTCTAACATTGTATCATCATCTTTGTGTGATTGAGGAGACATCGGTGTCGAATCTGAAGTAGAAGGGAGAAAGAAATCAAATTCTGTTGCGATCTGATCAATCTTCTTATCAATGTAGCCCTTATCTGAATCTACGTGAAAATAGGGCTAAATAATTTTGCTGCTAGAAGGCTCGACCAAAGTATCTACAACTAAAATGGATACGACTTTCGGAGTACGTGCCATCAGATGTTTTGACTCAATGACGTAGATACCATGGATCTGATCAACACAACTCCAAACAGGTGTTCATGCATCATCAATGGTTGTTATATCCAATTTTTTCTCTCTGGAGAGGAGATATCGGGTCTCAGTAGAATTGGAAAGGATATAATCGTGCCTAATCTCAACACTAATCCCACATGCCTCTATATCTGATGACCTGGTAACATACTCGTGTGATGACAGAGTCTCTATCGGCTTTTAGTCGGCACTGTGCTGCTGGGAGGAAATGTAACACTATCTATCCCATAGTCAATGATAGCCTTCACTGCACGTAGAAAAGGCTGACCAAGAATTGTGGAAGCATCATGTGATGGTACTAAGGAACCTAAATTCAAGACAACAAATCCACGATGAATTTTTTACCTTGTACAATCACGACAATGTTCTGAATTATACCCTTCGACATCTTGACCGATCTGTCTGGAAACTGAAGATTCATTCGAGCTCGTTTGAGAGGCCCTAAATAAAGTGTCTGAATAAGATGGAAGAGTAAGATGTTTACCGAAGATCCGTTGTCTAACAAGGTATGATCGAACTCATGGTCTGAAATTTGAGAACCGACAAATGGTGCTCCCATATCTTTCTTTCTCTTCTTGGGAGATGTATGGTGGATGGCATAACAAGTGGCAATGGTAAACACTTGTTCTTCAGAGCAATGATTATGTCTCTTCTTTCTTCTAAGTGTGGTATGATGCTTCAAACATTTTTGAAGAAGAGGAATGTGGACCAATGCCTCCGAAAGAGAGAGCTTGATCTGAATTCTGTCCAGCATCTCTTTCGTGAACTTCTAAACTTGATTCTTTTTGACATTGACTGATTTTTCTCCCTTCCCTAGGTCCAAAGCATCTGGGAAGGGTATGTGTACATCCTCCTCAGTCATGTGTATATTCAAAGGAACAAAAGAAGCATGAGAAGAAAATCTTTTTTGTTAAATGGAGACTAGCTTCATGAAGAATAGAAGATCAAGATATAATGGGAGAGTCTTGAGTCTTGTCTTTATTTATATTTCTAGATTTACTCTTTTTTGCATTTTTGTGATTTTTTCGCCTTCTCTTTGAAAAGATTCAAAAGCTGAATGTGCACTTGAACCATTGTTGATTGTATGACCCTTGCTCCTAAATGTCTCAGCAACTGTAGTCTGCCTATGATCATAATGAGAATCAGAAGGATAATAATTCAGTAAATCAGGTGAAGTGGGAATATCTGAAACTGATCTTTGCTCTGTGATAATGCTAGTTATAAAATCTCTGAAGGTGTCCATCAACTCCCTATGATATGAGGTTTGCTCATGAATCAAATGGACGAAATGATAGACTGTGGAGCCATCTATATCAGGATTCTCGATGTAATGTCCAACATCCATTTTTCACTGCTAAAGACACTCAAAATAAGAAAATTAATCCAAGGTGAATTGATTCTGAGGTAGCTTATAATAGCAATGGTCATTATAGAAACCGAATAGATTGATACATTGGTCGAAGCAACTTAGTTTCTCGCTCTATATCTTGTAATACCTGAGAAATAGGTATCCAAGGCT
The DNA here is from genome assembly GCA_037367405.1 of Ottelia alismoides. NCBI lineage: Eukaryota > Viridiplantae > Streptophyta > Magnoliopsida > Alismatales > Hydrocharitaceae > Ottelia > Ottelia alismoides. The sequence goes on along the minus strand of JAZKJV010000282.1, from coordinate 1,359,167 downwards.
TCTGAACTTGGAAATACAGAACCGACTCGTAATCTGGTTGAAAATTAAACAGAAGAAGTATCAGCCTCTGAGAACAGAAACTCTCCATAACTATCTCAACGTCCATCCTCTTTGTTTCCTCAATATACACATCAGTTGCCTAATGTGCAATCCCTAAACCAACGAGAGTGGGATTGCATCTAGATGGTCCAGCATCTCCCTCGTGTGTCGTCTTGACATCAGGAATATCTCCAAAGAGATTCCAAAGCGAATCCTCATTAAGACTGCAGTGTTAACTGCCACACGAGATGTTGACCAATGCGCGGTCATCCCCTAGTAGAAGATTTCAGGTAACTCATGGAGATCTTGTGATCCGGAAATCTCCTCAAAAAATATGAAATCCGAGCCACATATCCTGAAGTGGCTTGTGGGGAGTATGTGAGAAATCTCTGATAGCCAATCGCATGAAGTTGGCTCAGCTAATAGGGTAAAATTGCCTAAGAAAGGCTACTCGAAGCACACACTAGTCATCTATCCTCTCCCAAATGTTTGAGCTATCTCATGGCTCCGTCCTTGGGTGTCAAGGGAAAGGTCTTCATTATAGTGGCCTCAAGTGTAATATATGAGTAGAATCTAGTCTCGTAAATCTCCTCGAACTCAAAGGGATGCTCATATGGCTCCTCGTGCAGCTTTCCATTAAACTTCGACAATAGTGAAATGAAGTCTGAATCAATTAGGAAAGTTAGTGAATTTGATGTAGAAACTGACTCAACTCCCAAATAGGATGCAAGCTACTCAATTCGAACTCTCTTCTCAGCAATTCGTTGACCCGAATTTCTTATCTGATCTGAAGTTGACCCATGGGTCTCATACATTTGCTCAGCTCTTACTAGCGTAACCGAAGGCTGACTCAATGAATATGAAGAAAGAGGGATAAAAGGAGACAAATAAGAAAGATGAGAAACAAAGGATGAAGATTCTCAGAGGTTAGAGTCACACTCAAAGAAGGACAGAGTACTCAACGTGGGTCGTCCGTCACTCACAAATTACTAGTTTTCCTAAAAATCCAATCTTAGGTTCTAACCTTATGGGTCATCCTTCACTCATAAATATGGAAAGTACATAGCAATCATTCGCTGGGGTTTGCTCTCCTAGATCAACGTGGAGTTCATTATGTTTATTTTTAAGTGATATATATTAGCACTCTCTGTTTTTTTTATATCACTTTTTTGGATCTTTCAAAAAACGTCTAATGATTTTGTTTTCTTATTTTTGACCTAGGTGACAAGCATATAATTAGGTTGCATGTTCTAATTCTAACTACAGAGGTGCAGATAAAGAAAATTTGAAAAACCTAGACAAGCACCTAGCCTCAAAAAAACAACGAAAAACGTCTATAAATCACGATGCGAAAAAGCCGCAGTGGGTGCCTTTCTCCCCCAAGTGCACAACAGTCGTGAAACAGACCTCGAGAAGAGGTACAAGTCAGATGCCCTTACGGGGGCCCTTCTACAAAAACAGAAAAATGGGAAAGTTCCCTTAATCTTTTTACAAAGGTTAATACAGAAGAAAGTAAAAGGTCGACTCTTCAGTTCTTAGATGTACAGCTTGAAACATGTGCTACACAATGTAGAAACAAAAAGTTGTGAATTAAAAAAAATCAAGAAAAGAAAATGGCACAAAGAAGATGAAGAAACCCTAATCCTAAGGTTCTAAGATCTACTCTAGCACTGCCTCCGTGGCAACGACGCCATCTAGAAAATACGACCGATCGAGTCATCTAAGAGTAGACTATTGTCGATGTAATATAGTAGAATTTTCACAACAAATTATATTTTTGTTATTTATACTCCTAAACGTAGATGTGTACAGTGTTAAGTACAAGAGTGTCAAACTCAGGGAGACAAATTATTAAAAAAGTAGGGTTAAACTAAAGAAAATAAGGTACAATGGTTTCTTAGTTTTTATTTATTTTAAGATAATTTTCTGAATTTGTATTCCATTTTTTGTGAATTTTATATTTTTTTGTTGTTTTAATATACCTATGTAAAAAATATAGGTATAGATTTCGTAATTTACATTTTTGTGTTAGTTTTGTAGTTTTTATATATTTTATATATTTTATGATTTTTTATTTAATTTTTGAAATTATTTTATTAAATTTATTTGGTTTATTGCTAAAACTATATTTTTATTTGAAAACATATTTTATTTTTAAATTTTCAAATAATAATATATACTTTTTTATTTTTTTAGGAAGTAGGTAAAAATACATCCAAAACGATAAATTGTACGTCTTTTTAGGATTTTTATTAAATTAGTTATGATTTTTACAATTTTTTATGTATCTGTAGTTTTTTTATTTATTTTATTATTTCATTTTTTGGTTTATTACATAAAATACATAAAAATACATTATATGTAATTTTTATAGGATTTTTAAAGGTGTTTTAGATTTTTTATGAATTTTAATTTTTTTTATTTTTTATACTTTTTAATGATTTATTAAAAATAGAAAATCTTTTTATTTTGCAAAATTAATTTAATATTGTATTTAGATAGTATAGTTTATATATATATATGTATTTTTAATTGAAATTTATGTTGTATTTTATTTACTATGTATTATATGAGATATACTATAAGGGTATGGGTGTAAAGTGTAAGAAATTTGGGGTTATGTGAGAAATATTTGAAAATTGTAGGAATATTCATGTAAAAATCCCAAGGATCAAGAAGCGTGCAGGTGCTGGCACCTGTTTGTAATTATCCCTAGAATGAAGGATCAGCCTGTAAAAATACCAGAAGGTCGCGTGTTTGGGCATGTGTAGTAGCAAGGGATGAGCATGGGTCAGGCTGGGTCGGGCTTTGAAGGGCCCAGGCCCAAGCCCGCTTAAAATATTCGGGCCTTGGGCTGGACTTATGCCCGCAAAATTTTTATTGTTCGGCCCAAGCCCAGGCCCGGCCCAATTCCTTTCGACCGGGCTTGGGCTGGGCCGGCCCATCTCCCAATTAGATATTATTAACTTTGATTCTTTTGTTTCAAGTTAATCCCAACTCAAGTTACCCAAGCCAAAATTAATTAAAACATGTACCATAATACTTGTGAAACAACTAAAATTCAATTCTACCAAATCCAAATTTACACAGGTGCACTCAATGCTAGATACCATGAATGTCCCTCATTTATGGAAATTGAAAGAATGAACCAAACTTACCCAGTTAACAATAACATGTGGACCAGATCCTACATGTGAAAAAAGGGCATAAGATCCATATTGGATAAATGTACAATAATAGAAAATGTTTGATTGAAAAAATAAATACTAACAAATTCAAGAATAATCAAAAGAATCTAAACCAAATACTAATTAAGGAAAATTAATTCTTAATTGAAATACATTGATCTTCAACTCATGTCACACGCTTGACTTTCTTGATTTATAAACATTATATGAAGACATGATACAAGAAGAGGGTGCACATGAAATAGGTGGGAATTTTCATGCATGTAGGATGTGAGAAAGGATTCGGGCCCTCTTCGGGCCCGGCCCAAAAAAATTTTGGGCCTAAATATTGGGCCCAAGCCCGGCCTGATATTCCTTTGGGCCTGGGTCGAGTCGAGCTTTTTGGGATGGGCCCGGCCCAGCCCAATGCTCATCCTTAATAGTAGCTCAATGAGGGACCTATTTGTAAATCAATAAGAGTCGGAGTCCTGATGTGTTATATGCCCAAAAGTATCTCTCGTGCACATGCCTATCACGTAATGCTTCCACCTGCTATACGTAGTTGCAAAATATAAGAGTTCAAGGGCTAACCCAAAAAAATCCCATTTCGTACGTAGGGGTCATGTGCTCCACAGATAAGTGGTGAGGAGGCAGGGCGATCCAAGGCCGACGCATGTCACGTTGTTAGTGGATGTGGATCGTCCGATCACTTTGATCGAACAATCACTATTCAATCAGAATTGAGCGGTGTAGATTGAATGGTTGTAGATGCTCCCTTCAAGACAAATTGAATGGCCTCACTTTAATCTGGAACTAAAGAGTGTTCTTCCCTAAATCTGCCACTCTAGGCGACAGAAGGAGTCGAGGGTGGCTTTTCGACGGGGCTCCTCAAATCATGTGGTTAGGATAGGATTTCAAGAAAAAGTTTCGATGATCAGGTCGGGTAGGCAATGGTAATTCATCGATGCATATCAATCTCCAGTAGGGTTATGGTAACAGCTTCACAATGACACTCCAGATGTATCGTGATTCTCAAAATGTGAATCGCCCTAGCAGCGAATCTTTCGATGGAGCTCATCTTCAGGTTCAAATTGAAGACTTGTACCTGCAAAGGTACAACCCAACTCGAGCTCAAAGGCTAGGTCTCACACCATACCGAAGGAGTAAACGATGGTTCTAGAGCTCCGTTCACTGATTGTGACCGGAGATGCTTAGATATGAAGAGAAATATGGAGAACTGGAATCGATCTGAGATGGGGTGAAATCGAGGTTGGATTGAGAAGTAAATGAAGGAAATGAGAGGATTGGAGAAGAGAAATGATCGAAGGAAAAATAAGGAAGAGAACAAAGAAAAGGAGAAAGAGGAGAGGAGAAGTCTAACCTGGATGTGGATGGGCGATCACCTGGGAATGGAGCTCAAAGGACTCCTTATGGTAGTCGCCTCGACGCGGTGGCATTCCACAGAGGCTAGGTCGCGGTGGAATGGAAGGTTTCACGCCGACGAGATCACGTAAATATTGAAAAAATATTTAATAAATAAATAAATAAATAAATTAGTAAATAATTTTTTTAATAATGGAATATTAGTGAAGTGGTTAAATATAATAAATGACATATACTTAATAAAATAATATTAAGATGCATTATATAATTTATACGAATAAGGTCCCAAAACCCATATTTTGCATATTAACTCTAATTTTAGCGAAATCAGCAATTGGTAGATAATTAGATAAAACAAATTATAAAATTGACTATGCATAATTCAGAGTCCATATGATTGATTTATGAGGTCCGAAAAATTTAGGTCACGGCTTCATGGCTTCAGGATTTATTGGCATTTTGACTTAAGTTATATTTTTATACTTTTCTATTGACTTTTAGAAATACATCAGAATGAGAGTAGAGTAAACAGAATTAAGAATAATTAATTAAAAAATCGAGAAGTTTCTACATATAGTACATATAGACAAAGGAGTCCAAATGCCAAAACGCACATATTTTATTTTCATATTTTTTGATATTTTTAATAAATAGTATTAATTATAAAATGAAGTTGAAAAGTGAGTTTTGAAAATTTGATTTTTTTTCTATAGTTATGAACCTTGGAAGTAAGCTTTTACGGCTTCTGCGGTTCATTGTAATTAATTATTTTTATATTAAATATTTTTATAATATTTTTATAAATTAATATATATTTGTAAACAACTTTTGAAGGAAATATTTTGATTTAATGTTTTCTTGATAATAAATAAAATAGGTGAAATATTTTCAATGTGAAAAATGAGTAAATGTATTTTATGATATAGGTTTTTCTAACATTAATATATGTTAAGATCCTTATCTCTCCCCTACTTATTTATTTTGTTGACCAGTCAATATTGACCTGGTGTCTGGGCTAGGATCAGTCTGTATATTTTATATACATCCTTCTTTTTCTTTTATTTTTCATTTTCTCTTTATTATTTGATTTTTGATAAAATAAGAGTTAAATATATAATACTAATATTTGTGGTTAGAATGTTACTTAGTGAGAATTAGTGAATATTTACATGCTTTTTACCAAGGATTTTAACCAAAATGAAAGAATAAAGGCGATGAATCATAAATTCATCAACCATGTAGAACTAGATAAAATTTTTGTCTCAGATATATGTTGAGAAAATTCTCTTCACTGTGATTTCGGGAGAAGTTGAGAAGTACTTGATGAGATGGATAAGCCAGTCTACTAAGCTAACAAGCTAGCCTAATAATCATTGTGTTGACCAACTATCAAATAATCAACAGTTAACCCACAATATATAGGTAAATCAATGAAGCGTGAATGTGAGTCAAAATTTATTATAACTGTGATAAGTGTGTATATAGGGCAAATAGTCAGAATGTCAAATTCAGTGAAGCAAAACTAGGATAGATGAAACAATTATTAATTATGACCAATTAATATATGTATTTAGATTTTTATTATGCTTTTTTTATTTCTTTTTATGCTATTATATTTTTATGTATTTCTAATAATATTCAAAATTTGATGACTTTTTAATGTTTAAATATTATTTGTGCTTTTAATTTGTAGATTTTATTTTTTTATTTTACAAAAATATAATAATATTGATATATCTAATATATATAATAGATAAAAAGAGAAAATGTGTTTTTGAATTTTTTAAATAAGATAAATAAAGCTAAAATGAAATTAAAAAATATTTTGGGATTTTAAAAATTTTTTCTCTTTTTTTGTGGTTTTTGTAGTATTTTTATTTTTTTAATGTTAAAATACACAAAATAGTGAATAATAAAAATACAGAAGCTTATTTAGGGTTTTAAAGGAGGTGCTAGTCGCCTTCCACCTAAGCTGCGCAGGAAAGGTCTAAAGCCAATCCTAGGGAACAGTAAAGCTTCATAGGGTCTTTCTGTCCAGATGATGGTAGTCTGTATATTCATAGACATGTCTATTTCACCAAGCCTAAAGAAAACCAAGATTAGTTTTAAGATATAGTATACATCATAAAAGAAATTCAGAGATAGAAGATGCAAGATTTTTCTAGAATTTTTACAATTTTTTATAAGTTTTCCTTTGTTTTGTGATTTTTAAGGTTTTCATTTTGAATTTTTAAAGGTTTTTGGTCAGATGATAAATAAAATATAACAAAATAGATCTACTATTTTATTTGAAATATGTAAAAATATTTTGTAATTTTTTGGATTTAAATAGCTAAATAGAAGAAAATAACATATTTTTTTATTTTTAATGAATATAAAATGAATTTTAAATGTGTTAAGAAAATTATATGTGAAGCACAATAATTCTAGGAACGTAAGTTAATTTTACTATTTTTTATTAAAGGTGGTATTAAAATAAGTAAAACAAAGGAATAAAATAAATTCAGCAAGCAAAGGACACATACACAATTATTTGAAAGTTAACAGCAATTTAAAACAATGAACCAAAGTCCAGGAGCATTCATGCAATAAGTCCAATTTAAATCCAATCTCATGGTGCTTCGTTCAAGTGCCTCAAGATGAGGCTTCGTCTCCAACTGGTGATGCTCATTTCAGATTGCAAGTCTAGATGTTGGTATACAATTGGGTTTGGACTCAGATCTGCAAGTGATTCTTACCTCTCCAAGTTGAAGATAGAGGCAGCTCGATCTCAAAAGATGGACATGCAATCGGTACAACAATTCGAAGCATGAGGCCTTGGTCCAAATATAAAGGAATAGTGAGTGGAAAGCACTATAATGGAAATGGGGGTTGAGTGCTCGAACTCTGACTTTCGTGCATAGCCGGAGGTGTGCAGGTCTGTAGGGGAGAACGCGAAGTGGAGAGACTATGGAGATGAAAATGGATAAGCTATGATCATAGATGATTTCTATATGAATTTATAGAGAAAATGGAGGAGAAGAGAGAGATAGAGATCGAAGAGAGAAGAGACGAAGAGAGAAGGAATATAGATCTACCGGAGGAATAAACCTAACTTGGACAAAGAAGGAACGATGTGGATGATTGGGAATCGAGCTCCGACGAGCTCGATGGTGATCGCCTCAACGCATGATGGTGCAGAGGCTTTGTGTGACAGAACAAGGATACGACGTTGATATCATCTCGCCGGATACCTTTCGATCTCACTCAACAACGGAGTATGAAGCTACCACCCTCTTGCTTAACCTCTCGGAGCTCCTAGATCGAAGGTAGATAAAATGGCAGATGATGAGTCGAAGAGGAGTGGGTGTCCTTTAATAGGGAGACCGTCGACAGAGCCAACAAGGAGTTTGGAGAGCTCAGAGGTGCTTGGAGCAACGAACTGGGACCACCATGTCATTATGTGAGTTGAGTAAGAAAAGGAGATAGAAGACATGGAAGGAGGATGGAGGAGGTGACTGGAATCAACACAAGTAAGAGGAGGAAGAAACCGTCGGGGAAGATTGCAAGCGAATGAAGAAGACGAGCTTTGACCGTGGTTTGACTGGTCAAACAACCAAGGTTTAAAAATAATTAATAAATAATAGCTAATTAAAAATTAAATTAAAATAAATAAATATAAATTAGAATGAAATTTAATGAAAAAGCAATTATGAATTTTAATTAAATATATAATATTATTTAATTAGTAAAAAATACATATGTAAATAGTATAGGTAAATTATACCTATATAATTAATGTACTAAATAATTTAAGTTATTTTAATTTTTCAAATTTTTATTTTATATTAATAATATAATACTTATAAAATATTAATACAGTATAATACAAGAACAAACAAAAGTTAAATAGAATAAAATTAAGATTCATTATACAATTATATCAATACGGTCCCAAAATCTACTTTTTGCATATTACCTTAGATTTTAGTCAAATCATTTTTATTTGTATTTAATTTTATTAAATAAACTTAAAAATGAGTACACCTAATTTGGACTATATGACCGAGATATGAGGTTCGGAAGTTGATCTTAACTACTTTTTGGTTTTGAAATTTAGAGATTTGTTGGTATATATTAGTAATTATTTTGAATTATATTTTTCTACGTATTTTTATAAATAATTTAGAAAAATAATTAAGTTAAGTTAATAATAATTAATAGAAAATTAAGAAGATTTATTTCCATGTTGTACATATATACAAAGGGGTCCAAATGCCAAAACACACACATTTTATTTTATTATTTTTTAGTATTTTTAATAAATAGTACTATTTATAAAAAAAATTAAAAGTGAGTTTGGTAAAATTGGAATTTTCTTTAAATATTTATGAACCTTGAAAATACGATTTTTTGTGCCATTTTGGTTCATAATAATTATATATTTATACATTAAATATCTTTTTTGATATTTTATAAATTAATATATTTTATTATAAAAAACTTTGATGAAGAAAAATTCTGATTTGGAATTTTCTAAATGATAAATAAAATAGGTGAAAATGTGCTTATGTACATTAATGTTATTTATTTTCTGATATTTTATATGATATGATCCTTATCTCCCTTACTTATTTATTTTATCGACCAAGTTATTATTTGACCTGATCTCGGGGTTTGGATCAATATGTACGTATTTGCATATCTACATCATTTTTTCTTTTTTATTTTGTTCTCTTTATTAGTTTATTTAGATAAAATAATTGTTAATATGTAATATTAATAAATTAGGTTAGAATGTTAATTAGTGAGAATTAGTGAATATTTACATGTATTTGATCATGGATTTTAGCCAAAATGAAAGAATAAAAGAAATGAATCATGGATTCATCATTCCTGTATACTCTACCTTTGCTAGTCCCTTAGCAAACACTTATTTTGAGAATAAGTGAAAGACAAAAAAAAGGAAAAGAAAAGAAAAGAACTCAGGACAATATTGTTTCTTTAAACCAAATTTCACTTTACTCAAAATCAAGAACTGGAATAGACCTTTGGATTAACAATTTGTCGGGGCTTCATTAGAATCAGGATTTAAGACTCAACAATCCTCAAGTTCCACAAATCGCTATCCAGGTTCACCTCAATGGATAGCTCATATCCACCTATCCATCACACAAACTATACAACTTTGAATTCAATTTGAACTATGTGTGAAAGGTACTAGCTCTTTCTGCTTGAGGAGGCAAAGAATTGACCACTCCAATAATACATTCCCATTGGTTCCTCATTCAGCTACTCGATCGTCGAGGTGGAGGGTATTTCCTTCTGATTTCAGGCCATGCTATGTCACAATCAAAAGGGGGAAGAAAGTATAGTAATGAGAAAAGAATTGGAGTGTGATTGATGTAGACACATCTCCTGTGATGCTTGGCCAGTTTAGCCATGTCTCCACCAAGATGTGCAAGCTTTTTGCAAGCTGATGAATCTGTAATTCATTACTATAAAAGAGATTAATTATTCTCAGTTCCCTAAAATTCATCTGCATTTTGTCAATTACCTTACATAATTAACATTCATGCATGTGCAAATAATAATTGCATTTTATAATTCATAATTGCATAAAATAAGAAGTCAAAAATCTCAGCCCAATTGACCTGAAAAATAAGATAATTTACCTAATTTTTAACTAATTCGTGCTAACTCCATATCACCTGAAACCACCTCCACTGTATAAATATTACTAACAAGAATCACGAAAAAATACAAAAAATACTAATAGAAATAAGTGGTCCATAAACCTAAACTCTAATTTTTATGATAATCGGACTAAGAGGCTGATATCTTCCTCATACAGTGTATAATTTGATCCTACTCACTTTTGAACTGATGGATATTCAAATACCTTAAAAACAAGACCAATTTCAAGTGAATCGGAACTCATATGTGAAAGTTGGGTTTTGGATCTCTTTTGTACATTGTGTATTTTACCCGATTTTAGCATATTATTTTATGTATATATTTGACTTTATTTACTTTATCTATTTTTAATTTATTTTCTTTGACAAAATGTTTTATTGAAATATGCAAATATCCAAATCTAAAATAAGATCAAAGTCAAAGAAACTAACCGAGTCTGAGTGTTTGCTAACAGTCTATAAAAAAATCGTCTTTATCGTACTTTATTTTATTTTCTTATTTTCTTAATTAATAAAAAAATAGAATATGTGTAAATGTTTATCTTTGATTTTGTCGTATTTTCCCAATTTTAATCTTAATTAAAAATGAACAAAAAATTACAAAACCTAAAAAGCAAGGTATTCTATGTACATAGAGTACCGCAAAAAGATCACCTTGTGCAAATAACCTATTATGGTTTTGGTATCTTCATGAAAGTTGTAGATCTCATCAAGACAAACATCTTTTCTAAAGAAATTTTTTTGATCTGAGGTTGTTTGTTATTTCTTTTTCAAATTTTCTTTTCTTTTATTTTTTTGAAATTTCTAAAGCTAACATGTGCCTGCTCCTAGAGCCACCATGTGTCACTCGTTTTATGCTTTTTCCTTTATTTATTAAACAAATTTAAAAAATAAAGATAAAATACAACTACATGGCACTCTATTGGTCATCCGATCTTGGCCGATCCGCTTCTCCTTCCTCGGTCCTTCTCATTCCCACTCTCCTCTTCTGGTCGACCATCGCCTTCCTGATTAGTCGTTCTGCCTCCTCACACCTTCAACCAACCTCCTTTCAAATCTCCCCCATGAATCTCTCCATCCTCAATCTCTTCAGCCCTACTCTCGATCTCCATCAACACATCACTGCACCGCCACTAATCTATGAATCCAATCACACCTCCCAAATCAAATCCTGTTCTCGACACCTTCCCTAACTGGCCCGACCACTGCCTGCACACCTCTCCTATTTAACCACCACCACTGCACTATTAGTCTTATTAGCCAGTTGCATAAGTAAAAGAGGAGGTCGGTGGTGACATCTTAATCTTCTCTCCTCTTCCAGCAAGATCTTTCCCTCTCGCGGCCGCTGCAGCATGCCAACTCTGTACATCTATCTCGCTCTGATCTTCATGTCGTTGAGCCCTGTCACCATCCATATTCACCGAAATCCTCCACCATCGTATATTCTTTAGGCTGTTGAGCCCCATCACCCTCCATTTTCATCTATATCAATCCACCACCTTCTAGGTACAGAGCTGCACTCGTCAATAGTTGCACTACCATGTTCTTCATCGCCACCTCTCGTGTACCTCATCATCAGAGCGACGCCCACCTTCTAGGTCCTCAGACCCACCTCAAGGATTACCCCTACTGATGCAACAGTCCTCCGCTTCCATATCTCCCACCCTCTAGGCCTTTATCAACACATGGGGAGGGGCTCCACCTTCACAAGCTTTATCTCTAGGAGTTCTGCCGCAGACCCACCTACAAGAGGATCACTACAAACCACCAATGTTGTCCCCAACAAATAGCAGTCGAGACTCTACCCCTCCAGCTACTGGGTGGAACGCTCGAGGCCCTCCACATGTGTGGTGCACATACGGGATGGAACATTGCGAATACCCCCTCGTGACTTGGTCAAATCGCAAAGCAATCCCTGCTGCCCAAGGGTCGCGTGCTCATCATGTAACCTCTTGGGAAAATTTTATGAGTACCCTCAGGGGTTTGGTAATACTCCTTCAGCCCTTATTCTACATTTCTATTTTATTTCATTATTGTAATTTTACAAATAGAACACTGAATTCTATCCTTTATTTGAGAAACATTCCCGCATCTTCTTATTATTAAAAAATTTGCATTTGTAGCACAACTAAGTCTCTACATTTTGGAACGTGCTTCATAATTTTATGCTCTCTGGATAATTATTAATAATTACTTCTATGGAAAAGTGCATATTTTGCCTAGTTTATGCTTATAAATTCATAATTAATTAACCATAGCTGTAAAAATTATCAAAAATTCAAGGATAGTATAATTAATTGTCATATACGTTGTGCCTAAAATGAATTACATTTGCATGCATCATTTGGTATGTAAAAATGATTTGGTGTATTTGAATAATTAATTTTTAATAGGTCTTAAGCTTCACATTTTTATTATTTAGATTTTTTGAGATAGATCACTTAGTGATATATTTGAATAATTTTATTTTCTGAAAATAATTACTTTTAATATTTATTTTAATTAAATATTGAAATTCAAATAATTTGCACCATTTGCTTCAATAAATATTCATATTGCATCAGAAACTTCTAGAAAAAATATAGTGCATTCCTTACATCATAATTAACATCCCGACAAATTTTTGTAATTTTTGGACATCATTTTGTTGACATTAATTTTCTTGTCCTTGAAATTGGCATGTTCCCCCTCGACCACCCTTCTTCCATTCCTGAGGTGCTAGAGCAGAGATCAACATATCTATTTGTACATTTGAGGGCACCTGAGTTTGAAGTCTTTTGCCTTTGCAGAGACCTGAGAGATGGCCATCAGTGAGGGACATACCGAGGAGCAGCCATAGGGTTCGACATATGTCTTGATTAGGGTGCCATCAACAAAACACTCCTAACCACCCTTGAGTCCACGTAGAGATAGATTAGAGACCATGGAGCATTCATGGTAGAGGTGCACCGAGAGTTAGCGCAGATGTGAGCTGATAGAGGAGAGACACAGAGACCCGCAATTGGAGATATACGAGCAGCTAGAGGAGGAGCAAACAGACGACCAGAGGATCTACAGGAGCCAGCAGACCCGCATGGATGATGAGGTAGTTTCACAACCTTGGTACAACCCTCGCTCATTGTTGGATCTAGCTTCAGGAGATTCTGGGTGATTTCGAGCTTCTCCCCCTGATGATTCAACTTCTGCCCAAGTTCCATGGGCTAGGCACCGAGGAGCCGCATATGCACCTCTAAGAGTTTGAGATAATCTGTAGCATATTCTACGATAGATTCGTGGATGAGGACACCATCAAGATGATGGCCTTCCCCTTCTCCTTAGTCGATAGAGCAACCTACTGGCTGAAAGATTTGGGGAAGTATGTTACCACTTGGGAGAAGCTTCGAACCGATTACTTGAACAAGTACTATCCACTCGGCTGAACCAATGCAGTCAGAGCATTGATCAACAATTTCACAATAATCCCAAACGAGTAGTTCCACGAGGCTTGAGATTGATTTCGAGAGCTCATCGTCTGGGGTCCACACCATGAGATATCAAAGCCCAACCTAGTATAGAGTTTTTTTTGTAGGCTGATATCAGAGCTATAGGGGCTTGTCAATGCCTTATGTGGGGGGTCCTATTTCGCTAAGGATGAGGACCAAGTCTGGGCCATCTACATGGAGATGGTAGAAAACTACACGATGATGTCCCAGAGCCGGGTCTACACATAAGGGAGGCCCCTTCCATAGGCCATGTCCTCTCAAAGGATAGCACTGGTCGATGCATGTCCTTCTGCTTTGTCAACAGTAACAACATAGGAAAAGTCATCCGCAGCTGACATGGGGGTTATCAGTGAGAAGCGGGACTACATTGAGATTATAGAGAAGAAGTAGTGCTAGGGACCCACTCAGATGGATCAGTTGGCACAAATGCTTAGTGACCTGAGGACCCATATTATGTGGCTCTAGGAGGCACAGATGGCTCCTCAGCCCCATCTCAGGTCATAAGCTGATCACGACAGCAGTATCTCTTCCCAACCATCTACCCAACACCGCCAGGTTCACCACATTTAGGTAGATCTGGTTCAGCTGTAACATCACTACTTGAAGGATACGGGAAAAATCCTCAAGCGCATCACGAAAGCGTGATGATCGCATCGAATGTGATCGGGAGCGACTAGTCGCACTAGTCACCCGATGCAGCAGAAATTAAAAAAATTATTGATGAAACCACATGATCCAAGAACACTTCTCGGATTGTTTCATCTAAACCACAAACAAGTAATAGGATTACCTCTTGAAGCGTGGTTGCAATCGAGTCTCTAAACGAAGAGACCACCTGTCTCAAGTCCGATCCAACGGAGGAGACGCTTGCGAGCGCGGGGATGAATCACGTGCTCCTCACAATCCATGTTGATGATCCAAGCTATGGATCTCCTGATCTCATCACACGAGATCCAACATCTTCTTTAAGAGCAACACGCATCGAAGGAGATGGAGATCCATGAGTAGATGATTCGGCAGCATAATGACGATGCTGCGTCGAGGACGTCTCTCACAATGGCTCCATGGTGGACGGCCATTATAAGAGAGAGATAGAGAGTTGGCGTGTAGAGAAAATAAAAGAGAGAGAGAGAGAGAGACTCATCGAGTCGGTGTAAGTTGAAGATCAAGGCATGCCTCTTCTTAGATAGGGTTTTGAGAGTCCATGGATCTCAATCCATGGACAACACACAATCAATGGTTGAGATTGATTTGTGTTTCTTTCAATGGCCAAGATGTTGTTGAAAAAAACACAACAACTAATGATTTAATTTAAATTAATTTCCATTGATAAATCAACAAAATTAATTCGAAATTAAATCATCTTTGATAAGAGAAAAAATAATGAAGAGGACAAACCAATTTCCCCATAAGAGGGGACGGCTACTCTTCTCCTCATGGAGAGTTGTAGCCGTCCACTCCTCTTTGGTGGACTTGGTCTATCTCTTCAAAGTATCATGAGATCTCATTATCTCATGATATATATCATCATCTCTTGTTGACAATATTTTCACAAAAAATAATTCCAAATTATTTTATGGAAAATATCAATCATGCCATTGAAATTATGTGAATCTTATTCACAACCCAAAACAAAATGTAATTATATTTTCAATTAATCATTCAATGTGAATCCTATTCACATTAACAATTAATCAACAAATATAAAACACAATATGCTCTCTCTAATATATTATAAATCATATTTATAATATATATGATTAACATGGATAGTGCTATCCACATTATTCATATCCATTAAATCACATTTAATCATCTTGGATCTCTCAAATAACATGAATCACATTCACATTATTCATATCTTTGATAATTAAATCATATTTGATTATCTTAAATATCTCTCCTTATAATATGAATCAAACTCATATCATCCATGGTTATTAAATCACATTTAATTATCAATTTTCTCGATGCTTGGATACTTATATCAACAATGAAATTATCCATGAACTCTTTCACGGATAATGCACTTTCTCCACGGATACTTGGAGATAAGGACAGGCGATTGTATTGTTCCACGTATAGTGACTTGGATATTGATATCACATCTCAAATCCAGATCTCGGGCCTCCCATAGATGCTTGATTAAATCAAGACCGTAAATCTAATCTTCTCATTGCTTCTGAATCACATTCAGATAAATGTCCAATATTTGGACCAAGATCAGATTACTTCTCTACTGAGAGGAGTCACTAAAATCCAGACTGGTTTCATCACTCCCTAGGAATGGAAGCGTCATGGTTATACAGTCGTTTATGATCACTGCACCCTCAGGTATTCCCAATACCTGTACATCCTGCATACTGGAAGACCCAGAATAAACCCGAAGTATTAGATCAACTTTATACTGTCTACTTCAGGGTTTTATCAGTAAGTTTCTCATTTGATCATTGGGATTTGGTATTGATCATATACTTTCCAAAAGTATATATCATACCTAGGTCTTGATCATATACTTTCCAAAAGTATAAATCAAACCTACAAATTCAGTCAAGCTTCCAAAGCGAGACAACCGTGCATGGAATTTGATTCTTCCCAATATCCCATGAGTGAGCTCATGTCTTCCGGTTCAGTAGTGAACCTGTATGATCCCTTTTAGAGATCGTATTACTCATACGCCCTTATATGCACACCAGCGCACCGGTGTATAGACGGTTAGGTCATCAACCTATTGGTCTGCCAAATGTACATACTCAAACATATAGTAATACATCTGTCTCCGGTCAGAGGATGCGTGCCTATATCGTGACAGCATACGACATAGGACTTTGGTTATCTCGATCTCGTTAAGTCAACTCTTTGACCTAACTAATCTGACACCTCCGAATCTCTATTCCTATGCAGAGGACATGCATCAAGAGGTCGGTCAGATATCAGCCTATGTGAGAAAGGATTGCCATCTCCTACTCAGGCTGGAGATCACATCTTAACAATCATTTGATGGTGCTTGATGAGTCCTCAATCTAACTCTTTAGATATTCATCCAAGCACCAGCCTCTATGATTCAATAATTGAATCAACAGCTGTATGATCATTAAGATAGCCATGGTACTTAACCCTAATTGTACTAAGGGACCTATTATGCAAATTAGTTATTCTTCATTTCAGATCAGGGAATGATATGTGCAATAACATTTATTGCATAATGGCTCATCGTGGGCTCGCATGTCCAACAATCTCCCACTAGCCCAAAGAGACATTAATGGGATAATCATTTAAACCCACACTCATGTGACAATCATAGGCTATTTAGAAATAGCTAGCTAAGCCGATCAGTCGCTATGTTTTCAAAAGACGATGCCAAGTCCTTTTACGACACTTGCATATCCCTAGGTGACAGTGCTCACATCCAATGCAAATGTTGCATCTTATGCAACCAATACTCAATCTTGATAAAGCAATTACATGGTCCTTGACACTATTGCTCAGTAATTATTATAACCAGTATTTCCATAATCCTTATCAGAATACCTTTATTCCTAGAGATCTCTATCTCCCAAGGTATCTACAGTTAAGACCTTTTAGATCATTATCTATAAAGTCTTAGGTTCTTGATGATGAGACTTTGAGATCATTATTTCTAAGTCTTGTCATCTTTGAAGATTTTGTTATTACTGCAATCAAGTGTTTTCTCTCCATAGTAGGATTAGGAACTCTTTACTACTCCCACTGCATGGCAGATATCTGGCTTTTGTACACACTTAGCTTCTCGTAACTGATGCACAAGTGTAAGCAGTTCTAGCATTCACTTCCTCAACTCTTTGAGGTGCTATCCCTTTAGATAGGTCAGTACCATATCTTAAGGAAAGGAAGCCTTCCTTGGGGTTTTCCAAGAATGGAACATGTACAGCCCCAATACCCTCTTTTCTTTGTTTCTGAACAACTTCAAAACTAAGATCTAAGAGGTATTCTTGAGATCATATCTCAAGGTATGGAATAGCCAGTCTAAAAAACAATTATTATCGTCCTTATATCATTCCAAATGATTAGGATATTATCTACATTTAGCACGATGAACACAATGGCACTCCCACTAAGCTTCATATGGTACATCAAGATTCTACCTGAACTCATAACATTTATGATTTCATCAAGTCTGATGTTCCAACTACAAGAAGCTTATTTGAGTCCATAGGTGGAGTTTCTTTAGATTGCACACCTAGCTTTCCTCAACCATGAAGCCCTAGGGCTACTTCATGTGAATATCCTCATAGAGGCATTCATAGAGGAATGCAATCTTGACTTCCATCTCAAAGATGTCAAAGCCAAATTTTGTAGCTATAGTTAGCAATAATTCGATGGGTTTAAGCATGGTTACTGAAGAGCAAGTCTCATCGTAAGCAATGTCTTCTCTACCAATGTGTAGCTCATGGCTACGAACTGAACTTTGAAGGTCTCTACTTTATCATCAGATTTCCTTTCTCTTGAAGATCCATTTACACCTTTATGGGTCTTACCCATATAGGTGGATCCTCGAGGGTCCATATACAACACTTGTATATGAAGTCTACTTTAGACTTTATTTCTAATATCCATCTTTCCATGTCATGATCTTCAGAATCTTCATCATATGAAGTCAGGTCATTGTTAGACCTATCTGGCACATGGAATACATCCTCAAAGTCATTTGAAGAGGTATTAGTGTTTCATCTTTAATTGTCATTTTAGTTTCTGACTTAAGGAGCCTCATTATCTTCTCAAGATTCAATGAGTCCCTTCACTCCATTTTCATATTGATTCTCAAGAGAGCCATCCTCTAAGAATCACATTATCAGAGATGAGATCTTTTAAGAATCTCAGGGATATAAAGTACGTATCCATTACCATCCTTTATTTTCCTAATGAAGTAGCACTCTCTAGTGCTCAATTCCAGCTTACTTGCATGGAATCTTATTAAGGATATATATATTGTAGTCTATACCACACATATATACCTGGAAACTAAGGGATAATTATGCTAAAAATTCATCATTGATCAAATCATCTCACGCATAATCCAATTGTATCTCCCTGCAACTCTATTGAGTTCAGGTTTATCAGGAGGAGTGAGATAGAAATTATATCTCCATAAGGTATTCTTTGAATTTTATCTAACGGGTACAAGCTACCTAGGTTAGATCAAATTCATTTCATCTTTCTTCAAACTTTGGTTCTAAACCAAAATTGTGAAATCTTTGAACATATCAAAGGTTTCTTAAATGAAGATAAGAAATCTCATATCACAAATAATTGTTGAATGATATCACATATCATCAATGTTTATTATGATACAGATGATCCACATACATCAATATGTATAAGATCATGAATACCCTGGCATCTTACACTATTCCTAGAGAATAGTGTATTGGACATATTTACTTTGAATACAATACTCACAAGTATGTGAGATTTGAACCTTCGGACAATCTAAAGTTCAATACCTCACTAGTCTATTGATCATGTCAATAGACAAATGTCCAAGGCTTAATGCCAGATCATTGTCAAATGATTTTCATCCTCCTATTGATCTTTTAAAGGTTTAATTTCAATATTAGAAATCTTAATGAACCATTCATTAGTTTTCTAATTTTGTAGAGTCCACTAGATGTCAGATTACTATCTGAAATATATCCATCATAATTCTTTATGATAGGTTTATCCCAGAATTCATGTTTATTTCCAACATTTAGAAATAAACTATGAATGTATTCTTATATCTAGGTCATAGAGACATTCTCTAAGACTAAGGCTCTCCCACTGAAACTTTGAAGTCTATCAATCCAACAGAGATTGTTGCAACAATTGCATCAATATCCATGCGGATAACTATAAACCTTAAGATCAAATTTTTTCAGTCTTCTAAAACATATGCAACAATTGCAAGTATTATTAGAAGAATGAGATACAATTATTAGACTTCAATCTTATCTTATAAGAAAGTCAATTTCAATGATCAAATGTAGATTATTTCGATGCACTATCCGAGTCCTTCTTTAAGGATCCTAGATAGTCCAGATAGTCATACTATCAATACATCGACTCATTGCAGTATTGGCATTCATCCAACTATCTGAATGCCATATGGAAGTCACAGAAGTACGTCAACTCTTTGACTTTCCTACTTGCTTGCGTCAGACCCATGCTTCCACTGTGCTCTCTTTATCTATGAACAACCATTGCTCAAGACAAAGGATCTCTTATGTTGAACTCAAAAGATTTCAATATAAGAGAACTTCAACATTTATACATGCTTCATTTAATTCATACAATATGAAGATTCATGAATGACTTGAGTATAGACAGTAGAATGATGACATTCATCATTTCTACATCCATCTAGACTCTTAAAACATTGGTTCAGGTAGGCATTCAAACATTTTGAATACATCATCTCTTTCGAGCTACCATTCTGCATAATGCAGAGAAACATGTCATTAATGATTAAATTTCTAGAGCACATATGTATGCCAGAACATCTTCTTAGATTTTATAAGGATTATTTGACAATTGCGATCATCATCGACATGCCACTTCCAAAGTACACTCGATGAAAGATCAAGACTATAGAGACATACGAACCCTAAGGTAATGTCTTATTGTCTTATTTAATTGGCATACCTCATTATGTTGAGGAATCTTGCACAAGGCAACCACATACATTATGTGTTCAACTGCAAGTACAATATCTGGATCATGAGTCCAATCCTTGATATTTTACTGGTTATTATTGAGTATAATATTGAGTGGGTTTAATGAAGGATTATCTGGAATAAGAAATGTGCATAGTTATATATATTATATATACATATTTTACTTTGATTTAGGAATTTTTATATCAAAGTTGTCTTGCCTTGTCAACACTGAGAGTTCATTCCCTTAATCACTTTCAATGTAAGAGATATACTTACCATTATATCTCAAGCAAGATCTAGGATCTCCTTCCTTATCTTTGTCACATCCCAATAATATGAGAACTTGTGACTCCGATAAAAAGAAGCGGGAGCACATTCCGCCTTGCAAGTCCAACTTGCATCTCTCAATTCGGTCTTTAACACCCGGGCCCACCACCGCTAAGGTGATGTTGACCCGTCATTAATTGAACCAACAGTCAACAAGCTTAATACTCGCTATACGCAATCCAATAGCACCCCAATAATATGAGGACTCGATATTGGGGTCACTATGTATACAGCCTTACTCTTTCCAGAAGCGAAGAGCCTGATCCAAATGGCTTGTATGCAGGAGCTGTCACTTCGGACAGGCGTCTCTGACATACAATCTCTGGCGACGGAACCCTACGCCTTGACGGGAGATCATGGATGTCACTAATGTGATCCTCCACCTCATATTCAAATTGTAATAATTAATTATCATGAATCATATTCACATAATTAATTCTTCCAAGGAAAATACACATCTATTCATAATAGAGTGTTTTTAATTGGATATTATCAATTTAATCTATTAAATTAATTATAAATCCAATTTTCAATCAACAAACTTGATTATTACTTAAATAGTAGGTATAATCCCAAAGTACGTATTATTCAAATTTTAATAATTAGAGAAATACACTTTGACTTCTCCGGCATTATCGAGTCCCTACCCGTTGTCATGGCCAGTACCGACGAGAGCGGAATGGACCACATACGTTGCAACCCGCTACCCCAATGCTCTCCGACTACTCACCATATCCACCTCAGGAAAGGATAATGCCAGATAGATCATTATGTACTTTGAGATGCTCATCGGTTTTTCAACCGAAATTATACCATATAATATTCATCAAAATCATTTTTGATAATATTATAAGGAGATTTGCTAAACAAATCCCCAATCTTATTCAAGCAACAGGGTTTTGCATGTAAAATTTGTCCTACAACTATTGTAGGATAAACTAGGGTTTTGCATGAAAACAATGTTTGTTGATGATTTCATATAAACCAATTATGATCAAGATCAACTATCTTATCATTTTGGTTAGTGAAATGTCATTCAAGGAAACAATTATCATCTTTAAATATTTCACAAATATTTATCAATAATCATTTCAGAAAATTAACAATTAATTTTCATCAATTTATTTGAATGACTATTACAAGGTTTTGGATAATCATGCAATTTCCAGCAGTGACCCTCACTAACTAAAAATAGCATATCTCATTCATTTTAAATCCAAATTAAGCAAAATCAATTTTCAGATATTGATAACTTCATTTAAAAACAAAAACATGTGATAAACACGCATTTCCAGGCATTTTAAAACCGTAATTAACATCTTAATTACGTCTCTAATCGCCATCCCCGAAACAGTGGATATATGGTTAATAAAACGACCATATCTTAAGCAAACGGAAACCAAATTACGCAAATTCAAATCCTATTGTTTCCTTAATAAATAGGAAACATTGTAAAATTTAAAATTTTGTGTTTAATTATTTTAAACAGGGCCGAAATTTTATCACAAAACAAGGCTGCGAAAATTGAAATGTTAAAATCTTCACGAACCCAAACGAGCCAAAATCTCGTAGGTTAATGGATCTAATCCAAAACCTTCATCAACCTGGCTCAAATACCACTTGAAGGATACGGAAAAAATCCTCAAGAATATCACGGAAGCGTGATGATTGTATCGAATGCGATCGGGAGCGACTAGTCACACTAGTCGCCCGATGCAGCGGAAATTAAAAAAAAAGTGATGAAACCACATGATCCAAGAACGCTTCTCGGATCATTTCATCTAAACCACAAATAAGTAATAGGATTACCTCTTGAAGCGTGGTTGCGATCGAGTCTCTAAATGAAGATACCTCCTGTCTCAAGTCCGATCCCACGGAGGAGACGCTTGCGAGCGCATGGATGAATCGCGTGCTCCTCGCAATCCATGTTGATGATCCAAGTGGCAAATCTCCTATTCTCGTCACATGAGATCCAACATCTTCTTCACGAGCGATACACACCAAAGGAGATGGAGATCCATGAGTAGATGATCCGGCAGCATAACGACGATGTTGCGTCGATGATGTCTCTCACAATGGCTCCATGGTGGACGGCCATTATAAGATAGAGATAGAGAGTTGGCGTATAGAGAAAATAAGAGAGAGAGAGAGAGAGAGAGAGAGACTCGTCAAGTTGGTTTAATTCAAAGAGCAAGGCATGCTTCTTCTTATATAGGGGTTTAGGAGTCCATGGATCTCAATCCATGGACAACACACAATCAATGGTTGAGATTGATTTGTGTTTCTTTCAATGGCCAAGATGTTGCTAAAAAACACAAAAACTAATTATTTAATTTAAATTAATTTCCATTGATAAATCAACAAAATTAATTCGAAATTAAATCATCTTTGATAAGAGAAAAATAATGAAAGAGGACAAACCAATTTCCCCATAAGAGGGGACGGCTACTCTTCTCCTCATGGAGAGTTGTAGCCGTCAACTCCTCTTTGGTGGACTTGGTCTATCTCTTCAAATTATCATGAGATCTCATTATCTCATGATATATATCATCATCTCTTGTTGACAATATTTTCACAAAAAATAATTCCAAATTATTTTATGGAAAATAGCAATCATGCCATTGAAATTATGTGAATCTTATTCACACCAAAACCAAATGTAATTATATTTTCAATCAATCATTCAATGTGAATCCTATTCACATTAACAATTAATCAACAAATATAAAACACAATATGCTCTCTGTAATATATTATAAATCATATTTATAATATATATATGATTAACATGGATAGTGCTATCCACATTATTCATATCCATTAAGTTACATTTAATCATCTTGGATCTCTTTTCTCATGTTCCCAAATAACATGAATCACATTCACATTATTCATATCTTTGATAATTAAATCATATTTAATTATCTTAGATATCTCTCCTTATAATATGAATCAAATTCATATTATCCATGACAATTAAATCACATTTAATTATCAATTTTCTCGATGCTTGAATACTTATATCAACAATGAAATTATCCATGAACTCTTTCAAGGATAATGCGTTTTCTCCATGGGTATTTGGAGATAAGGACAGGGCGATTGTATTGTTCCACGTCTAGTGACTTGGATATTGAGGTCACATCTCAAATCTAGATCTCGGGCCTCCCATAGAAGCTTGATTAAATCAAGACCGTAAATCTAATCTTCTCATTGCATCTGAATCACATTCAGATCAATGTCCAATATTTGGACCAAGATCAGATTACTTCTCTACTGAGTGGAGTCACTAAAGTCCAGACCCGTTTCATCACTCCCTAGGAATGGAAGCGTCATGGTTATACAATCGTTTATGATCACATCACCCTCAGGTATTCCCAATACCTATACATCCTGCATACTGGAAGATCCTGAAGGATATGGTATTATCCTCAAGCGCATCGCGGAAGCGAGACCGTCGTATCGGATACGACATAGAATGACTAGTCGTACTAGTTGTTCTGTGCAGCGGAATTTAAAAAAGAATCATGCGATGAAACCACATGATCCAATAACGATTCTCGGATTATTTCATCTATAACCACAACAAGTATAAAGGAATACCTCTTGAAGCATGGTTGATCGAGTCTCTAAGAAATGAGACCTCCTGTCTCAAGTCTGGTCGTCGGAGAGGTCGCTTGCGAGCTTGGGGATGAACCGTGTAATCCTCGCAATCCAACAAGTCGATCCAAGCACGGTGAATTGATCTCGTCGTACGAGATCGGACGTCTTCTTCGTGAGCGAAGAACTCCAAGAAGACGGAGAACCGAAAAACGTCGAAGCGGCGGCACAGTGGCGAAGGCGATGACGAGTCTCTCCTCTAGGGTTAGGTGGACGGCCACCAAAAGGAGGGAGAGAGAGTTGGTGTGTGAGAAGAAAGAGAGAGAGAGAGAGAGTTTTCTCCAAAATTGCATAGCCCTAGAAAGCATGGCATACCTCTCTATTTATAGGGTTTTGGGATCCATGGATCTCAATCCATGGGACATATAAAAATCAATGGATGAGATTGATTTATTTCCAATCCAATGGTCAAGATTGTTGTTGGTAAAAGCCAACAAAATATGATTTAATTTAGATCAAATATATTTGACAAAATCAAATATAAATCAATCTTAAATTACATCATCCAAATAAGGAGAGAATATACATGGAGATTACATCTCCCATGTATATTGAAGGTGGACGGCCACCCATTCCAAGTAGGACTTGGGTGACGTCCACTTCATTCCATATGGAGGCAATCTCAAGAGATTTCATGAGATTGCATATCTCCATGGAAATCTCCATTATTATTTCCAACAACTTTTGTTGTGATTTATTCTTCAAAAATAATTCATAATTAATTTTGAGAATATTGCAATCTTGCCATTGAAAAATTGTGAATCACATTCACAACCCAAAACAATATATAATTTACATTTTCAATTAATTAGACAATGTGTATCCAATACAAATAATAATTAATCAACAAATATAAATTATAATTAACTCTCTCTAATACATTATAAATCACATTTATAATATATTATGAATAATTGGATATATCTATCCACATTATTCTTATCCACAATAATTAAATCACATTTAATTATATTGGATAATTTCTACACACATCAAGATGATTAAATCACATTTAATCATTATTTCTTCAATGCTTAGATCTATGGAATTATTCTTGAACCTTTTCAAGAATAATGTGATTTCTCCGCAGATACTTGGAGATAAGGACAGGGCGATTGTATTGTTCCATGTATATGTTGACTTGGATGTTGAGATCATATCTCAAATCCAGATCCCATGGACCTCCCACAGATGCTTGATCAAATCAAGATCGTAGACCTAATCTTCTCATTACATCTGAATCTCATTCAGATCAATGTCCAGTACATGGACTAAGATTAGGTTACTTCTCTGATGAGAGGAGTCACTAAAATCCAAACCTGTTTCATCACTCCCTCGGAATGGAAGCGTCATGGTTATACAATCGTTTATGATCACATCACCCTCAGGCATTCCCAATACCTATACATCCTGCATACTAGAAGACCTATGATCATTCTGAAGATAAAGATCACTTTTATACTGTCATCTTCAGGGTTTGATCATTAAGTTTCTCAATCTTGGTCACTGGGGATTGGTATAGATCATATGCTTTCCCAAAGCATATATCTTACCTTCAAATTCATGTCATGCTTCCAAAGCATGACGACCATGCATGGAATTTGATCAGTCCCAATACCTCATGAGTGAGCTCATGTCTCCCGGTTCATAAGTGAACATGTATGATCCCTTTGAGAGATCGCATTACTCATATGTCCTTACATGCACACCAGCTCACCGATGTATAGACCATGGTTAGGTCATCAACCTATTGGTCTGCCAAATGTACATACTCAGACATATAGCAACACATCTGTCTCCGGTCAGAGGATGCATGCCTATGCTGTGACAGCGTTCAACATAGGTCTTTGGTTATCTCGATCTCATTAAGTCAGCCCATTGACTCAACTAATCTGACACCTCTGAATCATTATTCCTATGCAGAGGACCTGCATCAAGAGGTCAGTCAGATATCAGCCATTTGAGAAAGGATTGCCATCTCCTATTGAGACTGGAGATCATCACTTAATAATCATTGGACGATGCTTGATGAGTCCTCTATCTAACTCCTTAGATATCCATCCAAGCATCAGCCTCTATGATTCATTCAATGAATCAACAGCTGTATGATCATCAAGTTGGCCATGGTACATAACCCTTATTGTACAGAGGGACCTTATAGTGCATTCATTCAATCTCAGAAAGGGAGTGAAAATAATCAATAACTTTTATTGATAAATCATTTATTACAATAACATTTATTGTGAGAATGGTTCGCCTTGAAGTATTAGATCAACTTTATACTGTCTACTTCAGGGTTTTATTAGTAAGTTTCTCATTTGATCATTTGGATTTGGTATCGATCATATACTTTCCAAAAGCATATATCATACCTAGGTCTTGATCATATACTTTCCAAAAGTATATATCAAACATACGAATTCAATCAAGCTTCCAAAGTGAGACGACCGTGCACGGAATTTGATTCTTCCCAATATCTCATGAGTGAGCTCATGTCTTCCGATTCAGTAGTGAACCCGTATGATCCCTTTGAGAGATCGTATTACACATATGCCCTTATATGCACACCAGCGCGCCAGTGTATAGACCTTGGTTCGGTCATCAACCTATTGGTCTGCCAAATGTACATACTCAAACATATAGTAACACATATGTCTCTGGTCGGAGGATGCGTGCCTATATCGTGACAGCATACGACATAGGACTTTGGTTATCTCGATCTTGTTAAGTAAACTCTTTGACCTAACTAATCTTACACCTTCGAATCTCTATTCCTATGCAAAGGACCTGCATCAAGAGGTCGGTCAGATATCAGCCTATGTGAGAAAGGATTGCCATCTCCTACTCAGGCTGGAGATCACATCTTAACAATCATTTGACGGTGCTTGATGAGTCCCCAATCTAACTCTTTAGATATTCATCCAAGCACCAACCTCTACGATTCAATAATTAAATCGACAGTTGTATGATCATTATGATAACCATGGAACATAACCCTAATTGTACTAAGGGACCTATTATGCAAATTAGTTATTCTTCATTTCAGGTCAGGGAATGATATGTGCAATAACATTTATTGCATAATGGCTTGTCGTGGGCCCGCATGTCCAACACTACTCTCATCCACCACCATCACAAGATACTCAGATGTTGGTGTATCAGCTGGATCAGACCCTAGAAGTTCTTCCCACATCCCCTTATGAGCAGGAGCAATTTATAGAAGTTAACGGAATTTGGTACGACAGGCAGTTGCCCGATATCTATTGTGATCATCTCGGATTCAGGTGGTCTACCAGAGGAACCTCGTTCCAACAACAGCCTCTAGCTCAGGGTGGACAGAGCAACAAGCAACAGGAGCAGTAGCCCTAGTACTACCAGCCATCTCATTAGTACTAGCAGGGTCCTCGTCCCTACCATCAGGGATCACAGTAGAGGCAACAACAACCTTAGTAGTATTCTAAGCCTCCCCCTTACCATTACCAACAGAGCCATCCTCATTTCTAGTGAGGTAACCCATCTGGTTCTCATGGATCCGTCGATGAGAACCCAGTCCTTGACGATCTTGCCCGCCCGGTCTCATATCAACAGGAATCCTTCTAGCGGGAAATGGACGAATTCCGGTAGGAGATGAGGGATATCATTAAGGGCAAGGATTCCATACCAGCTTAGATTAACCCTAACCCTAACAATCTGAATAGAAAGTCTGAGAAGGTACAGTTCACAGAGACCACCACTCCTAGTGATTCCTTGGGTGACATTTCTTCTTACATATTTGATGATGATTTTGTGACACTTAGGAGAGATAAGATGCCAGCCGACGGTACCTCGTTTGAGAGACGACCACATGGAGATCCAGGAGCACCAGATGAGAAGGATAGCAGTGCTGATGTCACTCATGGTGTTGATGATGGTGTGTTGCTGCCACCATGGACATTGATCCAACCGACGGTACTGAGGCCATCATATCTCCAGATGCAGCAGTGGTACTGATGCCATCATCTCACCAGATGTTGAGCCAGAGCGCGGTGTTGGTGTTGCGAACACAGACGTCGTGGGTGGTGCTCATGCCACCATTTTTCATTCAATTGTGTTGCCGCATCATGTATCTTAGGAAAATTCCAGAAAATACAAAAAAATAAAAAAAATAGAAAAGACAAAAAAATATGAATAAAGTAAAGCTTTCTGTGTCTTCTTTGAGTCCATATGTGTTGTATGATGATCTCGGTATGGACTCTCTTCCATCACAGACACATGAACCTATTCCTGACCCTCTATATGAGGAGGGTCCAACCATTCACTTCCCTCAAGCACTCTACTTAGCGAAGGGGAATAAAATAGAAAATCCTAAAAAAGACATCAGTTAGTGTTCAGCCAACAGATGATCGACATATTCCAGATTTAGCTGAATCTACACGAGGCACTTGAGCATATACCTCTCTTCCAAAAGAACTTGAGAGAGAAGACCACCATCCATAAGAAGAGAAGTGACCACAATGCAATGATCCATGTGCTCACTCGTGCCACCTGCTTTGCCATCCAAAACCTTTTGCTAGCCAAGAGGCCAGATGCAGGAGCTCCATATGTCAGATGCCATATTCACGAGCAATGGTTCGATCGGACTATATTAGACAACGGCTCTTCCATCAACCTTTTTTTGGCAGCCTTACTCGACTAATTCGAGTTTAGCCCTCTTCGACAGAGCATGACAGTCCTTCAGTTTGCTGATAGATCTGTTAATAGGCCAAAGGGATTGTTGAAGGATGTAGTCGTCACAATTCAGAGCATGAAATTCCCTATGGACTTTGTTGTATTGGACACGGAGATCCCTGAGTCTATGACAGATACCCCCATCATACTAGGACGTCCATTCTTGGCCACAACTAAGGTGGTGTCCGATCATGATAGTGGGAAGGTATACTTTCACATCAAGGGAGAAAGTGTACAACTAGAAATGATCGATGAGACCAGAGCGAGAGATTCAACTTTCTCCGAGAAGTCCAGCAATACAGAGCAGATAATAGATGCAGAGCGAGACGTGCACCAAGAGTGTGATTTCGTGATCATAAATGATGAAGCAGTTTGGACCGACCCAGTTTCACAAGCTCTTGTTACACCTTTGGATACTACATATCTACAACTTCCAACAAATTAGAGTTCGGATAGCACACTCTTGGTAGAGTACACATTTGAGTCTAGTGATCGTGTTATGGAGAGCGAAGCAAAGTATGTTTCATGTGATTCTGATTCTGATCCCTCGGATTCAGACATTGAGTGGAACGATTTTGATGAGATTTTGCCATGTCTGATTCCTATAGAGATGACAACTATGGCGGAGATTGAGCCAGTACATATTACAGACATCCTAGTAGGGTCGTCTTCGCAGATGCTTACGTACAATGAGAGTTCTCCCATGCAGACTTGGTTGTCTTCATGCAGACATTTCAGATGCAATATTTGCCAGTTCCTAGTTGCCCAGAGTTGAAGCCCTTGTCATAGTCGATGAAGTACGAATTCCTTGCGGGTGAGCCAGAGATGTCCCCAGTCATTATCTCAGCGGATTTGACTGGAGAGCAAGAATCTTGTTTGATGGAGGTTCTTGAAATAAACCGCAAGGCAATTGGATGGAGTGTAGCTGATCTCTAGGGGATAAGTCTGGCCATGTGCTCCCACCATATTTATCTTAAAGAGGATGTCAAGCCATCGCGTGAGTTCCAATGACGACTGAACTTGAACCTTCGAGTTAAGGTTGTGAAAGAGATATCAAAATGGTGGAGCACCAATTTAATATACCCCATCTCCGACTCCAAGTGGGTTAGTCCATCACATGTGGTGTCCAAGAAGATAAGCATCACTACATTTGTGAGCGAGTCTGGAGAGGATATGGCTACCCGGGTACCCACTTCTTGGAGGGTATGTGTGGACTACAGAAGATTGAATCAGGCCACCAAGAAGGATCATTTGCCACTGCTAGTTATTGACCAGATTATTGAGAGGCTAGCTGAGGAGAGTCATTATTGCTTTCTTGACGGGTACTCCAGCTACAATCAGGTGGCCATAGCGCCTGAAGACTAGGAGTAAATGACATTCACCTGTCTGTTTGGGACATATGATTTCAGACAGATGCCCTTTGGTCTATGTAACCCCCCAGCTACATTCCAAAGGTGCATGTTATCCATCTTCTCGGACATGGTGGATGATTCCTTAGAGGTCTTCATGGATGATTTCTCGGTCTATGGCGATGGGTTTGATGCTTGTCTTGACTGCCTAGATCGCGTACTTCAGCGTTGTATCACGGTCCATCTTGTATAATCTTGGGAGAAGAGTCACTTCATGATGACTCAAGGGACGATGCTTGGTCATATCATCTCCAACAGGGGAATGGAGGTTGATCCAACTAAAGTGGATATCATCAGAAAACTCAATCCACCATCCAATCAACGGTAGTTGGGGCCTTTTCAGTGGCATGTCAGTTTTTACCGATGATTCATTCAAAATTTCAGTCGAATTGTGATGAATCCACGATTCATCACCTTTATTCTTTCATTTTAGCTTCATTTCTTTAGTCAAACACCTGTAAATACCTACTAATTTCATGTAATTACCATTCTGCATGCATTTGTTAAATATGCATTTTTAACACTTTTTGTACTTAAATAAAAGAATAAAGAAGAAAAGAAAAATAAAAGAAAAATAAAGGATGCATTTATGCAATAAATGTGGATTGACCCAAACCTTGAGAGAAGGTCAAGACTTGACCTGATCAACCAGGAATAAAGTAGGGCGAGATAGGGTCTTTCGTTCAAAAATCCAAAAATATTTTGTAAATACTTTTCCCTGTATATTGTATAAAACTTGTACTATTTTATTTATACATAAATTTACCTCAAATTAATTATTTTTGTAAATAAAAGTTGTAAATAAAAATGTCTTATAAGTAATAAAAATATTTGCAAAGTAAAATAATTTATATATTATAAATAATCACACTCAAAAAAAGCCGCAAAATGATAATTAAAATACCAATTTCGGCTCCATATGAAATCAAATTGAATTAAACTCATTTCATTATACTCTAAATTAAATTATCTTTCAAATAGTTGTAATTTCATAATTTTTGGAGTTACGGTTTAAAAGTCGATTTTCTAGGAGAATTTGTGCAGTTTTACCACGTACATATTTGTATATGTACTCATATTTATTTTTTATACATAATGTACATAATTTAAAATATTATTTTCATTAAAAATAAAATAAAAAAATTATAAATTCAAAAAATAAAAAATATATAAAAATTATTTCCTCATTTATACATGTGTATATTGTATTATATGCATATAATCTTTGTATACAACTAATTTCCTTATATAAAAATCATCAAAAAATAAATATCTAATATTAATAAATTATTTTAATTTAATTAAAAAATTTGATTGATTTATTTATTTAATTTTTTTATTTGATTTGAAAAAATTCCATGTATATAAGATTTGATTTTCTACCTTAAATAACCACCATTAAGGTGGCTAATTAATTTTTGGAATATATTAAATTTATTTATTTTAATTAATTCCTAAATTAGTTTTAAATTAATTAATTATTTTATTTATTTAATTATTTTATTAATTAACCAATAAAAACCTTCTTCTTTTTTACATTCCTTCATTTTTTATTTTCTTCTCTTTTTAATGAGCTCCTCCTCCTTCTTTCATTCCTTAATCAATCTTTGGTGGAGAGGAGCCCATATCCGAAAGCCATCTTGTTGAAGAAGGGTGCCTAGCCTCCTAGCCATCCGGTAATAGCACGTCGGCCTTCATCGAGGCCATTATGGCATATCTGATTCCTGAGGTGAGAATCCATTTTTTCCCATCATTTTTCAAAAACAAATCGTAGCTTTATATTCTGCTTGGACTTGACTAATTTTTAGATATTAAAATCATAAATAAAAAAGATCCATCACTCTTTCATCTACGTCCGACACCGAATTTTTCATCTCATTCTCCGATCTCCACATTTCACCTTCTATCTCACACATCCTATGACATCCGACCATGCACGGTGGTCGGATTGTCGGATCTATCTTCTGCATCTTCAATATCCACAACCGCTCACATACTCTATTTTGTTGATAAATAAGTACAAAGAATAAAAAAGAATATATAGTTGTTTTCCTTCTCTTTCTAACCATTGTTTTGCAGGAAAATTAAAAAAAATAAAAAAAATCTTTTTCTATCTATGTTTACATTTTCTGAATAATAAAATAATAATAAAATTGTTTCTTTTCCACTTACATTATATACATATAAAAAAATTAAAGAAATAAAAAAAATCACAGCATCAGTCGCAACCGTCACCAGCCCTGTCGCGGCGCGCACGGGCTGCACCCCCGCATAGTCGACCTTGACTGTGCGGCGCACAGCTCAAGGTCGACGCGCGAGGCCATCCTCCCCGCGCTCCAGAAGATCATAGCAACCTGCTCGTCGCGACCATGCGAGCACCAACTGCCTCCACGCCTCCCCCAGCGATGCACGTCGCGCGAGGCGGCGACCTGCAGGTTGTATGGTGATGCTCCGCACTGCCAGCACCTCGAGAGAACTCCTCCTCGGCCACGCGAGCCCTCTGCCGGCCCTCTCCTTCCGCTGCTCATGGCCCCCTGCGCGGCGTCGCACCTTCCGCCCGCATGGTAGAAGAATGGTAGTGGCCACCTGCCACCCTTTGCCTAGAGAAGAAGGGCAGGCGACTGCCCCCTACCCATCTTGTTGAGAAGAAATAAACTAGAGAAGAAATAAAACATTTGATATTTTTAAAAAATGACAAATAGTACCTTTTTGTTTGCCCGAACTTAGAAAATTCATAAAAAATGTGAAAATTTGCCTGAAAATTACAAAAAAGCTACTGTAGGTGTGTTTTATTATCTTTTAATTTTTGTTCAAGTTTTGGCATAGATCAATTATAAACCCCAAAAAAATGTGAAAAATGAAAAATCTTAAAAAGATTGTAGAAGTTTTTTTAGAAAAATCCAAAAAAATCTGATTAGTCTATGTTTATAGATATTTAATTGAAGTTTATCTTAAAAATAATTTCCTGTAGTATTGGGTATTAAAGTATTTTTAAGTTGCAAAATACTCTTGGTTGTTCACTGTTTTCTACATTTTTCACTATTTGATTTTTATAAAATCACAAAAACATCAGAAAAATCTCAAAAAAATACCAACAATATTTTAAAATATATAGAACACAAATATTTTCTCTAGATTTTTTCTGTACATTTTTTATTACTCTGAAAAATATAAAAAGTGTGTGAGGTGTGTATTTTATCCTTTGTGCTTGTTCTGAAAATAAAAAAATTCAAAAACCACTAAAAATTTAATTTCAAAAATTGACTACATAGTTTTTAAATCGTGATCCTTGTGTTCGACCCTGATCTCTATACCAGGTAAATAGAATAGCGAAACTGCTTATATTTGCTTGTCATTGATTTATCTTTTATTAAGTGGTTAAAAACATAGTTTTCTCGTTGATCGATTCGAGTGGTTGAGAACAACGACACATTGAATTAATTATTCCATCTTAAACGCATCATAATCCGCATCATCAGAATGACGCCGTTGCCGGGGATCATTGCTTTGTAGCCATTTTTTAATTTTGTGCTATTTGTCTCTTTATATTATAATTATTTTTTGACCTTCTCTGTTTTGATTTTCCTGTGAGGAACTGCTTGGAGTGTCTTGGGATTCTTTTTGGAGGACCCGTACAGGAGGAAGAGCAGGGACGAGAAGAAAGCAATCATTTTATTTAAGATAACATTTTAGACATTGTTGTAATAATTTAGGACTTTGGACTTGTGGACGGACTTTATTCAAGGTCTGTTTCTCCAAGTGCCGGTGCACTTGAGGGACCTCACCGTTGTTTTCCGAGTTTTTGATTTCATCGTTATAACTTTCTATTTGATTCTCACGGTTTTGGCCCCTAGACATAGGATTTTTGATTGATTGTGACGTAATATTCTAAGGCCCGACACCTAATTGCTTATCTGTTCCTATAGAACGTAATTGGACCTTGCTAAAATTAACTGAAAAGTTAGTTTAATTGAATTTGAGACCACGCACCGTGAGGAGTCACATACAATGCTAGCAGTATCCGTTGTGGCGGGCACCGAGTGACTCCCAAGATCGGGCTCCGGACTCGATTCGATTAGCTAATTATTGTTCTTCACGATCAATAGAAGCTCGTCCAAGGCCGATTTCCTCGTGCACCATATAGTTAGTTTACTTTCTGTATTTAATTTATGTGCATACATATTGCTTGTAGAGTGTTGGAGCAAGGTACGCATTTCTATCCCTGCATGCATCATTGTGTTTGACTGCGCATCAGCTTTTTCGACTTCCTCCCCCTGTTTTTGGATTCAAAATAATCAAAGGAAATCGAAAATTTTGTTAGATGTTGTTTGTTCTTAAAAAAATCTAAAGAGTGAAAGCAATAAAATCTGGGACTGTTAAAGCAAACTTGACCCTAAACCCACCTCATATAAAAATATTTATTTTGGGAAGAGTCACCCCCTCATTGTTTGGTTTGCTTGATTGAGAGAGTGACCCAGACACTAGGATAAAACCATACCTGAACATTCGTTAGACTACTGGACTTGGGGTTAGTCGTTCTCTAGTGAGGATCTCTACGGTAATAGGTAATACTGACCGCGATGTTCTTAACAGAGCTAGTTGAAAGGGTAGCCGGTAAATGATCAACAACTTGTACTAGCTGGGAAAGATCTAGCTTTGGGATCGGGCCAGTATCCTAGGAGCATCGGGTTCCTAACAGCTCACTTAATCGCTCTGCAAGATTGATTTATCACCTAACTAAAATTGACAAGGTAACCGACTGATCCTTTACGGTCATCAGCTCGTGTTGAGTAGGTGAATTGGGGGTTTGACTTCTCATCTTGTTTGCTGTCTAGATCTCATCCGCACTCATCCCCACATCACGATGATGGGTTGGAGGTCCCTTAGGCTGCCGTTGGTAGAACCCCTCTCCAGCACTCTGACTCATTCATCTAGGGAGGTTTCGGGGAGCCCAGACCTTCTCTCCAAACCTGAGTTCGATTTCACCCTGTTCTCCCTTGACCACCCTTCTTTCAGTCCTGAGGTGCCTGAGCAAAGACCTACACAACCATTCATTCATTTGATGGCACCTAAGTTGGGGTCTTTTGCCTTTGCATAGACCAGAGACATGGATAGTAGTGACGGACTAACCGATGGACAGCCTCAGAGTTCTACATATGTTCTAGATCAAGGTGCCATCAACAACATCTTGCTAGCCTCCTTAGAGACGATGCAGCGACAAATTCAGGACGAGGGAGCATTCATGGCAAAGGTCTGTTAGGAATTAGCACAGATGCGAGTCGACAGAGGAGAGCCTCAGCCGAGACCGACCGGTAGAGAGATACCTGTTGGTGGAGGAGGAGAAGGAGTACATCCAGAAGACCCGCTGGATCCACCCAGACCAGGTAGGACTATGAGGGAGTTGCACAACTCTGGTGCAATCCTTACTAACCGTTGGATCCAGCTTCCAACTATTCTGTGCAACTTCAAGCTTCCGCCCTAGACCATTCAGCTTTTGCCCAAGTTCCATGGGCTAGACACTGAGGAGCCGCATCTTCAGCTGTAGGAGTTTGAGATGATATGCAATACTGTCCACGACCGATTCGAGGACACCATCATGATGATGCCATTTCCTTTCTCCCTGGTTGATAGAGATGCCTACTCTAGATGAAACATTTGGGGAGATACGTCACTTCGTGGGAGCAGCTCCGGACTAAGTACTTGAACAAATATTATCCACTCGGCCGGACTAATGCAACACGAGCTTTGATTAACAACTTCTCCATGATCCCTAATGAGAAGTTCCATGAGGCATTGGATTGATTCCGTGAGATCATTGACCGGTGCCCACATCATGATATATCCAAGCCCAACCTTGTCCAGAGCTTCTTTTGTGGGCTGACACTGGAGCTGTAAGGGCTTGCCAACGCTTTTTGTGGGGACTCCTATTTCGCCAAAGATGAAGATGAGGTCTGGGCTATATATAAAGAGATGGTTGAAAACTATAAAGTGATGTCCCAGACCAGACTCTACAGTCAGGGGAAGCCCCAACCCCAGGCCGTGTTCTGTCATAGGATAACATGGGTTGATGGGGGTCCACCGATTTTTTCGTCAACAGCTGTAGCAACACATGCACAATATTCAACCGTTGACATGGGTATTATCAGCGAGAAGTTGGACCGCATAAAGATAATAGAGAAGAAGTGGTGCCAGTGCATGGCACTGATTGATCAGTTAGCACAAACTCTTAGTGACCTGAAGACCCGCAACTTACGTCTCCAAGAGGCACAGGCGGCTTCTCAACCTTGTCCCTGGTCAAGTGTTGATCCCAGCAACATCAGCTCTTCCCAGACCTCTTCCCAGTACCGCCAGGTTCAACACATTCAGGCAGAGCCGGTTCAACAGTTGCAGCAGCACTACTCTCAGCCATCACCATCTCAGGATACCTGGATGGTGGTGTATCAGCCAGATCAGCCACTGGAAGTTCTTCCCCCGCCTCCTTACAAGCAGGAGCCATTGATGGAAGTCAACGAGATTTGGTATGACTAGCAGCAGCTCGGGATATGCTGGGATCATCTTAGATTCAGGTGGTCCAACGGAGGTACCTCATCCCAGCAGTAGCCTCCAGTTCTAGGTGGACAGAGCAACCAACAGTAGCAGCAGCTCCAGTACTCCCAGCAAAAGCAGTACTACTAGTCAGGCCCTCGTCCCCAACATCAAGGATGGTAGTGGAGGCAACAACAAAATCAACAGTATTCTCAGCCTCCCCGTCATCAGTACCAGCAGAGACAACCTCATTTCCAGCAAGGAAACCCATCCGGTTCTCATGGACCAACCTATGAGAACCCATCCCTTGATGACTTAGCCCGCCTACTCTCAGATCAACGGGCATATTTCAAGCAGGAGATGGACGAGTTCAGACAAGAGATGATGGAAATAATTAAGGGCAAAGTCGCCATACCCACTCGGATTGAACCAAATCCGAACAACCTGAAGAGGAAGTCTGAGCAGGTACAGTTTATAGAGACTACCACTCCTAGTGATTCATTGGGTGATATTTCTTCCTACATATTTGGTGTTGATTTTGTGACACTTAGGAGCGGTAGGATGCCAGCCAACGGTGCCTCGTTTAAACGACAACCCCATGATGATTCTAGAGCATCAGACGAGGATGATAGTGATGCTGATGCCGCTGATGATGTTGATGATGGTGGTGTTGATGCCACTAAGGATGATGATCTAGTCAACGGTACTGAGGCCATCGTACCTCCAAATGTAGTTGGGGGTACGGATGCTACCGTTCGATGTGATGCCGAGCCAGAGCACGATGCTGATGTCGTAAAGACAGATGTCATGGGTGGTGTTCATGCCACCATTTCTAGTCCAATTGTGTTTCCTCCTATCGATGTATCTCATGACATTATCAAAAATAACAAAAAATGAATAAAGGAAAGGTTTCTTCATCTACTCCAAGTCCATATGTGTTGCATGATGATTCTAATATGGGCTTCATTCCTTCACAGCAGTAGAAACCTCTTCCTGACCCTCTATCTGAGGAGGGTCTAGCTATCCCCTTCCCTCAAACACTCCGCTCAGGGCAGAAAAAGAAAACAAAAAATCCAAAAAAATCACATCAGTTAGAGTTCAGCCAGCAGATGATTGATAGATTTCATATCCAGGTGACTCTACAGGAGGTACTAGAGCACATCCATCTCTTCTAGAAGAACTTGAGAGAGAATACCATTGTACATAGGAAGAAGAGGAATCGTAATGCAGAGATCCATGTGTTGCCTAGAGCCACATGTTTCGCTATTCAGAATCAACTACCAACCAAGAGACCTGATGGAGGAGCTCCATATGTCAGATGCCACATTGATGAGCAGCAGTTCGATCGTACCCTATTAGACATCGGTTTTTTGATTAACCTTCTTCGTGCTGCTTTACTCGATCAATTCGAGTTTGGCCCTCTTAGACAGGGAAGGATGATCCTTTAGTTTGCTGATAGATCTGTTAAGAAGCTGAAGGGACATTGCCGTCACAATTCAGGGCTTGAAATTCCCTTTGGACTTTGTTGTATTGGACATGAAGTTCCCTGAATCAGTGACAGATACCACAGCCATCTTAGGATGACCATTCTTGACCACAGCCAAGGCGGTGTCCGACCATGATAGAGGGAAGGTATACTTTCGCATCGAGAATGAAAGTGTACAATTAGAGACGGTCGAGGAGACGAGAGATAAAGATTTAGAGTGCTCAAATCAGATGACTGATTCAGAGCAGATGATAGATGCAGAGCTAGACATCCACTAGGAGTGTGACTTTGTGATTACAGACGATGAAGCAATTTGGACATTTCATGTATCACGATCTCTTGCCACATCTTCAGATAGTGTAGATTCACATATCATGGCAGATGAGAGTTTGAAGAGCACACTCATGGCACGGGATACAATAGAGGATATTTATCATGATCAGGATAGCGAAATGAATTTTGTCTCATACACATTAGATTCCAATCCCTCAGACATAGACACCGATTTTAACTGGCAGGAGTTCGATGAATTTTTACTATGTCTAGTGCCTACAAAGCCGACAGCTAGGACGGAGTGTGAGCCAGGACAGTTGACAGATATACCAACATGGCCATCTTCGTCAGATTTACCATTGTAGCGAGAGTTCACATACACAGATCTGGAAGCATTCACTCAGACATTCCAGAAGCCAGATTTACGAGCTCCCACTTGCCCAGAATTGAAGACCTTACCATAGAGCATAAAATATAGATTCCTTGAGCCAGAGATGTTCCCAGTCATTATCTCAACAAATTTGATTGAAGACTAAGAATCTCTTTTAATGGAGGTTCTTGAAAGAAACTGCAAGGCAATAGGATGGAGTGTAGCTGATCTCTAGGGGATAAGTCTTGTCCTGTGCTCCCACCACATTTATCTTGAAGAAAACGCCAAGCCCTCCTGTGAGTTCCAACAACGGCGAAACTCGAACCTTCGAGAAGTGGTCATGTAGGAAGTATCTAAGTGGTGGAGCACTGATTTTACCTACTGATGAATCTGTGATTCATCACTCTAAAAGTTGAAAATAGAGCTTTGTTCCCG
Source organism: Ottelia alismoides (assembly GCA_037367405.1). NCBI lineage: Eukaryota > Viridiplantae > Streptophyta > Magnoliopsida > Alismatales > Hydrocharitaceae > Ottelia > Ottelia alismoides. The sequence continues at coordinate 1,319,555 of JAZKJV010000282.1, read as the reverse complement.
AGTAATTAGAGGCATATTTCTACTTATATTGCATAATTAGCATTCATGCATGCATTGATAACATTTGCATTTTAGCATTCATATTTGCATAAAATAAGAAGCCAAATTCACTTTTAAATATTCACCTGTATATTAGCTAAAATACCCCATTTGTATATATTTTACACTAACTCCAAATCCAAAAAAACCAACTCTATTATGTATATATTACTAACACTAATTAAAGAAAAATATCAAAAAAATACTAACTTGTAAAATTGACCAATAAAACCCCAATCCAAGTTTGAAGTTGTGAACCTTAAAATGCGCATATCTCTCTCATACAGTGTCCGATTGAGGTCTACTCACTTTTAAAGTAATATACTTTCAAAGACCTTCGAAACAAGACCAATTTCATTAAAATCGGAGCTCGTAAGCAAAACTTGGGTTTTAGGCCCCTTTTGTATATTGTACATATTGACCGTTTTGCCCTTGTATTTTGCCATTTTATTTTCTTCATTATTAAAAATCCAAAAAAATTAGATTAAGTTGTAAATATTCTTCTCATATTATTCTCTATTTTTATTTTAATTTTTCTCTTTTAAAAATGACAAAAAATTACAAAAGATAAAATGTGGTATTTTATATCTATAAGGTACCACCCAAAAATACATTTTTGTACAGATGATTTCCTTTGATTTTAGGCCCTTCACAAAAGTTGTAGATCTCTTCGAGACGAGCAACTTTCATGTTGACCACCTTTTGATTTAATCCCTTTTGTTATTTCTTTTTAATTTTCTTTACATTTAATTTTTGAATTTTCTAGGAGCGACATGTGGCAGCTCCTGGAGCCGCCACATGTCAACCCATTTTTTTATTATTTTATTAATTTCGGATTTATCTTATTATTTTCGGATTTATTATTTATTATTATTTTACTATTGTTATTTTAATTATTTTTAGTAGCCTATTATATTATTTTATTAATAATTCATTTTATCCCCCTTTTACCACTTCTTTTCTTCCTCCCTACTCCAAGTCACCACTCCCTCCACCATCCCTCCATTTTCTCCACCTCTTTTCTAACTTCCCCTCTCCTCTTTATATTCTCACCTCCTCCACCATTTTTCACCATCCACCATTCTTTGAGAAGGATCTTCAGCCCCTTGATGTGTCGTCGGTGACAGCGCCGACGCAACAGGTAGAGCAACAACAAGGTTCAGGTGAGATCCGTGGTCCTAAGACCACGTAGCAGCAGTTGTTCAAGCTTGCAGCCTAGCTTCTCGGCTTTTCGCCAAGCTGATCGATGCCACGACGACGAAGCCGCGCTCCGTGGCTCCACCTTCGGCGAATCACAGTAAGTACTCTATCTCTATCTTGTCATTTCATTTTTTTATCTAACTATTGTTTTGTTGATCATCATCACAATCACCATTTTAATCATAATCACAAATCCATCGCAGTCACCACACACACACATCTTTCATTCATTGCATTTTATTTTTGGTTTACATTAAGAAAATTACAAAAAAATACAAAAAATTAAACAAAAAATAAGGGTCACAGGAGCTGCAGCCTCCGCCGGCCCTCCTCCGCCGGCCCCACACGTTCACGCCATCGACGCCGCCCTCCTGCCGGCTGACGCCTCCGCCGCCACGTCCACGCTCTGACCTCGATCAGCCCCACGCACAGCGCTGCGGCCCGCATCCAGCAGCGCCGCCCCTCCCAGCCTGTTGTCGCGTCCCCCAGGACCTCGGCCTCGCGTCCCCTCTTCGCACGTGCAAGCCACAGCCGCCCTCCTTCACCTCTAAGGCCGTGCGCACCCCATCGCTGCCTCCAAGCCACGTCCCTCCACCTCGTCGTCCGTTTCCCAGGACCTCGCCTCCCGCCGCGCTCCTCGCCGCGTCTCGCGGCCTCCACCCGCCACACCGCTCCGCCCGCGAGATCCCCACCACTGCCTACGCCCGCCGTTCCTCGAGGCTTCTCCAGCGTGGCACGCGCAGCCACCGCGCGCTGCTGCGACCCGCCGCCCCGACGCCACCGCCGACCTCGTCCACGTCGCGGTGCGTGGCCGCCGCCTCCAAGCCCCTTTCGCCCTAGTCGCTCCTCATCTCTCACGGTGCCCTAGCTTGGGTTGCAAGTTGAGAATAAGAGAAGGTTCATTTTTTTATTTTATTTGTCAAATTTGCATTTTCGTCCTCTCAAGTTTTTGAAATTTCAAACAGGTCCCTGTGCACTGTTCTTTATTAACTTTCATTTTCTATAATTGCAAAGACACCCCTTAGTTTATGCAGTAATTTAGAAAGTCATTTAGCATCTTTTTATTCAATCAAAAATAGCTTGTTGATGAGCATCTAATTCCTTATTTTATGGCTATTTATTTACATTTTTGTGAGCATTAGATATTTTATTAAAAATCAGATATTGAAAATCAGTGATATTTTGCCCATTTAAGCTCTGAAATTCGTAAATAGTTATTTATTGCTCCAAAAATTGTGAAAAAAATTATGAATGATGTATCTAAGTGTGCTTTAATTACTGTCCAAATTTAGTCCAATTAGGAGTTGTCTTGTGCATAAAATAAATTCCTTAGCGATTTCTGCAATTTATTTTTAATTAAATCCACGAATACTATTTTTAAGAAATTTCAATTTTCTTGAATTCCTAATTGAAATATCAATTAGAGATAAATCAATCTCTGGATAATTTAACTTCGTGGATTTATTAGGAATTAAATACCTGTAATCGCTCTGTGTTCAGTAAAAAATTCATAAAAAACTATAAAGTGTCAAATAATTCTAAAAAAATTAGTGTAGCTTCATTTAATCATGTTTATCTTCCAGTAAATTTTTCATAATTTTTGCACATCATTTGCATGAAAAATTGTATAAAAACCCCAAAAAAATTTGTATTTTTCAATTGTGCATTTTAAATCCAAAAATTTCAAAAAAAATCATTTTGCATTCATTATTGGATTAGGTTCTTAGGAAATATACAATTTGGCTGATTTGAATTAATTTCATATTAAAATTAAATTCGGCTAAGTCGGTCATTTTCTTGTTAACTTAATCCAATTCAAATCTTGCATTTGGCATTTTTATCGCATAAAAAATACAAAAAAATCCCACTTGAGAACCGCAATCTAATCTATCTAACTAGATCCCGAGTTGTTCCTTTGCCTCCTTGAGTCGACCCTGGGGCTTGCCCAAGCTAAATAAACATAGAACCGCATATTAAATTCATTCGACTATTATTCGATTTGTGCGGTTATTTTTGATCGATGCGGATCTATCCGACTGCAACGAAATAGTCTATCAGACTACATTAACAAGGGTAGGTCCTGTGTTCATCAAATGGCGCCGTTGTCGGGGAGGCAAACGGCTTAGGATCATTTTTAGAAAAATTAGATTTACGTTATCCATTCACTCGGGTAGTCTGACCCCCGAGCCATCTTGTAATTATTCATTTTTTCTTTAATTGTTTTTCTGACCATTTCTGTATATATCTCTTTCTGACATAATTTTTATCTTTTTGTGCGAGGGTCCGGTGGAGTTGGAGCGGCTTTCTTGAAGTCGACGCATCTCGAAGTGCATCGGAGGCCGATGATTCGTGGATCAAGTCGGCTGTTGGACATCAAAAAGATTTTTGTAAAAAAAAGTGTCTGCATTTACAGCGGTTCCCGTTTGGGTTCTCGCGCGTGTAAATATAGTGGAATCGTGTCCCGTCTGCTGTATGGTTTGAATTGTAAAGTAGGCTTGCACTAGCGGCTCCTCGAGCCACTCTAGGATTTGCTTGTGCTCGTAATCTTTTAGGACCACACATCACTTAAAAGACGCACTTAGACCGCAGATCTAGTCAAATTGAACTTGTTCTTCACTCTCTAATAGAATTGCTTGTCTAGGAGCGGCTTTTCACCGTCTGCATTCATTTAGTATAAAATTTCAATTCAGTACTGCATCCCGCATTGAAGAGAGCTGGAGGCATTGTAAGTCTTCTTACTCAAGCATTCATCATCGTTTTCTCGATTGCATCAGCTTTTTCCGATTCTCTCTCTCGGTTTTCTAACCTAGGATAAAGGAATTGGGATTGGACGGTAGACGTGATTGCTTGTGTGGATTAATATCAGTGATAACTAATCTCTAAAATTGGGACTGCTAATTGAATTCGACCAAAAAATTTGACTAAAATTAACCCTTGTTTGCGGGAGATTAACCCCGACCTTGTTTTCAGGCTGAGTGAGGGTACTTGAGTGTGTGTGAACACCTTAAGGCAGAGCCCAAATCCCCGCCTTCCATATCACGGGCCAACTGATCCTAGCAAATATCACGAGTTGGATATTTTTAGATTCATTGACCAGTACCAAGTAGCCTCCGCCTGTTCGCGGGTAGTTAGGGGCGAACCAGCGGTACTTCGCGACAAGGCCTAGCTTTGTCAGCCTCCGCATGCTTGCAGGTAGATAGGGGCACGGTCTTTGAGTCCCCAACTCCGGATAGGAGCAAAGAAAGGAAGGACCGACGGTATCTTAGGCGACAGGTTAAACAGGGGAGACGCATCCGGCTTTTTAGCCGACTCCCCTATAGGCCGTGTAAATCCTTGCTATCTTGCTTGAAAAATCACACTTAAAATTAACAAGATTAATTGGACTCGATTTCGAGTCCTTCACCGTGTTGAGTGTGAACTCAGGGTTTGCTCTTGTGTTTGTCTTTGTGCCTGTCCGTGTGTGTTATCCTGCGTAATTGCGCATTTTCTACTCATTCTGCTTCATCATTTCATCTTCAAGATGTCGGGATATTGGTCCCCATACCCTGTGACCTCTGGTCATTACTCCTCGACCATATACCGTTCATCTTCACCTTCTCCTTTTTCCATGTATCCTCCGCCATCCACAGGAAATCCTTACCCGTGGTGGTTTCCACCTTAACCCGAATATTAAGTCAGAACTTCGACTGACTTCTCCACTTCTTCGCATTTCTCACCTACTCCACATTCTAACACTCCGGATCCACTTCCACATTGGGCTGACTATCCTTACTCTTGAGAGCTTGCAGGAATCAAAGACACGAATGAAGAGCAAGCCATTGCTGAGACAGATGATTGGCAAAATTATATGCCCCCACATACTTCACCCCAAGTAGGGACCATACCACAACTCACATATACACATCCCGACTTGAACTTAGAGCATAACTTGGTCGATCGAACAACCCGAATGGAGAGGCATGCACATCATGATTTTCCAGACTTGATTGACTTTAGTGATCAAGCTCCCATTAACCAACCTTCATTCGGAGAGCCTATACATTCACAAGATTGGACTCATGAGCTAGACTTATCAGTCCCCGTTTCATCATATGTGGCTTCGACCAATATTTGCCATCTAGATGGTCCATACTCGACCCAGCATTACATGCCAGATTCTAGGTATGTTGAGTATGAGCACCCAAAGTCTCAGCAGTACCCTCCACTTGAGCAGATCTCTCCCATGATTTGTCATGAGAATTTTGTGGAGGATGACATCTCTAGACTTATTAAGAAAAATGAATCATTTGGTAACGAGTTGAGAGATGTCATGGGAATATTACACTCAATTTTTGTCAGCCTGGGTATAAAAGTGAGAAAAGACATGAGTATTTTTGAGGTTGAAAACAAAGCAAACATCAAGGAACCCACACCGTCTATACAGCTGGAGTCCATTCTATCTCCTTCTTCTACTAACCACTTACCCTCCAATCCAGAGTCTGATCATTCTAACATCAAAAAAACCAAAAAAAATGAAAAATCAAAAATTCACATAAAAATTGAAAATGAAAATGATTTAAAAAAATTGGATTCCACCCTAAGGGAAGCACTTGATGAGGAATTGATCTTTAAACTTCCCTTAATAAAGGCAATAGATCACTTCCCCGACCTCAAGAGATTTGTAAAGAGTAAATTAATGCCCAAGAGGTCGGGTACTAAGAGAACCAGGACTGAAAGACACATAGTGTATATGGCCACCTCCTTAGTGATGGGGAGAAAGACCAAGAGCCGCAGAGTGAAGGGGTTGCCCCGAGTGGAATGTGAAATCAAAGACACCATCTTTACCCATGCAAGAATCGATGATGACTCGCCGATAAATATCCTCCCGACCTCTGTGTTTGACAAGCTCAAACTCAGACCAATCAGAAAGTCAAGAGAGATCGTTCAGTTGGCTGATCGATCTATTAAACGGGCGAGAGGAAATATTTAAGTCATCATTATCTTCCAAGGTTCTCTACTTCAGGTGGACTTCACGATCATTGACATCGAGCACCGAGGAGAGTTTTTCCAGTATCTGATTGTTCTCGGGAAGCTGTTCTTAGCCTCAACTAAGGCGATTATAGATTGCGAGACTCGGGAGATCGATTTTTCAGCATTGGGAGCACTCCGACCTCACCCATTCTTTGATACACTTTACTCTAAGGTGACCCGCACATCCATTGATAGTCGTGACCATCAAGAGGTAAATGAGTCCCGCCTCTCCGCTACATCTGAGAAACCGACTATCCAGACGACCGTTGGATCTGAGACTCCCCACACCTCCACTTCATCAACTGCTTGCACCCCCACCGTGACAGCTTCTAAGGAGGACTCACGACCAGAAGCTATCATTAAGTCGGGCATGACCTTTGTTGATTGCCTTGATCATTTTGATGATCCGACACAAGAGCCCAATAATGCCAAGCCAACTGAGATCACTGGCACACTCTCGAGCTGTGTGCTGACCCTTCAGGAATATTACAATCTATATGGTGACTCGTCTGATGAGGAACCCATGGTCAGCACTACACCCCATCCCAGACCTTCAAAGGAAACAACCAAGAGTAAATTGACTCCACATAAAGACATGGTTGCTCCCTCTTCTAGTCAGTTATTTAGTGAGAGGAAGTCGAGAACTGATTCCTCGAGGAGTTCCCATGAACCTCTCAAGGCGTGTCGCTATCATCTCCCTCTCAATGATTCAGGTTCTAGAAAACCGACTAAGAAAGTTTCCTTCAACACACCGGAGAAGGAATTTTCGGAAGAGTCCTCATCTGGACCGGACAAGGTAATTTATATGAGTGAGCTCAGTTCGGTTGTTCTCAAGCCTTATCTAAGCAAGCAGCCGTGTGTCGACCCTCGTTGGACGATCCCTACACCTCACTATTATTCATCTGAGGACGATTCCGACAACGACACATATGTATATTATCCACCTCCACGTGTTCGCAAGAAGGTTCGTCACAAACCTTCTTAATCCTTGTATATTCTCACTCTTTCTTGTATATACTTTCTCTCCCTCCCTCCCTATACATCCTCCAGATCACATCGGTTCTCATACTCACTCTTTTCCTATACTTAGGCTGACCAGAGCCTAAGTATAGGGGAGACCGATGCTCGTCATGTATATACTCATCTATTTCCCCTCTTGCCCTCGTCCGCCCCATTTTTTGTCTTCTTCTATACAGGCTGCCAGAGCCTAAGTATAGGGGGCGGAGCGACTTCTATACATTTTGTACTTTTAGCTCTCCTACGCTTAGTCCAAGCTATGTCTTTTTCGACGCTTTTCGTGCTCTGAGGACATAGCACACGCTAAGTATAGGGGGGCATGTATATATTACATATATACTTTACCCATAGCTCGTACTTTCGTGTATTTTCGCGTATTTTCTGTATATATTATGCAATGGGTAAAAATTGAGAAAAAAAATTTTTCTGTACTATTTGTATAATACTTGTATAAAAGTTGTAAAATTATGGTAAAACATACTCATGTAAAATTTGTTGTAAAATAAGATGTAAACCCAAAAAAAATGTGTATTGTATACTATGTATATTATGTGTAAATTAAAAACTTGTTGTAATTAATAAAATTTGTTGTATACCAAAAAAAGGCTTCTTATTTACTCTTGCATTTCAAAAAAAAGAGTCTTGCATTTCATTCATAGCATGTCATCTACACCTCATCTACATATGTTGCATATGCAAGGTGAAAAGCTAGTGGGTTCTGAACCAAGTCATGAGTAGATATTGAGGATGGACTTGATTTGACCTTAATCCACCTAATTTCAGAGGAGCCTTATAGGAACTGGAGTTAAGATTTCTCAGGTCAAGTGACTTAATTCTTTGAGTCCGCAAGTCTATGTTCACATGTCATCTTGATTAGTCTAAGTAGAATATCTCGTGCACGCGCATGATTCTTTTAGACAGTGACCTAACTTGGACAAGCACAATGCACGTAGCTCTTCATTGATGAGGTGGTGAGGAGGTAGAATCCTTTAGCTTGGAGTAGCACACGGGTGGAAACATCCGTCATCCTCTAGGGAGGGTAGTGCATCTCAACCTAGTATGGTGGTGTTGAAGTCTAAGGACAGGATGCTGTGGGTTGCAATAATGCTTCAAAAGAGGGATAGTCTACTGGATCAAGAGGAAAAACTCATGATGTACATGCTGCACCTTGTATATAGTTCAAAAAAAGAAAAAAAAGAGAAAAATGCAAGAACTCCAAAAAAAATATAGACAGGACAAAAAAAATAATGCATGTCGGAGTATGTATATTAGCAAGAAGTCTGCAGCTGGATGACTTGGCTACACTGGTCAGGCATCCCGGGATAGGTAGCTACACTGGCTACCGTCCATTCTTTCTCCACCCCCTCCTCTTGAGCCGGTCGCACTTGAACTTAGAAGGGAATACCCCGCTCCTCGAGGAAAGAGTTGTTGGACCGGGTTATTTGAGTTACCTTGTTAGAGGAGGCTGGTTCTGAGCCATTTCTGATGTGGAGAGTTACATTTCACTTACACAGTATAAGTAAGAATCATAGTCATAAGAAATTTGCGTTTTAGGATTTGTTCTAACCTGACTGTTGAGGCGTCTTGAATAGAAGACTTGTGGAACTTGAAGTCTGTTAGGTCTTAAATTCAGATCCCAATAAGTTTCCGTCACACAATTAATCCAAAGGTCGAGTCAAGCTCCATTTTCAACTTTTGTTCATGACCTTGGTATGGAACCCAATCTCATTTCACTCTTGCATTTCATTTTAGTTGCTCGGGGACGGGCAAGGTTTAAGTATAGGGGGTTGATGAATCTGTGATTCATCACTCTAAAAGTTGAAAATAGAGCTTTGTTCCCGAGTAATTAGAGGCATATTTCTACTTATATTGCATAATTAGCATTCATGCATGCATTGATAACATTTGCATTTTAGCATTCATATTTGCATAAAATAAGAAGCCAAATTCACTTTTAAATATTCACCTGTATATTAGCTAAAATACCCCATTTGTATATATTTTACACTAACTCCAAATCCAAAAAAACCAACTCTATTATGTATATATTACTAACACTAATTATATCAAAAAAATACTAACTTGTAAAATTGACCAATAAAACCCCAATCCAAGTTTGAAGCTGTGAACCTTAAAATGCGCATATCTCTCTCATACAGTATCTGATTGAGGTCTACTCACTTTTAAAGTAATATACTTTCAAAGACCTTCGAAACAAGACCAATTTCATTAAAATCGGAGCTCGTAAGCAAAACTTGGGTTTTAGGCCCCTTTTGTATATTGTACATATTGACCGTTTTGCCCTTGTATTTTGCCATTTTATTTTCTTCATTATTAAAAATCCAAAAAAATTAGATTAAGTTGTAAATATTCTTCTCATATTATTCTCTATTTTTATTTTAATTTTTCTCTTTTAAAAATGACAAAAAATTACAAAAGATAAAATGTGGTATTTTATATCTATAAGGTACCACCCAAAAATACATTTTTGTACAGATGATTTCCTTTGATTTTAGGCCCTTCACAAAAGTTGTAGATCTCTTCGAGACGAGCAACTTTCATGTTGACCACCTTTTGATTTAATCCCTTTTGTTATTTCTTTTTAATTTTCTTTACATTTAATTTTTGAATTTTCTAGGAGCGACATGTGGCAGCTCCTGGAGCCGCCACATGTCAACCCATTTTTCTATTATTTTATTAATTTCGGATTTATCTTATTATTTTCGGATTTATTATTTATTATTATTTTACTATTGTTATTTTAATTATTTTTAGTAGCCTATTATATTATTTTATTAATAATTCATTTTATCCCCCTTTTACCACTTCTTTTCTTCCTCCCTACTCCAAGTCACCACTCCCTCCACCATCCCTCCATCTTCTCCACCTCTTTTCTAACTTCCCCTCTCCTCTTTATATTCTCACCTCCTACACCATTTTTCATTATCCACCATTCTTTGAGAAGGATCTTCAGCCCCTTGATGTGTCGCCGGTGACAGCGCCGACGCAACAGGTAGAGCAACGACAAGGTTCAGGTGAGATCTGCGGTCCTAAGACCACGTAGCAGCAGTTGTTCAAGCTTGCAGCCTAGCTTCTCGGCTTTTCGCCAAGCTGATCGAGGCCACGACGACGAAGCCGCACTCCGTGTCTCCACCTTCGGCGAATCACAGGTAAGTACTCTATCTCTATCTTGTCATTTCATTTTTTTATCTAACTATTGTTTTGTTGATCATCATCACAATCACCATTTTATTCATAATCACAAATCCATCGCAGTCACCACGCACACACATCTTTCATTCATTGCATTTTATTTTTGGTTTACATTAAGAAAATTACAAAAAAATACAAAAAAATAAACAAAAAAATAAGGGTCACAGGAGCTGCAGCCTCCGCCGGCCCTCCTTCGCCGACCCTCCTCCGCCGGCCCCACACGTTCACGCCATCGACGCCACCCTCCTGCCGGCTGACGCCTCCGTCGCCACGTCCGCGCTTCGACCTCGATCGGCCCCACGCACAGCGGCGCCGCCCCTCCCAGCCTGTGGTCGCGTCCCCCAGGACCTCGACCTCGCGTCCCCTCTTCGCATGCGCAAGACATAGCCGCCCTCCTTCACCTCTAAGGCCGTGCGCACCCCATCGCCACCTCCAAGCCGCATCCCTCCGCCTCGTCGTCCGTGCCCCAGGACCTCGCCTCCCGCCGCGCTCCTCGCCGCGTCGCGCGGCCTCCACCCGCCACACCGCTCTGCCCGCGAGATCCCCACCGCTGCCTACGCCCGTCGTTTCTCGAGGCTTCGCCAGCGCAGCACGCGCAGCCATCGCGCGCAAGGCCGCGCGCTGCTGCACCCGACGCCCCGACGCCGCCGCCGACCTCGTCCACGTCACGGCGCGTGGTCGCCGCCTCCAAGCCCCTTTCGCCCTAGCCGCTCCTCATCTCTCACGGTGCCCTAGCTTGGGTTGCAAGTTGAGAATAAGAGAAGGTCCATTTTTTATTTTATTTGTCAAATTTGCATTTTCGTCCTCTCAAGTTTTTGAAATTTCAAACAGGTCCCTGTGCACTGTTCTTTATTAACTTTCATTTTCTATAATTATAAAGACACCCCTTAGTTCATGCAGTAATTTAGACAGTCATTTAGCATCTTTTTTTTCAAACAAAAATAGCTTGTTGATGAGCATCTAATTCCTTATTTTGTGGCTATTTATTTACATTTTTGTGAGCATTAGATATTTTACTAAAAATCAGATATTGAAAATCAGTGATATTTTGCCCATTTAAGCTCTGAAATTCGCAAATAGTTATCTATTGCTCCAAAAATTGTGAAATAATTGTGAATGATGTATCTAAGTGTGCTTTAATTACTATCCAAATTTAGTCCAATTAGGAGTTGTCTTGTGCATAAAATAAATTCTTTAGCGATTTCTGCAATTTATTTTTAATTAAATCCACGAATACTATTTTTGAGAAATTTCAATTTTCTTGAATTCCTAATTGAAATATCTATTAGAGATATAAATCAATCTCTGGATAATTTAACTTCTTGGATTTATTAGGAATTAAATACCCGTAATCGCTCTGTGTTCAGTAAAAAATTCATAAAAAAATCATAAATGTCAAATAATTCTAAAAAAAATATTGTAGCTTCATTTAATCATGTTTATCTTTCAGTAAATTTTTCATAATTTTTGCACAACATTTGCACGAAAAATTGTATAAAAACCCCCAAAAAATTTTGTATTTTTCATTTGTGCATTTTAAATCCAAAAATTTTAAAAAAAAAACCATTTTGCATTCATTTTGGACTAGGTTCTTAGGAAAATACAATTTGGCTGATTTGAATTAATTTCATATTAAAATTAAATTCGGCTAAGTCGGTCATTTTCTTGTTAACTTAATCCAATTCAAATCTTGCATTTGGCATTCTTATCGCATAAAAAATACAAAAAAAAAATCCCACTTGAAAAACCACAATCTAATCTATTTAACTTGATCCCGAGTTGTTCCTTTGCCTCCTTGAGTCGACCCTGGGGCTTGTCCAGGCTAAATAAACATAAAACCGCATATTAAATTCATTCGACGATTATTCGATTTGTGCGGTTATTTTTGATCGACGCGGATCTATCCGACTGCAACGAAATAGTCTATCAGACTACATTAACAAGGGTAGGTCCTGTGTCCATCACCTACCCATCTCCGACTCCAAGTGGGTTAGTCCATTGCATGTGGTACCTAAGAAGACGGGTATCACCATAGTTGTGAACGAGTCTGGAGAGGAGATAGCTACCCGAGTACCCGCTTCTTGGAGGCTCTGTGTGGACTACAAATGACTGAATCATGCCACCAAGAAGGACCACTTCCCACTACCATTCATAGATCAGATCATTGAGATATTAGCCAGGAAGAGTTATTACTGCTTTCTAGATGGGTATTCAGGATAAAACCAGGTGTCCATAGCGCTCGAAAACCAAGAGAAAACAGCGTTCACCTGTCCCTTTGGGACGTATGCTTTTAGATGTATGCTTTTTGGATTATGTAATGCCTCGGCTACATTCCAAAGGTGCATGCTCTCTATTTTCTCATACATGGTTGGTGAATTTTTATAGGTCTTCATGGATGACTTCTCAGTCTATGATGACAGTTTTGATGCATGTCTTAATTACCTAGATCGAGTACTTCAACGCTGCATTGAGGTCAACTTAGTCTTATCTTTGGAGAAGAGTCACTTAATGGTGACTCAGGGGACGGTCCTTGGTCATATCATTTCCAACAGGGGCATGGAGGTTGACCCAGCCAAGGTGGATATCATCAAGAAACTCAATCCACCGTCCAATCTACAACAATTGCGGTCTTTTCTGGGGCATGTCGGTTTCTATCGATGGTTCAAACAAGACTTTAGTAGGATTACCCGACCACTTACTGATTTGTTGACAAAAGACACCGAGTTCCTTGACAATGATAAGTGTCTTGCATCATTTGAGACTCTCAAGAATCTAGTTGTTGAGGCTCTTGTCCTCCAACTGCCTGATTGGTCACTCCCATTCGAGATCATGACAGATGCCTCTGATTTTGTCGTAGGGATCGTGCTACGATAGAGGAGGGACGGGTAACCATATGTCATTCACTATGCTATCCGAACAATGGATATCGCTCAGAGAAATTACACAGTCACAGAAAAGGTGATGCTAGCTATAGTCTTTGCCTTGATTAAGTTTTGATCTTACATTCTTTGATCTAAAGTGATAATTTATACTGATCACACCGCCATCCGATACTTAATGACAAAGAAGGATGCCAAAACCAGATTGACCAGATGGATCCTTCTACTCCAGGAGTTTGATATAGATACTAAGGATAAACTTGGAGTCAAAAATGTGGTGGCGGATCATCTCTTCTATCTAGAGAACCTTGAGGATTCGGAGAAGATCACACCTATAATAGATACATTTCCAGCTGAGGTGATCCTTGCAATCACCTCATTTCCATGGAACGCCGATATTGTGAACTATCTTGTCACGAAGAAAGTTCCACAAGATTGGCCCAAACAACAACTTGAGACCTTTCTTGCAAACTCCAAGTCGTACCATTGGGAGAATTGTACTCTTTATCATGTAAGAGGGGATAGCATCTGGAGACGGTGTATTCCTCAAGAAGAGCAGCATTGTGTCCTCACCTATTGCCACAAGCTTGAGGCAGGAGGACATCATTCTGGGAGATGGACAACACAAAAGGTGCTTCAATCCGGTCGTTGGTGACCTACCCTCTTCAAGGATTCAGATGAATTCGTTAAGAGATGTACTAATTGTCAAAAAAATGGGCACTTGTGGACAGAGAGATATGATGTCGATGAAGCCAATTCACTTTAGTGAGGTCTTTGACGCATGGGGCATCAATTTCATGGACCCATTTCCTAAGAGTCAGGCATTTGATTATATCTTACTTGCTGTAGATTACGTGATTTGTTGGGTTGAGGCCATCCCCGCCCTTCTCCATCTCATGATTATGCTAAAGCATAAGTCACTATGGGATGTAACTGAGATATTTTTGGGTCTGGACAGTGTAGGATATCAGAGAAAGGCAGAATTGGTAGCCCTGGCGGAACATAGAGATACAACCTTTTAGAGTAGCCTACAGTATAAGGAACGAGTGAAGATATGGCATGATTCTCACATCAGCCATAAGCAGTTGGAGCCGAACCAAAAAGTATGGCTATTCGATGTCAGGCTAAAACTATTTCCAGGGAAGTTACGGAGCAAGTGGAAGGGACCATACTTGGTCCGGAAGGTGCATGATAATGGCAACATTGATATATCTAAGATGTCATCTGAATCCACCTTTCGAGTTAATGGTGAGCTCTTGAAGCCATAACTAGATCATGATCCGTTGATCGTCAATGTTGCCCTTATTCATTTTGCATGAGATGTGGTTTTTGACTCACATCATTAGCATCTCATGCTTGATTATCACTTCCTCCCGCAGTTATATAGATCCAGATGTCCATATCACACATTCCTTTGTTTAACACCCTATCCCCATCTCATGATTATGCTATCCTTAGGGAGTACTTTACCCAAAGTATGGGGGGTGTCATACTTGTGATTTTTTTTGTTCTTTTTACCTCTATTTTTCTGCCTATACTTAGGGATATTTTACCCTAAGTATGGGAGGTAAACCCAGTACATTCTACTCCTCGATTTTGCACTTGTGTACAGTCTTCTATACTTAGGATTACTTGATCCTAAGTATAGGGGGACCACCGACTTCTATTGATTATATTTGTTTATTCGTCATTGTAGTATACTATTCTTTTCACTTTTCTATACTTAGCACGAGTTATGTCTTTCTTTGCAGCTCTTTGATCAATATGACAACATAGTTCGAGCTAAGTACAGGGAGGTGTCGTATATATGTATATATACTTTAGCCATAACTTGTACTTTTATATTTTTAATATGGCTAAAATACGGTATAAATACTTGTAGAAAAACTATCTAATAAAAAGATGGGGAAATTTCCTCAAATTTTTTCTTATACATACAGATAAATAAGTCAGGTTAAAATATTTTGAAAAATATTTTGACAATGGTTTGAAAATCTATTTGAAAAATTATTTGAAAACTATTTGAAAAATATTTTCAACCTTTATAAAATTATTGTGGCTTGTAAAAAAATTTCATTGTGTGAAATAAAATTATTTTGTAAAACTATTTGCAAATGTTTTGAAAAATGGTTGAAAAATTATTTTGAAAATCGATATATATATATAAATGATTGTAAAATTCTGTGAAAAAAATATTTTGGACTATAGTTTTCAAACTTATTTGTAAAATTACTTTCAAATAAGTTTGAGGAATATATGCATCATAAAAATAATAATAAAAATAATAAAATATTATAATAATAATTCCAACTGTATGTATATACCTGTATATATTATTTAAGTTGTAAATCCTTTCTTATGATTCTTGTAAATAATTGACTCACTCATGTTTAAATATGTGTATATCATTCCTAACCCTTACTTAAAAAATTATATACTTGTATATAATACTAACTATTTTCATTAAAAAACTTTTGCATGTACATTTTTTCAAAAGTCCATAAAAAAATTCAAAATTTGAAAATTATTTCACAAAAAGATTTTCTTTTCTTTGCATTGTACATATTTTCTTGCATTGGCATGTGTATTTTTCAGGATAGTATTGACAATTAAACTAAGTATGGAATAAATTTGAAGAATTGAGCTTAGTTGGACCTTAATACACTTAATTTCAGAGGAACCTTATAAGATTTGGAATTAAGACTTTTTAGGTCAGTGACTTAATTCTTTGAGTCCATACGACTATGTTCACATGTCATCTTGATGAGTCTAAGTAGAATACTTAATAACACGCGCATGATTCTTTCAAACCGTGGCTTACCTTGGACAAGCACTCTACACGTAGCTCTTCATGGAGGAGGTAGTGAAGTGGTAGAATCTTTTGGCTTGGGGTAGCATACAAGGGTAGTACATCTAGGCGGAACCTCTCGTCCTCCTCTAGAGAGGGAAGTGCGTCTCAGCTTGGTTTGGTGATGTTCAGGTCTAAAGACAGGATGTTGTGGGGTTGCAATAATGCTTCAAAAGAGGGATACTCTACTAGATCAAGAGGAAAAACTCCTTATGTACATGATGCACCTTGTATATATTTTCAAAAAAAAAGGAAGAAAAAAAGAAAAGAAAAAAATGCAGAATTTCCAAAAGTGGACACAACCTAATTGAAAGGTAAAATGCATGCCGGAGTGTATATACAAAGTGAAAAAAAATGAGAGCTTCAAAGTCAAATATTTGCGATCTTGCCGCGGGTGACATAGCTACACTGGTCATGCATCCAAGGATAGGTAACTACACTTTCTCTTCTCCATCCCCTCTTCTTGAGTTGGTTGTACTTTAACTTAGAGGGGAATATCCTCGCTCCTCGAGGAAAGTGTTACTAGACCGGGGATTAGAGTTACCTTGTTGTGAGAGGATATTTCTTTGCTACTTTTGAGATGAGGAGTTATATTTCACTTACACCGTACAAGTAAGAATTCACAGCCATAAGAATTGCGTATGTAGACTTGTTCTTATCTGACTGATGAGGAGATCTGAATAGGAATCTTATGGAACTTAGAGGCTGTTAGGTTTTAAATTCACTTCCCATTAAGGTCCTGACAAACTTATAATCCAAAAGTCCAACAGAGCCCCATACTACATTTTTATGATGATAAGTTTAAAAGTCAACATCGTTCTAACTTCTTTCCTTTTTTCTTTTCTTTATTTTTGTTTTCACTCATTTTCTAAATAAATGTTTGCCAAGGGACTAGCAAAGGTAAATAGGGGAATGATGAATCTACGTTTCACCTCCTTTATTCTTTTATTTTAGCTTCATTTCTTTAGTCAAATACCTGTAAATACCTACTAATTTCATGTAATTACCATTCTGCATGCATTTGTTAAATATGCATTTTTAACACTTTTTGTACTTAAATAAAAGAATAAAGAAGAAAAGAAAAATAAAGGATGTATGTATGCAATAAACGTAGACTGACCCGAACCCGAGAGAAGGTCAAGACTTGACATGATCAACTAGGAATAAAGTAGGTGGAGATAGGGTCTTTCATTCAAAAATCTAAAAATATTTTGTAAATACTTTTCCCTGTATATTGTATAAAATTTGTACTATTTTATTTGTACATAAATTGACATCAAATTAATTATTTTTGTAAACAAATGTTGTAAATAAAAATGTGTTAGAAATAATAAATATATTTTCAAAGTAAAATAATGGACATATTACAAATAATCACACTCAGAAAAAGCTACAAAACGATAATTGAAATATCAATTCCGGCTACATACGAACTCAAATTGAACCAAACTCTCTTCCATTACACTCTAAATTAAATTATCTTTCAAATGTCTATAATTTCATAATTTTTGAAGTTACGGTTGAAAAGTCAATTTTCGGGGGTGTTTTATGCAGTTTTACCACGCACGTATTTGAATATTTACTCATATTTATTTTTATGTACATAATGTACACAAATGTAATTTTTTCATTAAAATTAAAATAAAAAAATTATAAATTAAAAAATAAAAAAAAGATACACAAATTATTTCCTTATTTGTACATATGTATATTGTGTTATATGTACATAATATTTGTATACAACTAATTTCCTTATATAAAAATCACAAAAAAATAAAATATCTAACATTAATTAATTATTTTAATTTGATTACGAAATTTGATTTATTTATTTATTTATTTATTTCATTTATTGATTTGAAAACATTCCATGTATATAAGATTTGATTTTCTATGTTAAATAACCACCATTAAGGTGGCTAATTAATTTTTGGAAATTATTTAATTTATTTATTTTAATTAATTCTGAAATTTATTTTTAATTAAATAATTATTTTATTTATTTAATTATTTTATTAATTAATCAATAAAAACCTTCTTTTATACATTCCTTCCTTTTTTATTTTTCATCTCTTTTTAATGAGCTCCTCCTCCTTCCTCCATTACTTGATCAATCTTTTATGGAGAGGAGCCCGATCTCCGAGAGTCATCTTGTTAAAGAAGGGTGCCCAGCCTCCGAGCCGTCCGATGACAGCGCGCCGGCCTTCGTCGAGGCCATCACAGCATATCGAATTCCTGTGGTGAGATCCATTTTTTCCCGTCATTTTTCTTAGACAAAGTATAGGTTTATTTTCTGCTTTGACTTGACTAACTATTAGATATTAAAATTATAACAAAAAGATCCATCACTCTTTGATCCGCATCCGACACCGAACTTTTCATCTCATTCTCTAATCTCCACATTTCACCTTCTATCTCACACAACCTGCCACATCTGACCACGTAAGGTGGTTGGATTCTCGAATCTATCTTCCGCATCGTCAAGATCCACAACCGCTCGCATACTCTATTTTGTTGATAAATAAGTACAAAGAATAAAAAAGAATTTATAGTTGCCTCTTTCTAACCTCTATTTTGCAGGAGAAGTAAAAATATTTAAAAAATCTTTTTCTATCTCTGTTTACATTTTCTGAATAATAAAAAAAATATTTCTTTTATGCTTACAGTATATACATATGAAAAAAATAATAAAAATAACAGTATAAACCGCGACCGTCACCAGTCCTGTCGCGGCACGCACGGGCCGCACCCCCGTGCAACCGACCTCGACTCTGCGGCGTACCGCTCAAGGCCACCGCGTGAGGCCGTCCTCCCCTGCGCTCTAGAAGACCGCAATAGCCCGCTTGTCGCGACCGTGCGACCAACCAGTGTCGCCATGCCTCCCTCAGTGGCACACGCCACACGAGGCGGCGACCTCCAGGTTGCACGCCGCAGCTCCGCACGACCAGTACCTCCAGAGAAGTCCTCCTCGACCGCGCGAGCCCTTCTTCGGCCCTCCCTTTCCGCTACCCGTGGCCCCCTACGCAACGCCGCGCCTTTCGCTCGCGTGGGACAAGAATGGCGGCGGCCACCCGCCGCCCTTTGCTTGGAGAAGAAGGGCGGGCGGTTGCCCCCTCCCCATCTTGTTGAGAAGAAATGAACAAGGGAAACCTTAGGGAGGGTGATTTTAAAATAAAAAAATTGGACAAATTGCTCTGAAGCCCTCCGAACTTTTCAAAATTGCAAAAATGCCCATGTGCTCCAGAAGTCGTGTGTGACACATGTTTAGTGGGTAATTTGCATTTTTCTTCCTTGTTTATTTCTTGTTCCATTTGATACAAAAACTTTTCAAAAATTGTATTTTAGTCCATGTATTATAGACAGAAAATTTGCATGCTCTTTTTGATAGAATGAATGCTTTTCATGGTATAAAATTTTCTAAAAAAAATATGTATGCTCATGTTATGTCCTTAATCATTGTATAAAATTTTCATATCATTTTGTTGACTTTTGATATTTTAAAAAATAAAAACAATAACTTTTTGTCTACCTGAACTAAGAAAATTTATAAAAACTCGAGAACTTGTCTAAAAATTACAAAAAAAATTACTATAGGTGTGTTTTATTGTATTTTAATTTCTGTCCATGTTTCGGCCATAGATCATTTATAAAACCCAAAAAATTTGCGAAAAATGAAAAATCTTAAAATAATTGCAGAAAAATATAGAAAAATCCAAAAATCTGATTTCCGTCTATCTTTGTAGATATTTAGTTTATCTTAAAAATAATTTCCAGGGGTATTAGGCACTTAAATTATTTTTAAGTTGCAAAATACAATTGGTTGTTCATTGTTTTCTACATTTTTCACTGTTTGATTTTTATAAAATCACAAAAACATTAGAAAAATCTCAAAAAATTACCAAAATATTTTAAAACATATTAAACATAAAAATATTTTCTCTGGATTTTTATGCATATTTTTTATTATTCTGAAAAATACAAAAAGAGTGTGGTGTGTGTACTTTATCCTTTGTGCTTGTTTTGAAAAATAAAAAAATAAAAAAACACTAAAAATTTAATTTCGACAAATTGACTGCATAGTTTTAAAATTGTGCTCCTTGTGTTCGACCCTGGTCACTATACCAGGTAAATGAAATACTGAAACCGCTTATATTTGCTTATCATTGATTTATCTTTTATTAAGTGGTTAAAAATATTTTTTTTCTCGTTCACCGATTCGAGTGGTTGAGAACAACGACATGTTGAATTAACTATTCCATCTTAACCCCATCGTAATCCATGTCATCAGATTGCCCGATCGCTTACTCATCTCCTGGCAAAAGATGGTGAGTTCATTGTAGATGATAAATGTCCCATGTCATTCAAGACTCTCATGGGGTTAGTTGTTGAGGCTCTTATCCTTCAGTTGCCTGATTGGTCTCTCCCATTTGAGATCATGACAGATGCTTCTGATTTTGCCATAGGGTTTGTTCTATGATAGAGGAAGGATGGAAGACCTTATGCCATTCACTACGCTAGCCGTAATTTGGATGCCGCCCAACGGAACTACACTTTTATAGAGAAAGATATGCTAGTCGTAGTATTTGCCGGATAAATTCAGATCTTATATTCTTGGATCTAGAGTGACGACTTTTATCGATCACACCGCCATCAGGTACCTCATGGCAAAGAAGTATTCCAAAGCTAGATTGACCATATGGATCCTTCTACTCCAAGGGTTTGATATTGAGATTAAGGATAAGCCTGCAGTCAAGAATGTGGTGGTGGATCACCTCTCCCGATTAGAGAACCTTGATGATTCAGAGCATATGGCAGCTATTACAGGTACCTTCCCCGATGAGACGATCCTCGCTATTGCCTCACTTTCATGGTATGTCGACATTACGAACTATCATGTCGCCAAGAAAGCTCCACAAGGTCAGCCCAGAAAATGACTTGAGACTTCCTTGTGAAGGCCAAGTCATACCATTGGGCGGATCCCATCCTTTATCGTGAAGGAGGGGATAGCGTCTGCATCAGTGCATTCCTCAGGAGGAGCACCATAGCATCCTCACATACTTCCACAAGATTGAGGTAGGACATCATTCTGGGAGGAGGATAGCACAGAAAGTGCTCCAATCCGGCCTATGGAGGCCTACCCTCTTAAAATATTTTTATGAATTCGTGAAGAGGTGTATTGGCTGTCATAGGGTGGGCACTTGTGGACAACATAACATGATGCTGATGCATCCCATTTACTTCTATGAGGTTTTTGATCCATAGGGCATTGATTTCATGGGTCCATTCCCTAAGATTCAGGGTTTCAAATACATTCTACTTGATATGGATTATGTGAGTCAATGGGTTCAGGCCATCCCCACCCGAACCGCAGATGCTGATACGGTCTACCGATTTTTAAGGAAGAATATCATTTCACGGTCCAGGGTTCCTAAAGTTTTGATATCTAACGAGGGGCTCACTTTATCAATGACAATGTAAGGACCCTTGCTAACAAGTTTAGTATTGGCCATAGAGTTTCCACTCCAAATCACCGTCAGACTAATGGTATTGCTGAAGTATCGAACAGGGAGATCAAGACGATATTGTAGAAGGTCGTCCATCCATACTGAAAGGACTGGTCATAGCTTTTGGACTCGATCTTGTGGGCCTATCAGACTTCCTTCAAGACACCTTTGGATACATCTCCCTTTCATCTCATTTATGGCAAGACATGCCATTTACTTGTGGAGATAAAGCATAAGTCATTTTGGGCAGTCACTGAGTTATTATTGGATCCAGAGAGTATATGAGATCAGAGGAAGGTAGAGTTGGCAGTCTTGGAGGAGCTTAGAGGTACAACCTTTTCGAGTAGCCTACAGTATAAGAGAGAGTGAAGATATATCATGATTCTGATATCAACCATAAGAAGTTGTACCGAACCAAAGAGTATGGTTATTCGATGTCAGATTGAGATTATTTCTAGGGAAGTTGCAGAGCAAGTGGAAGGGACCATACTTGGTCCGAAAGGTGCACGACAATGGTAGCATTGATATATCCGAGATGTCGTCTGATTCAACCTTTTGAGTTAACGATCAATGCCTGAAGTCAAATCTAGATCATGATCCATTGATCGTTGACGTTGCCCTATTCATTTTGCATGAGATGTGGTCTTTGACTCACACCATTTGCATCTCATGTCAGATTATCACTTTCTCCCGCAACTGTATAGATCCAGTTGTCCATATCACACATTCTTTTGTATAACACCCCATCTTCATTCTATGATTATGCTATACTTAGGGTGTACTTTACCCTAAGTATGGGGGGTGTCAGATTTTTGGTTATTCCTTGGATTCTTTTTACCTCTGTTTTGTTGCCTATACTTAGGGATATTTTATCCTAAGTATAGGGGAGGTAGACCATGTACATTCTGACCCTTGATTTTCACCTTATATACAGACTTCTATACTTAGTATTTTTTGATCCTAAGTATTGGGTGACCACCGATCTCTATTCATTACATTCTTTTGTTTGTCATTACAATATAGCCTTCTTCTCACTTCCCAATATTCACCAGGAGTTATGTCTTCTTCATCGTTCTTTGATCACTCTGAGGATATCGTTCGAGTTAAGTATCAGGGGGTGTCGTATATGTTGTATACATACTTTGGCCATAACTCGTACTTTGCGTGAGTGTGTTAATATATGAAATGGCTAAAAACCACAGGCTAAAAATCACAAAAAAATTAAAGATTTTTTCTTGCACGTAAAATTATTTCTTGCACATACATGATTGTAAATAACCTATTTGTAAAAACTATTTTTGTAAAAATGTTTGTAAAATTATGTATATGGTACAAATTTTTGAAAACTTTTGAAAAATAAAAGTTTGCAAAATTTTGTGTAAATGTTTGTAAATAGTTTGCAAAACTTCCTCTTCATACTTGCATTCAAACATTTTTAAAAATATTGCATATTGCATCAAAAAGAGTTTTGTATATATTTTTGTATCCTCTTCTGAATCATAGTTGACATTTAAACTAGTCTGGAATTAAATTAGAAAATGGAGCTTGGTTAAGATCTTAATCCACTTAACTTTCAGAGGAACGTTGTAGGATTTGGGGTTAAGTCTTTTCAAGTCCATTAGTGACTTAATTCTTTGAGTCCACTAGGCTATGTTCACATGTCATCTTAATGCGCCTAAGTGGAACACTTAACATCGTGCACATGACTCTCACAGAAAATTGCTTTACTTGGACCAGCACCCTACACATAGATCCACATGGATGAGCAGGTAAGGAGGCAGAATCCTTTGACTTGGGGTAGCATACGAGGGCAGTACTTCTAGGAAGAACCTCTCGTCTTCCATTAGGAAGGCATGTGCGCCTCAACTTGGTCTAGCGGTGCTGAGGTCTAAATACAGGAGTTGTAGGTTCCAATATTGCTTCAAAAGAGGAATAGTCTACTGGCTCAAGAAGAAAAAGTCCTTATGTATATGATGCACCATGTAGATATGTTGTACATATGCACATTACAAAAAAATGCTCAAAATCAAGAAAAACTCCAAAAAAGTGGACATGCCTAAGTGAAAATAAAATGAATGTAGAAGTGTATAAAGTCAAATGAAATGAAGCTTACGTATTATACCTTCTCATCTCATGAAGCTTGCAACAGGAGACTTAGTTACACTAGTTAGGCTCCCCAGGATACGTGGCTACACTGGTCACGATCCATTCTCTTCTCTCCCCTATTCTTGAGCTAGTTGCACTTGAACTTATATATGGAATACCTCGCTCCTCGAGGAAAGTGCTGCTTGACTGAGGAATTAGAGTTACTTTTTTGAAGGACGTTGTTTCTTTGTCATTTCTGAGGTGGGGAGATACATATCACTTGCACACTACAGGGAAAGATGCGTAGTCATTAGAGTTTGCGGCTGTAGACTTATTATTATCTGGATTATTGAGGAGTTTTGACCATAAAATGGTGGAACTTAGAGGTTGTTGAGTCTTAAACTTATATCTCAATAAGGTTCTGACAAACTAATAATCCAAAGGTCTAACTGAGCTCCATACTTAAATTTAATGAAGATAATTTTAATAATCAACCTTGATTCTTTTTCTTTCTCTTTTCACTTCTTTTTCAAATAAGTGTTCACTAAGGGATTAGCAAAGGTAAAGTATGGAGGGTGATGAATCTCTGATTCTCACTTTTTATTATTTATTTTAGCTCTTTTTCTTGGCAAAGCATCATGTTAATTCTTGTAAATACAATAACTTAGAAAATTGCATGCCTAAGTTAAGATTGCATATTTAGCATACATTTTTGGCAAAAATAAAAGAATAAAGGAAAAGAAAAGGAATGATGTATTTAGAATAAATATGGAGTGACCCAAACCCCAAGACAAGGCCATGCCCTGACCAAATCGCAAATAAAATAAGTAGAGAGAGAGAGATAGGGTCCATTATATACTATTTATACTACTTATACTTGTAGTTAATAGTTATACATTTATTTTCGACAAAATAAAATTAAGAGAATTATGTTTTTACACCCACGTACATATTTATAAAAATAATATTAAATAGAATAAAAATCAGAAAAATTAAATAAAAATAAATATAAAATCCTCCATTCATTGTACAAAACACATGTGTATTATTGCACCCTCTATTTATTATACACATTCAAATAATTTAAAAAAATAATAAAAATCAATTTATTTTCCTAAAATATCTTGTAAATAAATAAAATATAAAATAAGGGTATTTATATAAAAATAATAAAAATACTTGTACACAATACATATGTATAATATAATTGTATATAATATTATATATTATATATGCATTATTTTATTTTTCAAAAAAATAACTAAAAATCACAAAAAATAGTTTTAAAATTAATAAAAAAAAATTATTTTACACATTTTTTTTAAAATTCCTTTTCTATTTTTTATTGAATTTTAAATTATTTTATATAGTCGAATTTTCTGATTGGTCCAGGAGGGTTTGTTGACTCCAGTCAACGCCCCCTCCTAGCTCTGGTCGGGTTGAAACCTCTTCACTGAAGCCTTTTCTCCCAATTACCCAGCTCGACTCCGATCACCGCTTGACTCGATTCTTGGACCCATGATTCCTCGGACCTTCGTGATCCTCGCAGATCCCTAGGATGATCCAGATCTCCTTAGGTTCTGTGCTTCGCATCGATCTTTCTACACCCTCACTTGTTGTATAAATCCTTCTCTTCCACCTCCAAGTGATGCATCTCATCCCTCGTGCCCCATTTCTTCCCTAGCCCTCTTAGTTGAAGTGACAACCATCGGATCCCTCGCAGCTTGGAGGCTCGTAGCTCGACGTGGCAAGACTCCTCTGCCGTGTGTAGCCTCCCCGCCCGCCATAGCGTGGCTGAGGCCATCACTCCAACATCCATCTTCGCCTAAATATCTGGAACGTGTTCCAAACTTCAGGTATCCACTATATCCTTCGTCGTTCACCATTCATTCTAATCTTCATATCTTGCACCACCACCTGCATATGAGCTCCGACCATCTGGCTGGAGCTCCATCACCCAACCTTATCCACGTAGATCGACTCCTCGACGAACACCCCCATCTCCCCACGTAGTATGATCATCCTAAATCTCAACCATCAGGGTGAGATTAGTCTCAGGTTTCCTTCTCCCATCTTCGTCGGAAGCCAAAGCATCGTTCACGCTCACTTCACTGGTTTTGCACTCAATAAAAGTCATTGGAGTTTCGCCTCTGAGCAGTGTATTCTTTGCAGGCTTTAGCTCACACAACATACCCCATTTGGCCCTCCAGTTGCTCAAGCAAAGCTGCTCCAGGTCCCCTTTCATCGCCATGCACATCCGATCACCGTCGTCACCATCGGAGCATCCCATCGGATGAGGGAACCTCTCATGACACTATGGGACCCTTCAGACCTTCCAATGGGTCAGTGGATCGCCCCCTTGGCTCGATCGAAGTACACCCAGGAGGAGTTCTTGCAGACCTCCTCCCCACCGTTGGATTAGCTCTCTCTACCATATTTCATCTCAACCATCCGATCCCCACAGCTTTTCCACTGTTATATTTGACACCATCCAACCGCATGTCCCCGACATTCTCTGGCAGTCAAATCTGAAGCGTTAGGAGATCATGCTCGTACGCCAGCTCCTGCGCACAAGCCCGCAACGTGTCCCCGCATTCCCTGCACGAACCTGTGGAGGGTATATTTCTCTTTTACCCTCGCACTTTTATGCCTAGCTATTCAGTCCAGTAAATAAATGTACATACATTTTACAATTTGGACCTCGTATTTTAAGATATTTGCATGTTAGTCCTGTTTATTTGAACTCACTTGCATCTACACGTGGTATATGGGCTATTTGCATTCTCTTGTCTGAACTTTTACGATGTTATGGATTGAATGAAAGGTTTTGATATTTGCATCTATACCCCTATGACCCTGGTTCATGTGTTGCGCACATGATTGCTTGGACTTTTTGCTTTTGAGGCCATATACTTTCCATCTGAGTTATTGTTTGGCCTTGATCTTGATTTTAATTGCACGTAGAACCCTATAAACTAGCGATCTCTTATTTAATTTAATAAATATAAAATTAATCCCAAAAATTCTCTAAAAATTGTTATTTACTCATGCGAATGTGTAGTATTTACTGTAATTTTTGCGGATTAATTTCATTGCATTTATTATTTTTGAAAAATCAAAAACCCATAAAAAGTGTTCTAACTCTTTTAGAAAATCTATAAAAATTCGAAAATTGATATAAAAATTCTAAAAAATTCTTATTAGTTTGTTTTTGTGTGTTGTTTCTATAGTAGCAAGTTTGTTCGAAAATCCATTATAAAAACCCTAAAAATTACAAAAGACCTAAATACTTATAAAAATCATATAAAATTCAAGAAAAATTAAAAAAATATCATTTTAGTTCCTATTTGTAGCATTCTATTTCTAGTTCCTATAAAAATCACTCACTAGGATTTTAGGCCATTTGAAGTAATTTTAACTTGCAATTTAGTATTGATTGGGCACTGCTTGTAGTGTTATTCACTGTTTGTTTTTTATAAAATTACAAAAAACATCTGCAAAACCCCAAAAATTACAAAAACATTTTAACCCTTTAAAAATCCAAAAATATTGTTATATTAATTTTCTGTGCATTTTCAGCAATAAAGAAAAATCTAAAAGACTTGTGTATTGCTTTGTTTGTTGATTTTACTTCTTTATTAAAAATACAAAAACTTGCAAAATATAAAATCCACTAAAAAAATTATTTCATTCATTTCTAAATTTTGACTACTTAGTACATTTCTGTGTTCCATGTATTCGATCCTAATTGCTATACCAGGTAAAATAAATAGCAAAATCGCTTACATTTTGTTGCGTGATTGATTTGATTGAGTGGTTTTATTTTTCTTGTTGAGTTTGCCTACTGATTGGGGTTGCAACGATCATTGATTTATCTTCATATTTAACCCTAATCGGTAGGCCACTCATCAGCTACCTAGTATCGTCCTGACTTAGACTCCAAGATCTTTTAACAATCCATTTGAGTTGAGCTAACTGTTAAGTTCAAGGTATCTAGTAAAGCCACAGTCTCAAGAGTCTCACAGATGATATGGAGGGTTCTAGTTTGACATAATGAATCAGCTCATGAACATAGTCTCTTGGACCCTAAAGAATTAAGTCAAGCCAACCTAAAGTATCCCAATTCAAGTCCTTGGTGGTTTCCTCAGACTATACCGAGCTCCAATCTTCAGACTTTAACTCGGATTTGTTTAATTATCTTGACCATTCCAAATAATGCAAATGCTACGTATAATGCAAGATAAATCTTTTTGTGAAGTAATTTTCTATTTTTAACTTTTTATGGATTTTTCGAAAAAGTTTTGCAAAACATTTATGTGGATTTTTGAAAAGGTTTGCAATTATTTTTTAATTTTGAGTTATGCAAATTTTTAGGGATTTTTGGATAAAGGATAGTGTCAGAAATATGTACAACTATTTACACGAGAGTGCATCTCTATTTACAAGGGTGAGGGTATATTTTATACAAGGAATTTA
Organism: Ottelia alismoides; assembly: GCA_037367405.1. Taxonomy (NCBI): domain Eukaryota; kingdom Viridiplantae; phylum Streptophyta; class Magnoliopsida; order Alismatales; family Hydrocharitaceae; genus Ottelia; species Ottelia alismoides. Next base: position 1,291,284 of record JAZKJV010000282.1, on the reverse strand, counting down.
CAAGTCGAATGCTTAATTATTTACATGATTTATGTACACTTTTTATAAGGATTTTTACTTAAGCTTTACAGAAGGTTCTCAAAATATTTGAAAATATTTTTGCAGTTATTTCAAAACTTATCACGAACAGTTTTGATAAACTTTTTTATAAACATTTACAAACATTTAAAATCATTTTGCAAATATTTTCCAAACAGTTCATATACATTTTCAAAAGTATATTCACAAACATTTTTAAAATCATTTAAAAATAGTTTTTAAATCTTTTATTTACATAAATAAAATAAATATCTACAAACAAATAAATTTTTTAAATATTTTAAATCATTTTGAAAAAAGTTTCTATAAAGTTTCCAAAAGGTTTTTCAAAATATTTTTCAAACGATTTTTCAAATCATTTTGCAAGACATTTTTACAGAACTTATTACGTGTATTTATGTAGAATTTTGGTGTGTTTTATTAACTAACCATACTATTGACAATAAAAAAGTATGAGTTATGGCTGAAGTACATACGACCCCCTATAATTAGCTTGAGCTATGTCCTCGTAGATTAGAGAGAAAAAAAGACATAACTTGTACTAAGTCTATAAAAATGTATATTGCAACAACAAAATAATCGATGAATGAGAAGTTGACCGCCCCACCATACTTAGGATGAAAGTATCCTATAATGTACACAAGGTAGGGAGGTTCAAGGGTGTGAATGTACGAACTCATTAGCTCAACCTGTCTCCCCCAATACTTAGGGTAAAATATATCTAAGTATAGACATAATATGAAGAGTTGAGGAGACAAGTGAGGGATCACATAAAGGAATAACTCGAGGTGCTCACTCAACCGAACGTAGGACAAAGTATGTCCTAAGTATAACAGTGATGAGAGGGGTGAACACCTTTTCAACAGAATTGAAAGATAAGAAAGGAAAAGAAGAATTTTTTTTGATTTTGGCGTAAATGTATGATCCATTGGACTCTGGGAATTCATCTTGAAATACAACTTCAATGGAATCGACAACAAACAGGATTGTATAACTCTAGATATGGCTTCAACGAATGTCCATTGACTACAAATGGCTATGCATCAGGTAATAATTCAAATATCGATAAATTCCCATTGTCATGCTCGAAAGGCCCAATCCATTTGCTTTTCAGTTTACCTAGGAAAATTTTCAACTCCAAATCAAACAACCATACCTTCTATCCATGTTTAAAAGTCTTCCTACGGATGTGTTTATCGTGCCATTTCTTGACTTTCTCTTTGTACATTAGGTTGTTGTCATAGGTGTAGTCTCTAAATTCGAGCAATTGCTTCAGATCAACTTTGCGGTTTTTTCCCGCTTTCGCGGAATAAAGGTTGCACATATTCAATGCCAATAAGGATTTATAAATTAACTCCACAAGCATGTGACATGTCTTGCCATAAACAAGGTGGTATGGAGACATTGCAAGAGGAGACTTGTATGTTGTATGATACACCCAAAGAATTGAGTCAAGTAGTTGTGACCAATTCTTCTTGTCTGGTCATACAAACTTCTGAAAGATAGTCTTGGTCTCCTTGTTGTAGCATTCTAGCAAGACATTTAATTGAGGGCGGTACGACGTTGCTACATGATGCTCAATGACGTACTTTTTGGTCAGTTTCTTGACATCCTTGTTAATGAAGTGGCTACTCTCATCATATATGAGAATCTTGGGAATCCTGAACCAAGAGAAGATGTTTTCCATTAGGAAGCAATAGACTGTGCAACTATCCACAATCCAAGTAGGGATTGCCTCCTCCCATCTGCTAACATAATCGATGGCAAGAAAGATGTATTCAAATCACTAACTGTTAATGAATGGGCACATGAATTTAATTCCCCATGCATCGAAGATGTCGAAAATCTGAATGTACTTCAGAGGCAATGTGTCTCTCATACTGATATTCATGGACATTCATTAACAGTCAGTACATTTCCTTACACAAGATGTTACATACTTGAATAGAATTAGCCACTAAAGGCCATATGAAAGTATTTTATCTACCGTCCTCTTTCTAGAATGGTGTCCATCAGCTTCAAGCTTGTGAAAGTTGTCTAGGACACCCATTATCTCCTCCTAAGGTATACACCTTCTCCATATGCAATCCATTCCCTCTCTAAATAGATGTGGATCTTCCCACTGGTAAAAGTGAATATAAAACACAAATTTATCAACATTAATCTTCGTCCAGTCTAGGGAAGTCTTCTTGAAGATAAGATAGTTGATGAATTCGACGTACAAGGGGAGAGTGGATATAGACAAGATTTCCTCATTTGGAAAGGTCTCTATGATTGGAATGGAGTTCTGCCAAGGAGTCTCTACTTCAAAAATTCTTGAAAGATGATCTCCTGCCATATTTTTAACGCCCAATTTATCAAGAATTTCTAGATCAAATTCTTTGAGTAGAAGAATCCAATGAATCAGACGAGTCTTGGTATCTTTCTTGCTCTGTAAGTAATTGATGGTAGAGTGATTATTGTATATTATAACCTTATATATGAGATGATGTGATTTAAACTTATCAAGGGCAAACACTATGGCTAACAACTCTTTCTCTATCATTGGCTTCATCAAATGTTTTATTATCATAATGAATTGCGCATGGTAACTCATCTCGGCTTTGTCCTAACACAACAACAATTACAAAGTGTGATGTATCTGTCATGTTCTAAAAGGGTAGAGACCAATCCGGTGGCTGGAGGACAAGAACATGTGTGATCAGATCCTTCAACATATTGAAGGATTGGAGGACCCGATCATTGACCACAAAATCAGCCTCTTTATCAAGCAACTCAGTCAATGGTCGAGTAATCTTGCTGAAATGTTCAATGAATCTTCGATAGAAACTGACATGCCCCAAATGACCGAACTTGCTTGATATTTGTAGGTGGCTCAAGTTTTGAAATTACATCCACCTTTAATGGGTCTACCTCTATACCACGCTTGATGATGACGTGACCCAGTACGATTCCTTCGGTTACCATGAAGTGACTCTTCTCCCATGAAAGTACAAGGTCCATCTCACAACATCATTTCAGAACTCAATCTAATTATCCAAGATATTGATCAAAAATATCACCATAGATCGAGAAGTCATCCATGAAAACTTCAAGAAAATTATCCACCGTGCCAGCAAATATCGCCAGCATGCATCTCTAGAATGTCGCGGGTGCATTACACAGACTAAAGGGCATTCTATAGAATGCATATGTTCTGAATGGATATGTGAAGGTAGTCTTCTCCTGATCTTCTAGAGCGGCAGTGACTTGATTGTACCTGGAGAAGTCGTCCAAGAAGCATAGTCTTTCGACTATATAGTCGATGAAGGCTAATGGGAAGTGATCCTGCTTCGTTGCATGATTTAAACATATATAGTCTACACAAACATGCCATGAGGTCGGCAGTCAGATTGGTATCTCCACTCCTTTATAGTTAGTGTCTATGGTGATACATGATTTCTAGGGAACTACGTGCAGGGGATTCACCCATTTGCTATAGAAGATGGGATAGATAAATCCCACATCTCACCATCTGGTAATCTTTTTCAAGACTACCTCCTGCAGGTTGGATTCAATCTCCTCTAAAATTCCCAGGAGGGTTTTCTATTTTCTTCAAGATAGATGTGATGAGAGCACAATGAGTGATTTATACCATGGAGATCCGTAATATTCAAACCAATAGCCTTGTGGTTTCTTTCAAAAACCTCAAGCAAATGAGATTCTTGTTCTTCAGTCAAATTTGAATTGATGATGATCAGATGCATGCCTGGCTCACTTGCAAGGAAAGCATGTTTCATGTTGGAGGGAATAGGATTCAACTATGGGGAAGAAGGAGTTGGCTTTGTGGTAACTTTAAAATTGAGGCAGGTGTCTGCTCTTTCAACTGTGGACTGTCCACCATTGTACATTCTGACTCAGAAATCAGTACATCAGACAAATATCAATAAATTCATCCTCCTCAGATGAGGGTGGTTGTTTAAAAATCTCAAAGTATCCAAAAGAAAGAATCTCATCATCAAAGACAATAGGAAATTCGATTGTGTTATCCAGGTCCTCCTCTGGAGAGAGGAATGCATATTTTTATTCTAGAAGAAATTTGTATCTCCGATCTTAGCTAGAATTTCATAGTCTTCTTCGCCATGCAGTTCAAACATTTTCACAAAAGATGTCACTTCAATTGGTTTGTCTTCTGGTACTATCTCGATCAACACTTTGTTACTGCTTGAGCGGAACGTAATCTCTCTAGTGTCATAGTCTACTACTGCTTTGGTCGCTAAAAGGAATGGTCTACTGATGAATCTCCATTTCATCACCTTTATTCTTTCATTGTGGCATTAACTCACCTACTAAATGCATGTATATATCATTAACTTGTCAAAATAAGCATTCTTCAATATGTACAAATATTGCATGAAATATTGTATATTTATTGAATTGAAGTCCAAAATTAAAGAATAAAGGAAGAAAAGAAAAAAATGAAACACCATAGGTGTTGAGTGACCCTGGTCCCTGAGACTCGATCATCATGATGACTTAGTTAACAAGGAACAAAATTGGGGGAGATAGGGCAACCAACTTTACAAATCACGCATTCTAAAAACCCTAAAATTGTAGGCCAATAATTATTTTTTGGGAACTATTTTATTCTTTATTATTTACAGGTCAAATTAATAAACTTTGTACATGAAAGTTGTAGATAAAAATACATAGAAAAATACAAAATTTATTCCACATTGAAATAATGTGCAGTGTACATTTTACACAGGATAAAAAATCCAAAATCCAAAATTCCCAGACTTATATCTCCTCCATATTAACTCAAAATGCATTAAAATCACTCTAATTGTATATAACTTTTTATTAGCTATTTAATGAAGATGGTTTCACTTAATTTAGAGTTAATAAACAAAAATTAGGTTGTGGACCCCTATTATACAATATACCTAAATAAAATATTCATTTTTATTCATTCTTTATATCTTTCATTATTTTATAATTTTATAATTCTGTAAATATTATTTATAGTATACATACATATTTAGAATAAAATAAAACCATAAATAAAATACTAAAATAAACTAAAATATAAAAATACATAAATGAATGTATTATACTTATACCTATGTAATTAAGACCCCTATTTATTTAGGTGTACATATTAAACAAGTGATAAATATATAAAATACATATCTTAAATAATAAAATTTAAAATACAAAGCAAAAATAAAAATACACAAACCATATGTCAATATACATATAAATATACTTGTAAAACATAACATGTAATAAAGCACCTCAGAAAATAAATAAAAATATAAATTAAACACAACATAAAATAATAAACATTTTTGTTTTATGATCTAAAATAATAAATTCATCCATGATTATTAATCAATTTTACAATCAAATTTTGGCTATCTTTTTCCTGGTTGGTCCACGTGGACCAATCAGGGACCTCCGACTGTTGACGTGGATCGATTCTACATCTGACTTAGATCATTCTGATTGCCGCCTACAACGAACGATCAAATCATTTTTTAAGCCAACGGCAATTACACATTATATATCCATTTCAAAGCAGCAAATTTCGGACTCGTCAGATGGCGTTGTTGCCGGGGAGGCAAACAGCTTAGAGTTTTATCTGAAAATTTTCATTCGGTTTTCCGCATTCGGGTAGTCTGACCCCATAATTTTTCATTGTAAATCCAATTTTTTTCCAGCATTTATTTTCTTGTTTTATTTTTTATTATTTTATGAGTCACTCTCTTACACCATCTCTCTTATTTTTCTTACGAGGTACCCGGCATACGTGGAGCGGTTTTTCAGGAACCGAAGTATCTTCACCGACTTCCAAAAAAGCCACAATTAATTTAAGATCGAGTCGAGTCGTGAGAGAGCGTAAAGTCTACAATTTTAATTTCTGCAATTTTTTAATTTCTGTAATTAATAGCTCATTTATAGCGGTGTCTGTTTGGACTCTCGCGTGTGTAAAAAGACTCTGAACTCTTTTTGTGGTGTGTCGTGGGTTGTTTCACCCTCCAGTGAGGGTGGGGCCCGACTTGAGTGGCGCTTAGGATAGACTTGCACATACGACTCTCAGAGCATTTTAATTTTTGATTGTGCTCGTAACACTGCACTTTAATTGAGACGCACATTAGATCGTTCAATTTATCCAAATTCAACTCAATTCTTCCCTGCTAATAGAACTTTCTGCTAGGTGCAGTTTTTCATAGGCATGCATTCATCAGATTAAATTTTCAATTTCTGTATTACAACCCACATGGAGATTGCGAGGATTCACTGTAAGTCTTCTAACTAAGCATACAACATTGTTTTTCACGTGCATCAGCTTTTCCTGAATTTCTTCCTCTTGATTTGTCACATAATTTTAAAAGAAATTGGGATTGGACGGAAGACGTGCATTTCTGCTCACTTAAATTCTTCAGTGATCATCTAATTAAAATTGGGGCTGCTAAATATAGACGATTTTAAATTAACCATAAAATCGAAAAATTTTGCGGGAGAGAAACCACAACCTAGGATTATTTTATTTTTCTGAGTGAGCGAGAGACAACACTTAAGGCTAGAGCCCAAATCCGGATTTTCGTACAGACTACTGATTTTAAAAACGATTAGCTATGTCTCAGTAAGGAATATGGGTAGCCGGTTATCGGTCCAGACTTCCTTAGTAGAGTGGATGGTTTAAAGGACACTGCGTAAGGCTCCGTCCTTAAGTAACATGGGTAGTCGTTTTACTGTCCGTACATACACCTATCTTGGCCGAAAGTAGATGCAATTAGTCGTAGGAATTCGGGACAGTCTTTAAGAAAATTTCCGGCACCTAACAGCTCGCTTAATTATTTTCCAAGATTGTCTTGTCATCAACTTAAAATTGAAAGATAATAACCGAACTCTTATGGCTTCATTGTGTGAGTTGGTGAACCCGAAGTTTGATTTGTGTTTGTATTGATGTGCGTGAACAGATATCGAAGATCAAAAGCCGCACATCTGATAAAATTTCTTTTGACTATCCATGCAATCATCTCTCTCCTTTCTTGATTCAAATCTCATCACGGAACTTTTGTCCAAAAACTCTTCGGATACAGATCATAAAAATCATTACAGACCCAACCCATCATTCCTTTCAGCTCTTCCAAAAATGGTCGAACAATTATCCGAGAATCCATCAGAGCTATATTATGAAAATGAATTTGTCTCGGTTAGGCCCAAACCAACTAAATCCTCGTCTTTCAATAATCCTCCAACATTTGCGGGAGACTTCCAACCATGGATGAATCTGGCCAACTCATTGAATTCCTACTCGAATCATCCGACCGCACATGACCACCTACCATCATGGACTGAACCGTCTTATTCTCGGTTTCTCGCTAATGAACCGTCTTGTTTTATTTTTTATTATTTTATGAGTCACTCTCTTACACCATCTCTCTTATTTTTCTTACGAGGTACCCGGCATACGTGGAGCGGTTTTTCAGGAACCGAAGTATCTTCACCGACTTCCGAAAAAGCCACAATTAATTTAAGATCGAGTCAAGTCGTGAGAGAGCGTAAAGTCTACGATTTTAATTTCTGCAATTTTTAAATTTCTGTAAATAATTGCTCATTTATAGCGGTGTCTGTTTAGACTCTCGCATGTGTAAAAAGACTCTGAACTCTTTTTGTGGTGTGTCGTGGGTTGTTTCACCCTCCAGTGAGGGTGGGGCCCGACTTGAGTGGCGCTTAGGATAGACTTGCACATACGACTCTCAGAGCATTTTAATTTTTGATTGTGCTCGTATGATTTAATCTCACATTGCACTTTAATTGAGACGCACATTAGATCATTCAATTTATCCAAATTCAACTCAATTCTTCCCCGCTAATAGAACTTTCTGCTAGGTGCAGTTTTTCATAGGCATGCATTCATCAGATTAAATTTTCAATTTCTGTATTACAACCCACATGGAGATTGCGAGGATTCACTGTAAGTCTTCTAACTAAGCATACAACATTGTTTTTCACGTGCATCAGCTTTTCCTGAACTTCTTCCTCTTGATTTGTCACATAATTTTAAAAGAAATTGGGATTGGATGGAAGACGTGCATTTCTGCTCACTTAAATTCTTCAGTGATCACCTAATTAAAATTGGGACTACTAAATATAGCCGATTTTAAATTAACCCATAAAATCGAAAATTTTTGCGGGAGAGAAACCACAACCTAGGATTGTTTTATTTTTCTGAGTGAGCGAGAGACAACACTTAAGGCTAGAGCCCAAATCCGGATTTTCGTACAGACTACTGATTTTAAAAACGATTAGCTACTTCTCAGTAAGGAATATGGGTAGCCGGTTATCGGTCCAGACTTCCTTAGCAGAGTGGATGGTTTAAAGGACACTACGTAAGGCTCCGTCCTTAAGTAACATGGGTAGTCATTTTACTGTCCGTACATACACCTATCTTGGCCGAAAGTAGATGCAATTAGTCGTAGGAATTCGGGACAATCTTTAAGAAAATTTCTGGCACCTAACAGCTCGCTTAATTATTTTCCAAGATTATCTTGTCATCAACTTAAAATTGAAAGATAATAACCGAACTCTTATGGCTTCATTGTGTGAGTTGGTGAACCCGAAGTTTGATTTGTGTTTGTATTGATGTGCGTGAACAGATATCGAAGATCAAAAGCCGCACATCTGATAAAATTTCTTTTGACTATCCATGCAATCATCTCTCTCCTTTCTTGATTCAAATCTCATCACGGAAATTTTGTCCAAAAACTCTTCGGATACAGATCATAAAAATCATTACAGACCCAACCCATCATTCCTTTCAGCTCTTCCAAAAATGGTCGAACAATTATCCAAGAATCCATCAGAGCTATATTATGAAAATGAATTTGTCTCGGTTAGGCCCAAACCAACTAAATCCTCGTCTTTCAATAATCCTCCAACATTTGCGGGAGACTTCCAACCATGGATGAATCTGGCCACCTCATTGAATTCCTACTCGAATCATCCGACCGCACATGACCACCTACCATCATGGACTGAACCGTCTTATTCTCGGTTTCTCGCTAATGAACCATCTTGTTTTATTTTTTATTATTTTATGAGTCACTCTCTTACACCATCTCTCTTATTTTTCTTACGAGGTACCCGACATACATGGAGCGGTTTTTCAGGAACCGAAGTATCTTCACCGACTTCCGAAAAAGCCACAATTAATTTAAGATCGAGTCAAGTCGTGAGAGAGCGTAAAGTCTACGATTTTAATTTCTGCAATTTTTTAATTTCTGTAAATAATTGCTCATTTATAGCGGTGTCTGTTTAGACTCTCGCATGTGTAAAAAGACTCTGAACTATTTTTGTGGTGTGTCGTGGGTTGTTTCACCCTCCAGTGAGGGTGGGGCCCGACTTGAGTGGCGCTTAGGATAGACTTGCACATACGACTCTCAGAGCATTTTAATTTTTGATTGTGCTCGTATGATTTAATCTCACACTGCACTTTAATTGAGACGCACATTAGATCATTCAATTTATCCAAATTCAACTCAATTCTTCCCCGCTAATAGAACTTTCTGCTAGGTGCAGTTTTTCATAGGCATGCATTCATCAGATTAAATTTTCAATTTCTGTATTACAACCCACATGGAGATTGCGAGGATTCACTGTAAGTCTTCTAACTAAGCATACAACATTGTTTTTCACGTGCATCAGCTTTTCCTGAACTTCTTCCTCTTGATTTGTCACATAATTTTAAAAGAAATTGGGATTGGACGGAAGACATGCATTTCTGCTCACTTAAATTCTTCAGTGATCACCTAATTAAAATTGGCACTACTAAATATAGCCGATTTTAAATTAACCCATAAAATCGAAAATTTTTGCGGGAGAGCAACCACAACCTAGGATTATTTTATTTTTCTGAGTGAGCGAGAGACAACACTTAAGGCTAGAGCCCAAATCTGGATTTTCGTACAGACTACTGATTTTAAAAACGATTAGCTACTTCTCAGTAAGGAATATGGGTAGCCGGTTATCGGTCCAGACTTCCTTAGCAGAGTGGATGGTTTAAAGGACACTACGTAAGGCTCCGTCCTTAAGTAACATGGGTAGTCGTTTTACTGTCCGTACATACACCTATCTTGGCCGAAAGTAGATGCAATTAGTCGTAGGAATTCGGGACAATCTTTAAGAAAATTTCTGGCACCTAACAGCTCGCTTAATTATTTTCCAAGATTGTCTTGTCATCAACTTAAAATTGAAAGATAATAACCGAACTCTTATGGCTTCATTGTCTGAGTTGGTGAACCCGAAGTTTGATTTGTGTTTGTATTGATGTGCGTGAACAGATATCGAAGATCAAAAGCCGCACATCTGATAAAATTTCTTTTGACTATCCATGCAATCATCTCTCTCCTTTCTTGATTCAAATCTCATCACGGAACTTTTGTCCAAAAACTCTTCGGATACAGATTATAAAAATCATTACAGACCCAACCCATCATTCCTTTCAGCTCTTCCAAAAATGGTCGAACAATTATCCGAGAATCCATCAGAGCTATATTATGAAAATGAATTTGTCTCGGTTAGGCCCAAACCAACTAAATCCTCGTCTTTCAATAATCCTCCAACATTTGCGGGAGACTTCCAACCATGGATGAATCTGGCCACCTCATTGAATTCCTGCTCGAATCATCCGACCGCACATGACCACCTACCATCATGGACTGAACCGTCTTGTTCTCGGTTTCTCGCTAATGAACCATTTCAAGATCAAAATACCTTTGAGTCTCATGACTGTCCAAGAAAACAAACCCAGACGGAAATACCTGCACTTAATGATCATCAGTGTTGGATTGACCGCAACGATCAAATCCCTGTTGACCAACCCTAATATCACACATTTGATCAGCCTATACATACAGAGGACCACATGGATGATATCGACGCATATGCACCCTGCATGACCCCATTATTTGAGGATACGATCAATCATGACCATGGAAATAGACTCTACTCAAACTAGGATTACATGCTCGAGTCACAACATGTTGAGTTTGAGACCTACACATTCTCGTAAAACCCTTCCATCGAGCAGCCTCCTTCCATAATTTTTAAGGAGAAATATTCAGAAAATAATGATCATATGTCGGATATTCCGATAAACTCTCCCCTTAGCACATACATGAAAATGGAAGATGAAATTATTGAACATAAACCAACTGCTCCCATGATTGATCATGAACAGAATTTTAAGGACGACATTTCGAGGATAAATAAAAGATTCATGGAGGATAGATTTGAAATATTTGTCGACCGGCTAATTTCACTCTCTGGGAGCTCAAACATAAAAATGAATGAGGAAATGATTGGATCTAAGATTGAAAATTTTGAGGATATTCAAAAACCTAGGGATTATTCATACATCGACACATGCATATTTTTCCCCTAGAAATGACTATGCCTCTAACTCTTACTCTGAACATCAGAACCCCTGCTCATCTAAAGAACACAACACATCATCACACCACACAGAAAATACCAAAAAATGGAATATTTGAAAACCACAAAAATCGAAAATCTCGAAAAATACATAAAAATTGAATATGAAGAAGATCTGAAGAATTTGGATCCTGCTTTACGAGAAGCACTGGAGAAAAGATTAATGTTTGAACTTCCCTTTATACAGGCCATTGAACACTTCCCCGACCTTCAAGGATTTGTAATGGATAAATAATGATTAAAAATTCGGGGAGGATAAGAACAAAGACTAAAAGACATATCTTTTCAATGGTCGCCTCCAAGGTGTTGAGGAGAAAAACCAAGAGCCGCATAGTGAAGCGATTGCCCAGATTTGATTGCATGATCAAAGACACAATTTTCACCCATGCCCGGATTGATGACGATTCACCAATCAATATCCTCCCGACCTCTGTATTTCACGAACTTAAACTCGGACCAATCAGGAAGATACGAGAGATTGTTCAATTGGCTGACCGATCAATAGAGCGGCCGAGAGGAATCATTTCTGTCATCATGATATTCCAAGGTGCTCCACTCAAAGTAGAATTCACGGTCAATGATATTGAGCATCAAAGAAAATCCACCCAGTCTCCAATTATTCTCTGAAAAACATTCTTAGCATTGGCTAACGCAATTTATGAGACACGACAAAACAATTTCACAACATAGGAAGCACTTCGATCTAACACAGTCTTTGATAAACCATGATTTTTCAAGGCAACCCATGAAGTCCCCGACAACCGCAACCATGAAGTGGTAGAAGAGCCCTACCCCGCTGCTATATCTGAGATAGTGGTTGTTGATGAGACGATTGGTTTAGAGAATCTTCTCCCCGATCCATTCCCAGTTGTGCTCACCATGGAGAATCAAGTATATGAATCTTATGATCCTGAGACATATGCACGGTCGCACCCTGGAGCAACCTTCTCTGAATACCTTTACCAAATCATCCCAAATCGAGAGTGCACCAATATTCAGGAGACTAAGAACAAACACGCAGGCCGAACACCGACTTAGGAGAAGAATTCCAATGGCTATTCATCTGGATACTCAAGTGAACCGACACATTCACGAAACAAGAAAAAGAAAGTCACCTTTAACCTTTCGGAAGAGGAATCAGTAGATGATCCCTCATCAGGTCCGGAAAAGGTAATATACATGAGTGAAGTCTGTTCGGCAACTCTAAAACCATATCTTCGCAAGGATCCAAAATTCGATTCTCGTTGGACAACTCCCATTCCAAACTACTATTCATCCAAAGCTGATGATCCTGCCCTCTTCAAGTACACTAGAATTATTTCTTATGAGCCGACTGAGACCGATGCTTCCGAGTATTCATCCGAGGACAAACCGCTTGATCCCAAGAAGGAACGAATTCTGAGGAAACAACTGAAGAAACAAAAAGACCAGAACATTTGAGGTGTGTCCACTTTTAAATACTATTCCTCTGAGGATAACTTTGATGATGGATACCATTCATCTGACTCAAATGCTTCATCCACTATCCATCATGATTTTTCTGAGGATGACATTGATAATAGTTGGGAATCATATGCTTCATCTCCATCTCGTTATTCCAATCTCCCATCGTAGGCTCACAAGAAGATCAGTCGGAAACTGCCTTAATCATCGGCTACCCACCCTCCCTCCCGACTACATCGGTCTCCTTGTACAACTTCTTCCTCTACTTAGGCCAAGGCCTAAGTATAGGGGGGACCGATGCCATTTGTATAGACCATTTCTCTCACCACACTTTTTCTTCTCAATCACTCCATTTCCACCCTTCTCCTATACTTAGGCTGACCAGGGCCTAAGTATAGGGGGAACCGACACCCACCTGTATATACTCTCTTCATCCACATATCCCGATCACTTCATTTTTTTCCCTCTCTTATTCTATACTTAGACTGTTCACGGTCTAAGTATAGGGGGCGGACCAGTATATCTTGTTTGTTTTCTTTTCCTTTTTACTCTCTTACGCTTAGCCCGAGTTGTGTCTTCTTTAAACTACTTGTGCTCTGAGGACACAACACTCACTAAGTATAAGGAGTCTGTATATATATTATGTATATACCCATATCCCATACTTTTGCGTAAGTCTATATGTATTTATGGGGTGGGTAACTAACTTGAAAAAAACAAACAAACAAAAGAAAAAAAGTTTTGCAACTAACCATGATTGTGTCCTATCCAAAAAATGGCTTCTTATTCACTTTTTGCATAAAAAATCCTTGCATAAAAATAATCACGCAAAAAATGCGTCTGCATTTCACACACCTGCACTTCATCCTACACTTCATGCATTTGCATCTGTGGAAAGTCTTTGGGTTCTGAACCGAGTTATGAGCAGAAATCGAGAGTGGTCTGGACTTGTCCTTAATCCACCTAATTTCAGGGGAACTTAACTAAGAAATAGGATTTTAGAAACTTCAAGTCTTTTACTTAATTCTTTGAGTTCTACATGACAATGTGCAGCATTTGACTCTTAGTGTCTAACCTGGTCTCTTCATTTTGGGTACAACTCTGGAATAGGGAATTAATTTGTACTCTTGCACTATGCACTTATCTCAACTCAGACGAGATGTTGGAAGACTGTGTGAGTTTCTTTTCTGGTAGCGTGGAAATCTAAAGACCGGAGTACGGGTTGAAATAAAGCTTCGGAAAAAAGATGGACGGCTGGGCACAATTTTTCTAAGACCCCAAAAAATGTACGGCCAAAAAATGTACGAAAACAAAAAGATTCTATATCCGTAGGGGCACAACAAGATCCAAGCAGAACCACCGAAAATTCCAAATACAAAGAAGCCACTACCAAATAAATATCTGACCAAAAAGGTCCAAGCTTCAAGAAAACCTGCATATCTTGGTGAAGACTCAACTACACTAGCTAGCTTCACAAGGAGAGGTGACTACACTGGCCACCCTCCAGTTCTTTTCTTCTTCTAACTTCTCCCCAAATTCAATTGTGAACACAGCGCGACAAACCTTAGAAGGAAATACCTGATTCCCTGAGGACGAGTTACTGGAGAGGAGGTTTGCATGGTAGTCCGGCATTCTAGATGGGAAGAGCTAAAAACTTTCACACACATGAGTCGATTATTCAATGTTCATAGGGTATGCTTTGGGAAGAGGATTAATCTAAGATGACTTCTGAGTCGAAACTGTGACAATGATGTGTAGAACTTAAAGGCTGTTGATTTTGAAATTCTAAGTCTCATAGAAGTTCCACCAAACTAATAAACCAAAGGTCAAGTTTAATTTCATTTTCACCTTCTGCTCATGGTCTTGGTATGGAACCCAATCTCATTTCACCTCATGGCATTTCTTTTTTATGCTCAGGGACTAGCATGGTTTAAGTATAGGGGGATGATGAATCTCATATTCATGAATCTAAATCTCATTTATTAAGCTCAAATCCCTCAAAATCATCAGCATTTCTGCATTTATTCTGCATAATTAGCATTCATGCATGTTTTTATAAGAATTGCATTTTAGCACTAATTTCTGCACAAAATAAGAAGCCAAAAATCTCAGCCAAAATTGACCTGTAAATAGCCTAACTTCCTGGATTTTTAACTCATTCATGCTAACTTCGAATAACCCAAAACTACCTCCATTGTGTTCATATCACTAACAAGAATAAATGAAAAATACAAAAAATCACTAACTCAAATAAGTGGACCAAAAACCCAAACCCTAGTTCTAGGATTTTCGGACTAAAACGCTCATATCGCCCACATATAGTGCTCGATTTGATCCTACTCACTTTTGAACTAATGTACATTCAATTACCTTCAAAACAAGACCAAGTTCAAGTGAATCGGAGCTCATATGTAAAAGTTGGGTTTTGGGCCTCTCTTGTATATTTTGTATTTTAGCGGTTTTTGACCGATTATTTTATGTATATAATTAACCTATTTTAGTTATTTATTTTTATTTGTCTTCTTTGATAAAAGTTTTTTTTAAATGCGCAAAAATCCAAAACCAAATTGTACTTGAAATCAAAGAAATAAATTGAGTCCAAGTCTTCACTAATTATCTGTATAAAAAGTGTCCTTTTCGTATTTTATTTTATTCCTTCTTTTTCTTAATTAATAAAAATTCAAAATAATCAGATTAATGTGTATATATATATCTTTGATTTTATCACATTTTTTTCGGATTTTTATCTGGTTTAAAAATAACAAAAAATTATAAAACCCAAAAATCACGGTATTCTATGTACATGGATTACCCCAAAAATATCACTTTGTGTAATCGATCGAATTTGGTTTTGATGTCTTCATGAAAGTTGTAGATCTCATCGAGACGAGCAATTTCCTAAAGAAATTTTTTCGATCCGAGGCCATTTTCTATTTATTTTAGAGTTTACAATTTTTTTTCGATTTTTATGGTGCTGACACGTGGCCGCTCCTGGAGCCGCCACGTGTCAGCCGTTTTTGGCATTTTTATAATTTGTTTTTATAAAATAAAAAAATAAAAGGCCCCGCACGTGCAAGGCACGTGCCACGTCTGCCTCTCCCCAAAGTGCCGTCGCGGCACATTCGCGGCCGTCCGATCTCGGTCGATTCGATGGCCGCTGGTCATCTTCCTCATCAGGCCTTCATTCCCAATCGAGCCGCCTCCCCCGATTTCATCGCCGCCCGTTGATAGCGCCACCGCCCTTGCGAATTCGCCGCACATCTCGCCGAACGCCGCCTCCAATTGCACCCGCATATCTCGCATGATCCACTCCGAATCAAATCACCTCGCGATCTTCTTCCCCATCGAATCCCAAATTGACCCTCGTCAAATCCAATCACGCACCCAACTTTCCATCGCCAGAGGACTCCCTCGACTCTATTTAAAAGCTCCGCCGCCCCCTCGCTTCTTCCATACACCGATATTCCTTGTTTCAACAATCCACCGATGGTGACAGCCTGGAGGATCTTCAATCGCGGCAAGATCCGACGCCCTTCAGGCTTTTTGTAGGACGATGGTGAAAGCTCCTCGCCGTTGCTGCGCTGCTCCGGTGCGATAGCCGTAGAGCCACCCAACGATAAACGCTTCCACGACAATCTTCTTCGATGTTCATCGTCCATCCTACAAATCCAAACTTTGATTTCGATCGCCAACCTCCCAGCCTCACCTCTGCCTTGGCCGTGCATTTAACACCGCTCCAGGAGACTCATTTCGCCACTGTCGTGCGCTTCTGCTGCGTCCACCTCGCCAACGTCAACAACCTCCAGAGTTCAACCTGATGCAGCACTGCCCGCTACGGCCGGGCTCATCCAGAATGGGCACGACACTTGGCATCTCCACCTCTGCCTCTTCAGGGAGCTCCGTCAGCCCCGCCGCACTCGAAGTTCGCCCTCCGCCCTTTTTGCCTCGCCGCGACAGCCACCAGCCGGGCAAGGAGTCCGAGACCCCCCCTGCATGTGTGAGGTACATGCATGTGGGGACGTCAGCCAGTGTCACCTACATGACCCATGGGTAAATTGCGAAGCCCCCCCCCCCCCCGACGATCCTCGTATTTGCGGAGCAGTCCCCGCCAGCCAGAGGTCACGTGCCTCGGACGTGACCATCAGGCGAAATTGCAAGCACCCCCTATCAGTATTAGTAATTACATCTAGGTCCCCCTGTATTTTAATTTATTTTATTTGAATATTACATCTGTACCCCTGTCTTCTCCTTTATTTTGAACAACTACATTGCATCATTTTATCTATCAAAAATTGGCATTTTGTTTCTCATTTAATTCTCTACATTTTGACATATTGTGGATATTTTTTTGATCGATGAATAATTTATAATTAATTATTTTGTGTAAAATTGCATAATTTTCCCATTTATTGCTCTGAAAATTATTTTGATTGACCGTTGCTCTAAAAATTCTTGAAAATCACATATTGTAGAATTAATTGTGCTTGACATTGTGCTAAAAAAGAATTGCATTTGCATGCATAGTTTGTCCTGTAAAATTCATTTTGCATATTTCAGTGTTTCATTTTTAATGAGTACTGAATCTTGTATTTTCGAGGTTTAAGATTTTTTTAAGGTCCATTACCAAGTGATAGATCTTAGATAATTTTATTACTTGAAAAAAAATTAGATTTAGTATTTATTATAATTAAATATTGAAAGTCATTCTGTTTGTATTTTAAAATTCATAAAAAATTCATCTTGCATCCAAAAATTCCAAAAAAAATTAAAGTTCACTCATTTTTTCATATCTTACATCGTGGCTAAGTTTCGTATTTTTCAGACATTGTTTGAGCGTAATTTACATTTTAGTCTCTAAAAATAGGCCGAATTTGCATTTTGCATCCTTTATTACATTAAAAAATAAAAAAAGACTGCCTCAAAAACCACGCACGAATTTTGATAAATATAATTCTATGTTTTTCCTTTGCCTCCTTGTGTTTGACCTTGAGACTTGCCCAAGTAAAATAAACATAAAACCACGCGAATAAAACTTGAATAATTATTTGTGGTTATTTTCTTAACCGATTCTGATTGCCGCCTACAACGAATGATCAAATCCTTTTTTAAGCTAACAGTAATTACGCATTATATATCCATTTCAAAGAAGCAAATTTCAGACTCATCAGATGGCGCCGTTGTCGGAGAGGCAAACAGCTTAGAGTTTTGTCTGAAAATTTTCGTTCGGTTTTCCGCATTCGGGTAGTCTAACCCCCGAATTTTTCATTGTAAATCCTATTTTTTACCTACATTTATTTTCTTGTTTTATTTTTTTATTATTTTTTGAGTCACTCTCTTACACCATCTCTCTTATTTTTCTTGCCAGGTACCCGACGTATGTGGAGCGGTTTTTCAGGAACCGAAGCATCTTCAGCGACTTCCGAAAAGTCACAATTAATTTAAGATCGAGTCGAATCATGAGAGAGCGTAATGTCTATGATTTTAATTTCTGCAACTTTTTAATTTCTGTAATTAATTACTCATTTATAGCGGTGTCTGTTTGGACTCTCGCATGTGTAAAAAGACTCTGAACTCTTTTTGTGGTGTGTCGTGGCCTATTTCACCCTCCGGTGAGGGTGGGCCCCGATGTGGTGCTTAGGATAGACCTGCACATACAACTCTCCAAGCACTTTACTTTTTGATTGTGCTCGTAGGATTTAAGGCCACACTGCACTTTAATTGAGACGCACATTAGATCGTTCAATTTAGCCAAATTCAACTCAATTCTTCCCCGCTAATAGAACTTTCTGCTAGGTCTGGTTTTTCATCGGCTTGCACTTATCTAGATTAAATTTTCAATTTCTGTATTGCATCCCACATGGAGATTGCGAGGATTCCCTGTAAGTCTTCTAACTAAGTATACATCATTGTTTTTCGTGTGCATCAACTTTTCTCGAACTTCTTCCTCTTGATTTGTCATATAATTTTAAAGAAAATTGGAACTAGACGGTAGACGTGCATTTCTGCTCACTTAAATTCCTCAGTGATCGTCTAATTAAAATTGGGACTGCTAAATATAGTCGATTTCAAATTAACCCATAAAATCGAGAATTTTTACGGGAAGGCAACCCCGACCTTGGATTATTTTATTTTTCTGAGTGAGCGAGAGACGACACTTAAGGCTAGAGCCCAAATCCGGATTTCCATACAGACTACTGATTTTAAAAACAATTAGCTACTTCTCAGTAAAGAATATGGGTAGCTGGTAATTGGTCCGGACTTCCTTAGCAGAGTGGGCGGTTTAAAGGACACTGCGTAAGGCTCCATCCTTAAGTAACACGGGTAGCCGTTTTACAGTCCGTACTTACACCTATACTGGCTGAAAGTAGATGCAACTAGTCATAGGAATTCGAAACAATCTTTAAGAAAATTTCTGGCACCTAACATCTCGCTTAATTATTTTCTAAGATTGTTTTGTTGCCAACTTAAAATTGAAAAGATAATAGTCGAACTCTTACGGCTTCATTGTTAAAGTCGGGGAGGATAAGAACAAAGACTGAAAAACATATCTTGTCAGTGGCCTCCTCCTTAGTGTTGAGGAGAAAAACCAATAGCCGCATAGTGAAGCGGTTGCCCAGATTTGATTGTATGATCAAAGACACAATTTTCACCCTTGCTCGGTTTGATGACGATTCATCGATCAATATCCTCTCGACCTCTATATTTCACGAACTTATCGAACCAATCAGGAAGATACAAGAGATTGTTCAATTGGCTGACCGATCAATAAAGCGGTCGAGAGGAATCATTTCTGACATCATGATATTCCAAGGTGCTCCGCTCAAAGTAGAATTTACGGTTATTGACATTGAATATCAAGGAGAATTCACCCAGTCTCCAATTATTCTCGGAAAGCCATTCTTAGCATTGGTTAAGGTAATTATTGATTTTGAGACTCGGCAAATCAATTTCACTGCATTAGAAGCACTTCGATCTGACATAGTCTTTGATAAACCACAATTTTCTGAGGCAACCCACGAAGTCCCCAACAACCGCAACCGTGAAGTGGTAGAAGAGCCCTACCCCGCTGCTACACCTGAGATAGCGGTTGTTGATTAGACTATTGGTTTAGAGAATCTTCCCCCCGCTCCATTCCCAGTTGCGCTCACCATAGAGAATCAAGTATATGAATCTTATGATCTTGAGACATATGCATGGTCGCACCCTAGAGCAACCTTCTCTGAATACCTTGACCAAATCATCCAAAATTTAGATCGCACCAACATTCAGGAGACTAAGAACAAACACGCAGGCCGAACACCGACTCAAGAGAAGAATTCCAATGGCTATTCATCTGGATACTCAAGTGAACCAACACCTTCACAAAACAAGAAAAAGAAAGTCACCTTTGACCTTTAAGAAGAGGAATCAACTGATGATCCCTCATCAGATCCGGAAAAGGTAATCTACATGAGTGAAGTCTATTCGGCAGTTCTAAAACCATATCTTCGCAAGGATCCAAAATTCGATTCTCGTTGGACAACTCCCATTCCTAACCACTATTCATCCAAAGCTGATGATCCTCCCCTCTTCAAGTACACTAAAATTATTTCTTATGAGCTGACTGAGACTAGTGCTTCCGAGTATTCATCCGTGGACAAACCGCTTGATCCCAAGAAGGAACGAATTCTGAGGAAACAACTGAAGAAACAAAAAGACCAGAACATTTGGAGTGTGTCTACTTTTAAATACTATTCCTCTGAGGGTAACTCTGATGATGGATAACTTTCATCTGACTCAAATGCTTCATCCACTATCCATCATGATTTTTCTAAGGATGACACTAATAATAGTTGGGAATCATATGCTTCATCTCCGTCTCGTTATTCTGATCTCCCATCGCAGGCTCACAAGAAGATCAGTCGGAAACTGCCTTAATCATTGGCTACCCACCCTTCCCGACTGCATCGGTCTCCTTGTACAACTTCTTCCTCTACTTAGGCCAACGCCTAAGTATAGGGGGGACCGATGCCATTTGTATAGATCATTTCTCTCATCACACTTTTCCTTCTCAATCACTCCATTTCCACACTTCTCCTATACTTAGGCTGACCAGGGCCTAAGTATAGGGGGAACCGACGCCCACCTGTATATACTCTCTTCAACCACATATCCCGATCGCTTCATTTTTTCCGCTCTTATTCTATACTTAGACTATTCACAGTCTAAGTATAGGGAGCGGACATGTATATCTTGTTCTTTTTCTTTTCCTTTTTACTCTCTTACGCTTAGCCCGAGTTATGTCTTCTTTACGCTTCTTGTTCTCTAAGGACACAACACTCGCTATGTATAGGGGGGTCTGTATATAGATTGTGTATATATTTTACCCATATCTCGTACTTTCACGTAAGTCTATATGTATTTACGGGGTGGGTAACTAACTTGAAAAAAAACCAACAAACAAAAGAAAAAAAAGTTTTGCTACTAACCCTGACTGTGTCCTACCCCAAAAAATGGGTTCTTATTCACTTTTTGCATAAAAAATTTCCTTGCATAAAAATAATCACACAAAAAGAAGTGTCTGCATTTCGCACATCTGCACTTCATCCTGCACTTCATGCATTTGCATCTGTGGAAAGTCTTTGGGTTCTGAACCGAGTTATGAGCAAAAACTGAGAGTGGTCTGGACTTGACCTTAATCCACCTAATTTCAGAGGAACTTCACCGAGAAATAGGATTTTAGAAACTTCAGGTCTTTTACTTAATTCTTTGAGTTCTACATGACAATGTGCAGCATTTGACTCTTAGTGTCTAACCTGGTCTCTTCATTCTGGGTACAACTCTGGAATAGGGAATTAATTTGTACTCTCGCACTATGCACTTAGCTCAACTCAGACGGGATGTTGGAAGACTGTGTGAGTTTCTTTTCTGGTAGTGTGGAAATCTAAAGACCGGAGTACGGGTTGAAAGAAAGCTTCAGAAAAGGGATGGACGACTAGACACAATTTTTTCTAAGACCCCAAAAAATGTACGGAAACAAAAAGATTCTATATCCGTAGGGGCACAACAAGATCCAAGCAGAACCACCAAAAATTCCAAATACAAAGAAGCCACTACTAAATAAATATCTAACCAAAAAGGTCCAAGCTTCAAGAATACCCGCAGATCTTGGTGAAGACTTGTCTACACTGGCCAGCTTCACAGGGAGAGGTGACTACACTGGCCACCCTCCAGTTCTTTTCTCCTTCTTCTAACTTCTCCCCCAATTCAATTGTGAACACAACACGACAGACCTTAGAAGGAAATACCTGACACCCTGAGGACGAGTTATTGGAGAGGAGGTTTCCATGGTAGTCTGGTATTCTGGATGGGAAGAGCTAAAACCTTTCACACACATGAGTCGATTATTCAATGTTCATAGGGTATGCTTTGGGAAGAGGATTGATCTAAGATGACTTCTGAGCCGAAACTGTGACAATGATATGTAGAACTTAAAGGTTGTTCATTTTGAAATTCTAAGTCTCATATAAGTTCCGCCAAACTAATAATCCAAAGGTCGAGTTTAGTTGCATTTTCGCCTTCAGCTCATGGTCTTGGTATGGAACCCAATCTCATTTCACCTCATGGCATTTCTTTTTTATGCTCAAGGACGAGCACGGTTTAAGTATAGGGGGATGATGAATCTCAGATTCATCACTCTAAATCTCATTTATTAAACTCAAATCCCTCAAAATCATCAACATTTCTGCATTTATTCAGCATAATTAACATTCATGTATGTTTTCATAAGAATTGCATTTTAGCACTAATTTCTGCACAAAATAAGAAGCCAAAAATCTTAGCCGAAATTGACCTGTAAATAGCCTAACTTCCCCAATTTTTAACTCATTCATGCTAACTCCGAATAACCCAAAACAACCTCCACTGTGTTCATATTACTAATAATAATAAATGAAAAATACAAAAAAATCACTAACCCAAATAAGTGGACCAAAAACCCAAACCCTAGTTCTAGAATTTTCAGACTAAAACCCTTATATCTCCCCCATCCAATGTCTGACTTGATCCTACTCACTTTTGAACTAATGTACATTCAATTACCTTCAAAACAGTACCAAGTTCAAGTGAATCGGAGCTCATATGTGAATGCTGGGTTTTGGGCCTCTCTTGTATATTTTGTATTTTAGCGGTTTTTGACCGATTATTTTATGTATATAATTAACTATTTTAGTTATTTCTTTTTATTTATCTTCTTTGATAAAAGTTTTTTTAAAATGCGTAAAAATCCAAAACCAAATTGTGCTTGAAATCAAAGAAACAAATTGAGTCCTAGTCTTCACTAATTATCTATACAAAAAGTGTCCTTTTCGTATTTTATTTTATTCCTACTTTTTCTTAATTAAAAAAATAAATAAATTAGATTAATGTGTCTATATTTATCTTTGATTTTATCATATTTTTTCTGGATTTTTATCTCGTTTAAAAATGACAAAAAATTATAAAACCCAAAAATCACGATATTCTATGTACATGGGATACCCCAAAAATATCACTTTGTGCAATTGATCAAATTTAGTTTTGATGTCTTAGTGAAAGTTGTAGATATCATCGAGACGAGCAATTTTAGTGAAGAAACTATTTCGATTTGAGGCCATTTGCTATTTATTTTAGATTTTACAAAATATTTATTTTTCAATTTTTATGGTGTTGACACGTGGCGGCTCTGTCCGCCGTTTTTGGAATTTTATAATTCGTTTTTATAAAATAAAAAAATAAAAGATAATTAAAAGGCCCCGCATGTGCAAGGCACATGTCGCCCAGGCACGCGCCAAGCACGTGCCACATCTACCTCTCCTCAAAGTGTCGCCACGTGGCACGTTCGCGATCGTCCGATCTCGACCGATCAGACGGTTGTTGGTCATCTTCCTCATCAAGCCTTCATTCCCAATCCAGTCGACTCCCCTGATTTCATCGTCTCCCGTTGATAGCGTCGCCGCCCCCGCGATTTCGCCACACATCTCGCCGATCGCCGCCTCCAATTGCACCCGCATATCTCGCATGGTCCACTCCGAATCAAATCGCCTCGCGATCTTCTTCCCCATCAAATCCCAGATTGACCCTCGTCAAATCCAATTGCGCATCCAACCTTCCATCGCCAGAGGACTCCCTCGACTCTATTTAAATGCTCCCCTGCCCCCTCGTTTCATCCATCCGTCGATATTCCTCCGTTCAACAACCCTCTGGTGGTGACAGCCTGGAGGGTTGTCAATTGCGGCGAGAACCGATGCCTTTCAGGCTTCGTTGCAGGAGGACGACGAAAGCTCCTCGCCGTTGTTGCGCTGTTTCGGTGCGATAGTTGTAGAGCCACCCAACAATGAACGCTTCCACGATAATCTTCTTCGACGTTCATCGTCCATCCAACAAATCTCAACTTTGATTTCGATCACCAACCTCCCCGCCTCACCTCCGCCTTGGCCGTGCGTTCAACACTGCTCCAGGAGACTCATTTCGCCACCCTCGTGCACTTCTGCTGCAGCCACCTCGCCAACGTCAATAACCTCCGGAGTTTAACCTGACGCAGCGTCGCCCGCTACGGTCGGGATCATCCAGAAGGGGCACGACACCTAGCAACTCCACCTCCCCGCCTCGCTAGGAAGCCCCGTCAGCCCCGCCGCACTCGAAGTTCGCCCTCTGCCCTTTCCGCCTCGCCGCGATAGCTAGCAGCCGGGCACGGAGCCCGAGACCCCCCGCACATATGAGGTACGTGTGTGGGGGCACGTCAGCCAGCAGTGGGCAAATTGCGAAGGCCCCCCGATGATCCTCGTATATATGGAGCAGTCCCCGCCAGCCAGAGGTCAGGTGCCTCATACGTGACCATCTGATGAAATTGCAAAGCACCCCCCATCAGTATTGGTAATTACATATAGGCCCCCTTGCGTTTTTATTTATTTTATTTAAATATTGCATCTGTACCCCTGTCTTTCCCCTTTATTTTGAACAACTATATTGCATCATTTTATCTATCAAAAATTGACATTTTGTTCCTCATTTAATTCTCTACATTTTGACATATTGTGGACATTTTTGTGATTGGTGGATAATTAATAGTTAATTATTTTGTGGAAATTGCATAATTTGCCCATTTATTTCTCTAAAATAGATTTTCGATTGACCGTTGCTCTAAAAATTCCCAAAAAATCATATTGTAGAAATAATTGTGCTTGACATTGTGCCCAAAATGAATCGCATTTGCATACATAATTTGTCCTGTAAAATTCATTTTGCATATTTCAGTGTTTGATTTTTAATGAGTATTGAATCTTGTATTTTCGAGGTTTAGGATTTTTCTAAGGTCTATTACCTAGTGGTAGACATTAGATAATTTTATTTCTTGAAAATAATTAGGTTTAATATTTATTATAATTAAATATTGAAATTCATTATGTTTGCATTTAAAAATTCATAAAAAATTCATCTTGCATCCAAAAATTCCAAAAAAACTATAGTGCATTCATTTTATTATATTTTACATCATGGCCAAGTTTCGTATTTTTTGGACATCGTTTGAGCATAATTTACATTTTAGTCCCTAAAATAGGCCGAATTTGCATTTTCATCCTTTATTGGATTAAAAAATAAAAAAAGACTAGCCCAAAAACCGCACACGAATTTTGATAAACATAATTCTAGGTTGTTCCTTTGCCTCCTTGTGTTCGACCTTGGGACCTGCTCAAGTAAATAAACATAAAACCATGCGAATAAAACTTGAATAATAATTTGTGGTTATTTTCTTGACCTATTCCGATTGCCGCCTACAACGAACGATCAAATAATTTTTTAAGCCAATGGTAACACATTATATAATCCATTAAAAAGCAGCAAATTTCGGACTCGTCACAGAACTTTGATGAATCTCAGAAAAACTACATTATCGTTGAAAAAGATCTTCTAACAATCGTCTTCGCTTTGGAAAAATTCAGATCACATCTAATTGGATCCAAAGTCATAGTATACACTGACCACTCTACCATCAAATATTTGCAAAGCAAGAAGGAACAAAACCAAAACTCATCAGATGGATCCTTCTATTCCAGGAATTTGATCTTCAAATTCGAGACAAGTCTAGTTGCATATCATCTTTCTAGACTACCAGAGCAAGACACTCCAGAGCAGATTCTATTGTTGATTACATATATCTTTTTAGAAGAAGCTATTCTGTCAGCCACCTTGCTTTCCTAGTTCACTGATATTGTGAACTATCTTGTTTCCAAGAGAACTCCGCAAGATTGACCGAAGCTGAAAGTTGACAAATTTTTCTCAAATATTCATTTTTATCAGTGGAAGGATTCATATCTCCTTTGTGGGCATATTGCATCTGGAGAGGGTTCGTTCCTCAGGAGGAAGTCCGCAGTGTCTTAAAGTATTGCCATAACAAAGCATCAGGAGAACACCACTCTAGGAAACGAACGGTAGCGAAAGCGCTCCAATGCAACCTCTGGTGGCCAACTCTCTACAAAGATGCAGAAGATTTTGTGAAACAATGTACTGACTGTCAGAAAATGGGGGCGCTATTGGAATGCGAGATACGATGCCCCAGAAGTACATTCAGATTTTAGAAGTATTTGATGTGTGGGACATTGACTTCATGGGCCCATTTCTCAATAGTTAGGGATTTGGCTATATTCTACTCGTTGTGGACTATGTAAATCATTTGGTGGAGGCTATCCCAACTGGAGCAGTCGACAGTCACTCTGTCTGCTGATTTCTAAAAGAACACATCATTGCAAGGTTCAGGATTACAAAAATTCTGATATCATATGGGGGCATCCATTTTATTAATAGAGAAGTGAAGAAGCTTCTACATTGAACATCGAGTAGCTTCTCCATACCACACACAATCCAATGGCTTGGCAAAATATTCGAATAGGGAGATTAAGACAATTCTTCATAAGCTCGTACGTACTGACATGAAGAACTGGTCTCAACTGCACGATTCCATTCTTTGGGCATATCAGATCACGTACTAGTCACCTCTAGGATTGTCTCCCTACCGCCTTGTCTACGACAAGTCATATCATTTGCTAGTGGAACTCATTCACAAATCTTTATGGGTAATCAATTTCTGTAATTTGGATTCGAGGAAGGTCAAAAAAGAACAGAAAGCTGGATCTGAATAGACTCCTTGAATTTCACAACTATGCATACGACAACAGCTTGATGTACAAGGAGAAAGTCAAAAAGTGGCACGACAAGCACATCCATCGAAATACTTTTGAACTGGGTCAGAAGGTTTGGTTGTTTGATGCAAAGTTGAGACTTTTCTCGTAGAAATTGAAGAGCAAGTAGACCGGATCATTTATAGTGAAGCATGTGCATGATAATGGAAGTATCATCATATACAGTTTGTCAGTTTATACACAACCATTCATCATCAATGGATAGCTACTGAAGTCGTACCTTGAATCTGATACATTCATGTACATGGTTATTTAATATAGGTGGTCTACCATGAAGATTTTCAAGCGACGGTATCAACTACATTAGACAAGGCATCCGAAAACATTTTTGATTAATCACTCTTTTCTTCTTTTCTATTTTTCATTTGTTATTCTTTCATTCATCCGAAAGGTGCACTCATCCCATGCATCATTGCTATACTTAGGATATGCTTCATCCTAAGTATATAGGGGGGATGAGTGTATTTGGGTGTTCATTCTTTGATCCCTCGCCTTTCTCCTCAACTCTTGATTTCATGTCTCTACTTAGGGATATTTTTACCCTAAGTATAGGAAGATACTGGCTGAGCCTATGATTTTATTCGTTCCCACCCTTGACCCTCCTTACATGTTGAATACAGTCTGTTATACTTAGGATTAATTGGTCCTAAGAATAGGGGGAATGGTTGACTTCCTATTCTTTATTGAGTCTTTGTAGTATAGACTCTTATCTACTTAACACGAGTTACATCTTCCTTTTTCCTTCTGACCTATGAGGACATAACTAAAGTTAAGTACATGGGGTTGTTATATGTTGTACATATTTTAGCCATAACTCGTACTTTCATATTTTTAATAATATGACTAATTAGTAAACATTAAATACACACTAAAATTCTTTGTAATGACGGTTAATAAACCGGTTAAAAGTTTTTGCAAAATATTTGAAAAATGCTTTGAAAAATTCTTTGATAACTTTTTTGGAAACTATTTGAAAAATAATTTGTAAAATGTTTTCAAACCTTTGTAAAAATGTTTTATTTGTAAAAATGTCTTTTATTTGATTGAATAAAATATTTTGAAAATCTATTTGCAAATGGTTTGGAAAATAGTTGTAAAAATACTTTGAAAAAACTAAGCATACTTTTGAAAAATCATTGTAAGATGATTTTCAAATTTTGTAAATGTTTGCAAAAATGGTTGTCAAATTATTTGTGTGATAAAGTTTTCAAAATGTTTGTCATAATCTTTTCAAATTATTTTGACAACTGTACACATAATTCAAATAAAACAATTCTTTACAAACTATGTAAACAATAACTAACTTAACCCCTGTAAATTCTTCACCTAAATTCCTGTAAATAACAAATTCACTCCCGTGAAAATATCTGTGCATGATTCTTTCACTAACTCTTGTATGTTTTAAAAAACTTTAAAAATTACAAAATTAAAATCCATAAAAATTGCAAAAATGTTTTCAAAATCGTGCATAGTTTTTGCAAAACTTTTACAAAAATTCCATAAAAAACTCAAAATTAGAAAATTACTTCATAAAATATTTTCTTGCATTGTACATAATATATTCATTTTCAGAATAATCAAGATAATTGAACAAGTCAAACTACTGTCTAAAGATTGGAGCTTGGAACAGACCTTAATACACTTAATTTAAAAGGAACCCATTGAGGATTGGAATTGGGGATACTTCAGGTTGCCTTGACTTAATTCTTTAGGTTCCATGAGGCTATGTTCATGAGTCGATTCTATGTGTCTAAATAAAATCCTTCATATCATATGTAAGACTCTTAAGACATTGGTTGGATCAGAAACCTCACACTTAGCACTTAGCTCAACCCAAATGGATTGTTGAAAAATCTTGGAGTCTAAGTCGGGACAATGCTAAGCCGCTTCGTTAAGGGTAGCTAGGGAACCATTCTTGGGGATTGTCAAAACCGTACTCTAACCCACTTCTTTTGGTAACAATGATATCTAAATATTGGAGATGGATTGAGATAATACTTCAGATGAGGAATGGACTACCGGTGCAACTTTTTCCAAGACTCCAAAAAATGAGTGGACTAAAAAGATGCTATATCCGTAGGTGCACAAACAAGAATGCAGAAATTGTACACAATCAAAGAAAAAAAATCCAAAGAATCTTATCTCAAAATTTCCACCAAAAATTTGAAGCTTCAAAAAAGCCCGCTTCCTGGTGAAGACTCGATTACACTGACCGAGCTTCACAAGGGAATGAAAACTACAATGGTCCATTCCTACTTCTTTTCCCCTTCTTCTAACTTATTACCCCATTCTGTTGTAAAGAATGACGGAACCTGACCTTAGAAGGAAATATGTGTCTCCACGAGGAGGACTTACCAGAAGAGTAGACTCCTTTTTTGTTCAATGGTTTGTCTAGGAAGAGCTAAACAACTCACACACATGGTTCTATCACTGCAAGGTAGCAAGAGTATGCGATTGAGTGGATGGTTATGACTTGACTGTGAATTTGACTGAATCATAGGATTATGGACCCTAAGGGTTGTTGTGTCACACTTCTTAACCTAAATGCAGTTCTGAACAAACAAATAATCCAAAGGTCTTTTTTGAGCTCCAAACATTGACTTTATTAAGACAAGTTTAAAAGTAAAAAATTATTCCAATTTATTTCTTTTTATTTTCTTCATTTCTTTTATGCACTTATAACCATAAGTATTTTCTAGGGACTAGCAAAAGCAAGTATAGGGGGGTGATGAATCCTCACTTCATCACCTTTATTCTTTCATTTTAGCCTTAAATTCATATCTAAATGCATGTATATATAATTAATTTTCCAAAATAAACACTCTGTAAATTTTATAAAATACCACATAAAATACTTCATAATTATTATATTTAATTCCAAAATAAAAGAATAAAGGAAGAAAAGAAAAAGAAATGAAATATCAAAGATGTTGAATGACCTAGACCATGAGACTCAGTCATCACGATGACTTGATCAGCAATGAATTAAGTAGGGGGAGACATGGCAGAAGAACTGTACAAAAATACACAAAAAATCATACACAAAACCCTAATTTAATTTGCACAATAATTGCTTTTTGGGACCTATTTTATTTTATTATTTTTATATATCAAATAACAAAACCCTCAACATGAATATTGTATATAAAATACAAAGAAAAAAATACAAAATTGATTCCATGTGCTCGAAACAAATAAAATAAAAATCTACAAAGAAAACTTTGCAAACATGTATGTTCTCCAAACTATATCAAATTTACCAAACTCACTTTAATTGTATATACATCTTAATAAGCTATTTAATGAAAGTGGCTTCACTAAATTTGGAGTTAAGATGCAAAAGTTAAGGTTTAAGCCCTTGTTGTGCAATATACATGTATATTATGTTCAAAATCTATTTTTATGAAATTGTAAAATATTTTTGAAACACATGACCATAATTAAAATAAAATAAAACTCGTAAATAAAAATACTTCATGCATTTCAATACGTAAATGAAAAATACCTACTTATACCTATAAAGAATATGTATAGAATTATTAACTACACAAATAAACTCATAAAATATAACAAGAATACCTAAATATGTAATTAAATAAATTCAAAAATATATAAAATACATGTATATATTAATATAATATACAATAAAAATTAAAAATAAAATACCTCATAAACATATATATTTACCTATAATTATACATGTAAACAGTAACTTATAATAAATGACTTCAAAAAATAAATAAAATAGAAATTAAATACTAAATAAAATTAGAAACATTTTTTATTTTGTAACCAAAATTAATTATTTCATTTACTATTTTTATTGAATTTATAAGTTATTTTTTACTCTCTTTTTCCTGGTTGGTCCACACGGACCAATCATGGTCCTTCAAACATTGACCTCGGGTAAATTGTACCGACTTCATGGGTTGACATATCAGAACCCATGTGCACCTATTTCCTTCCCTATTCTATGCATCTTTCATGCGCACCCTCTCCATCGAGCTCCGCGATTCGTGTAGCCCACACTTCTGACTACCTCGTTAACCCATCCTTCTTTACCTACCACTTCTTCCATTCATGCAATCCCACCTCCTAAATTACCGATCACCATCCTTTAAAAAAACCCCTTATCCATCCTTTTTCAGTTTGATCCCTCCCTCAGTGCTCTTAGCCCCTCAGATCTAGTGCTTGACAATCTTGGCTGGTAACAAAAGCCAAGGGTACCCGTCTGTAGCGAGGAGGAGCAACGTCAGAGCAAGATCTAGCCACCGCCAGAACCATCTCTTGCAGGTTCTGTCTCCCTAGCCTTCGACCAAGTTGAGGTCATTTCTTTGCTTGTTCTGGGTAAACCTTAGTTCAATTTTCATTTCTCATAGTTAGCTTTTGATTTTAGCAATTAATTTAGCTAAAATTAGGAATCCCTACTTCAACCTAGAGCTCGAGCTCCTCACCAAATTACACCATCTCCAACCGTACTCGACTTCAATTTCATTCCATCTAGTCACGTGCTTTATCTTTTCCCCTATCTGCCAAACCAGATCCACAGTGGAACATGGATCTGAGCTCCAACCCATCGCTAATCATCGGAGCTGTATCTCCATCTCATCCCCTATTGCTTCCAACTTCATCCAAAGGCTGAGGTAATTACCCTCAAGCCCAGGAACCCCTTTTGGTGCAGGAATATGCCCCCAACGGACCCCTCTGGAGCCAAGGAGCAACCTGAAAGTGCTCCAGGTCACCTAGAGCTATTTTGAGCTCCAAATTATCGTTCGAGCCACCTCCATCCCACTAGAGGAGACTAGCACCTGCGGAGGTGCCCCTGCAGCTTGAAGCCGTTGTTGGAATAAGAAGAGGGCGTTGGAGATCTAAGAACCACCAAATCCAAGCTCGCCTTACGCGAGTTCATCAACAGTTCTTCTAGGCTGCTTCCCAACCGTTAGATGAAGAACATGGCCCAGATCTAATATGGGCTATCCATTTTAAATTCAAGTGGTACACAACTCCAACCGATCGATCCTCCATGTGGTGTAAAGACGGCGTCTCAATAAGCGGGCGTTAAGTGGGTAAATTGCATAGAAATCCTATGCTTTTTGTATTTTATAAAATAGTTTTCTAAATATTTTATTAAGTTCAACGTTTTTTTGGAAAAAATGCAATGCAACCCCTATAGTTTGTGTATATTGCACGTGAGTCCAATGCCAGCTCAACTTACGTGGCTTCCCACATGAGCTAGGTAAATTGCTTGTATACCCCTTTGGGTTTTGTATTTGCAATCTAATTAATAAAAATCAAGTTGTCATTAAAAAATTCTGACGGTTTTGCACACACCCCTTCACATTTTATTTTTATTATATAAATGCCCCTTCTAGCTTGATTGAAATTTGTTTTTACTTTACTATTTTCTAAAAATAGTAGCCATGCCCCAAAAAATATGGAAAAATAGGATTAAGTGTTTAATTAATTTCTCATCCATGACATATATTTGTTTTGTATTTTTCATGCATTTTTTATTTATTAAAATAATAAAGAGCACATTTATTTATTGTTGCTATAAAAAATACAAAAATTATAAAAACTTAATTAAAAATTCCAAAAATTACCTAATGTTTATTACCCAAATTTGTCATTACAGATCAAAAATCACAAAAAATAACAAAAGAAAACCCTAAAGATCATAAACCCCAGCTAACCTTAAAAATTTACAAATTATTATCAAAAACCCCAAAAAAATACCTTTCTACCCTATATTTTTATATTATTATTTACTCTATATTAAAATTAGTTTTCAAAAATTTTGATCCTATTTACTATTTTTAATTCTCAAAATAATTCAGCCTGTTTATTAAGTCTCTGATTTCGTATATTTTGGACTTTAAAAATACCTAAAAATTATAAAAAATACCTAAAAATCACAAAAATAGAATAAAAATATAAAAAATAAAAAAATATTTTATTTTGAAAATTTTGATTATTTATAGATATAATTATAATTATAATACCATATATAGTTATATATAGTTTATACTATTATTAAAAATTATAAGTACTTTATAAATATTTTTTAAATCCTTTAAAAAAATAAAAAGGTTTGTTCTTTTTGATATTTTCTGATATTTTCTATATTTATTATATATCTCATATATATTACTTATATTATACATATTACATATATATATATATAATTATATATACCTTTATTACATATTAAAAGGAAAAAAGAAATTAATAATCAGAAAATACAAAAAATGTAAAATGTAAAATTAAATATACATATATAATCAAAAGAATAAATAATTAAAAACCCACAAAACATTAAGTGAATATTGTGCATATCTATATATTTATTTATTAATAAATAATAATAATGCTACACCGACTTGTTCCTTGTGTTCGACACCCTATTGTACTTGTCCACTATACACATTTCATTGTAGGGTTTTATAATAAATTTTGAACCATTCTTTTGGTTTTATTGTTTCATTATTTGATTGTGGGTTGATTGTTGACTTAATTGGTCAGCTCTCGTAATCGATCACTTCAGCAACTGAGGTCCACCTTATGAGACCTCACGATCACCTTCACGATATTTAATCGATTAATCATATGTGTAATTAATCTTAATATATAATTATATTACCAAAAATTGCATTTTTCACAATGACGTATTCCTATCAATTAGGATATCTTTGAAACTACACACAATAAAATCCATGTTACTTATTTCAAAATTTCTTAATTTGAATAATATGGTTAATTGGTCGAGATAGTTGCATTTGCATATATCATCTTCAAACATCACCTTGAATATTGGGGTGATGACTTGAAATCATGATATCCAATTCTAAATCAGAAAGTAACTCAAAAGACATTCACATCGATAGGACATTAATTTTAACTTGATTCACACACTTTCATTTTATTTCATGATCATGTAACTGGTTTTATTTGTGGGAATTGGATCAACTTTTAGAGCTTGAGATGAGAGAGTCGAATTTTTTTATAAGAAATTTGTCCATACCATGAAACACCTAAATAAATGTCATTATTAAACATGTACATATCTAATATGAAACACTTTTATCAAATAGAGGCATAACCATCATTAATAATTTCTTGAATTGCAAATGGTTTATAAGTCAACAACAACTATGTCATTCCCGAATATGACTAGATTGAATAACATAATAAATAATTGGATTTTACATTAAGATATATAATTTAATAGAGTTCATAGTTTGAACCTTAAGAATAGAAATGGTATCCTATCAAATAACCTTAGATTATTTAGCTTTCTAGATTTGCGACTAAAGTATAAGCTTAAGAATAGAAATTGTATTTTATCAAATAACCTTAGATTATTTAGATTTCTAGATTTGCGAATAAAGTATAAGCATGATGATATATTGTAGACCATGAACACAAATTGCATAAATTTCTAGGTTTACGAAAAAAGCATTTCATGAATAACATCTTTGCATTCCAATACAACAATGAAATTGATGAATATTTTTGTCTTAGTTGGTTGAAATCTTAGGGTGGACTATGTTGGGTTTCATATTTTGACAAAGATGGAAAACTAAAATTGATTTGATAGTAAATACAATACAAAAAAATAAACAAAAATATGGAAGAAGCTAAAGTCAACACATTAGAGAGTTTATAATATTCAAATTAAAATAATTAATAAAAATCAATACACTCCACCCTATTGCATATAGGAGATACCGTTACATTCAATTAATGTGCATGATGGATATGTGCAATGATGGGGAGCCATGCACGTGAGGGAGAAGAGATGTGAGTCATGAGCTATGACAAGGGAGGGGGCGCAATGAGTTAACGATGGAGATAGGTGTGCACTATGTCCATAAGAGAGTTAGGGGCACAACACGTTCATGAGGGAGTCATGGCATGGTACATTCGAGAGGGAAACATGGATGGTGCGACTCCACGGGGGAGTCATGGGAGAGAAATGTCTGAGAGGGAGTCCAGGGCAGATCACATCTAAGAGGGAGACAGAGGTGCACAACAACAAGTCTGCAAGGAAGCCAAGGCACAACACATTCACGAGGGAGGCGAGAGCACATCACGTCCGTGAAAGAGCCAACCTTGGACAATTGGCACACGAGGAGGCAGGTAGGTCGACGGGATGGAGTCACAGAGGACAGGAAGTGCAGTTTTATGGGTGGGGAGATGTATAAGGACATGTGATTACTTTAAAGGGGCACAATGAGAGCCGGTGTAAAGGCCTCCAACAATTTAAGGGTAGCAACGATGTAGATTGTCTCCACATAGCTGTCATATAAACAACGATATGAAGTTTAGTTAAGTTTTTTTTATATATTCTTGAGTGTATATACAATATATCTTAGTAAAATTATTGTTATTTGAAAGTTTACCTATAGTTATTATCAAGACCAAATTAATGTAATCATCCACACACGCACGTCTATTCCATCTTTCCACTCTACTTTTCTTTAAAACATTTCCTCACGATGAACTACTTTCATTTACAATCAATAAATTATTCGACCGGAAATTTAAGGGGCTCAAACTATTGAAAAAAAATCTATACATGTTTACCCACAATGCATCGCCTAAAATAAAATAGATATGTTGGAAAGCGGCAGCTAGGCAACGGTGAACTCCGATTCCGTGGTCTTCCCTTCGATCTAATCCCACTTCTGTTCCTCCGAATCTTTCAAATGGGCATCAATCCGTAATCTTCCCACTCCCATGCCAAGTTGGTTCCCCACCGAATCCCCTTTCGTGCACTCTTTTGAGGGTAGTTTTGCTCGAATTTTTTTGTGAGATAGAGAGCGAGAAGGGACAGTGCAATGGCTCTCTCTGTGGGTTCGTCGTGGACCGATCTCCTTTCTGCGTCTCCGTGTC
The DNA here is from genome assembly GCA_037367405.1 of Ottelia alismoides. Lineage (NCBI taxonomy): Eukaryota > Viridiplantae > Streptophyta > Magnoliopsida > Alismatales > Hydrocharitaceae > Ottelia > Ottelia alismoides. The sequence continues at coordinate 1,255,207 of JAZKJV010000282.1, read as the reverse complement.
GTCCGAGGCATGATCACAAGGTCTTGTACCCATTTTCTTATTTTTTTGTGCAATGCCAAAGCATTGCTTTTCTGGTTTTAGCTTTTGGGTTCTTCAGGTTTGCAGCGAGTTTTTGATTTTGGTAGGATGCGCTCATACATGAATAAACTGTAATAAATATTTTCAATGTGTAGTTTAAGGAAAGTTGTTCTTGCCATGTAACAGTGTGTTGAATATGTTTATTGATCTTTCGTGGAATATTTTTGGGCGGATGGATATGATTGCGGATGTGACCGGCTTTTCTAGTTGGCTGATCCTTTTTGGACAGTAAGTTTCGTTGCAAAGAAAGATATCATCTATTTGCAGTTGGTAATCAGAAAGTTTTTATTGTGTCAACTTGTATTAGTAAATAGAGAAATCACCGCAGGATGCATGGCCAATGGATAGTTTGATTGACCACATTTTTTCCTTCATATCATTCATGTAAATGAGTAAATTTCTCTCTTTTGTAAACTGTGACGATTTCAAATAGAAGCAAATGAAAATGTCATCCTTTTTTGTACTCTTTTTTATCAATGTTATTTCAAACCCAAAAGTTAGGAGCTTGTGGCAAGCTACTAATTTCAGAAGGTTCTTAATATCTAAAATTCACATGACATTGAGAAGGCACCAGGTGATGTAACTGATGAAATTGATTTAATTGATTATATTTTTGATCCCTAATAGAAAAATTAGAAGCTACTGGAATTTTATTTTTTTGCGGGTTCTCATAGTTCAATGGAGGCCTAGTTTTATTCTGTAGGACATTCAGCTGGGCAAGTGGAGGAAGATGGGATGTAATGGATATCAGGCAAATTGGTGCATTAACCCTAAAAGTATGCACCTTGATATTTTTCTAACTGCAAGCTATGGAAGTTTTTGGGTCTTTGGAAAATTTATTAGATCGATTCTCGATGTCAGGATCACCAAAAGAACTCGCAAATGATGTTCCCTCATTAAGATCTGTTTTTCTAAAGAAGCGGTTATCCTTGCTGTCTTATGCCAGTTCTGATAATCTTTCGTCAGATGCGGAATTTGTCAGTAATGCTGTTAATGAAGAGAATCTGGAAACAGTAATTGAGGATGATTCTGCCTGGGACAACCCATGCATTTCTACAGAACGAGCTGAAGGAAGACCTGGATTTGTTTCTTTTAATGGAAATATATATCAAGCACTTTTAGAGGACCCCACACATACCCTTGATCAGAACACACCAAACTTCCTATGGTTCATAGGACCAACTGTATTACTTGCTTCATTCGTAATCCCCTCACTCTACATGCGAAGATTGGTTCTGATTGTATTCGAAGACTCACTGTTGACAGGTAGCTGTTTATAGTATACTGTCAGTCGTATTCCTTGCTGTATTTCTTTTTTTCGTATCCCTTTTGCAGGGCCATACTAGCGCCTTTCTTATCACCTTTTTTGGATAGTTTTTAGATACCTTTTCTGATCCAGTTTTTGATGTTTGTCAGAAAAATCGAATTGAAGATGTGTATGTTTGCAGAAATAAATAAATAACTTGTTTATTCTATGGCCATATGGCTCCTTTATATACCAAAGGAACTCTAGAGGACAGATAATTAATGCAAAACCTACATAAAAAGGAAATAAGAAATACAAAAATACTATTTCCTATAATACCTTCCCTCAAGCTGGAGCATAGATATCTATCATGCTCAGCTTGAAAAAACACTTGGCCTTATGGCTAGAGCCTGGGTGAATGTGTCTACAATCTATTCATTTGAGTTGACATGGGATGTAGAGATGAAACCCTTATGTATCATGTCTCTAGTTTAGTAGCGGCCACACCTTGATGTGTTTGGTCCGCTCTAGGAATGCTAGATTGTTGGCACGACAATGAGCAGTGAATCCTAATTGTCAAATAGTAGCTGCATGGGAAGAGGAGCATCAATAGCTAGGTTCGTCAGAAAAAATCTGACCCAAATCATCGCAATGATTCCTTGCACCATGGCTTGTATTCGAATCAATACTTGATCTAACAACAACAATTGGCTTCTTACATTTCCTTGAGATCGGTGATCTCCTAATAAACACTGTAAATCTAGAGGCAATGCCGTAAATGTCAGTTTCGGTCACCATTTCGGTGACTGACCGAAACGGACCGAATTCGACCGAAATGTCGGTCATTTTGGTCATTTTTTGTACTAGGGCCCTCGTATTTCAGCCATTTCGGTCAAATTTCAATTTCATCAGGATATCAATATTCGACAGAAATTCGATCAAATTTCACTGAAATTTGAGCCATGTCTAGAGGTTGACTTCCTTTCTTTTAGGATCATGTATATTCGGCAATTGCACGTACCATGATCTTAAAAGATGTCCTTTTGTTGAAGAGTAACCCCGTACATGGCAACAACTTCAGCTACCTTAAGATCATAGTGTCTGCATCCGTGTAAGCATGGTGTGGTTGCTCCATAAACTGGCTGAATTTGTTCATTGCAAAGGAGATGTTTGGCTTAGTGCTTATCATGTATAGGAACTTCCCAATGAACTCCCTATATATCTTCTTGTCCATATCATTTGTATCATCATAGATCATCACGCCAGGATTCATAAGAGTAGTGGCATGTCTGCAGTTTGCCATCCCACTATCTAGAAGGAAATCAGTAACACACTTCCTCTGAGTCGTCATAAGTCCTCGTTGATACCTGCCAAATTCAAGCCTAAATTATTGGAGTTCTTCAAGGTCCTTGGTAACAAATTCAAATTGCTGTCTAAGGAATTCCTTAGGTGGTTTGAGGATTTGATAATCTGAGAGAAGCAGATCTATGACCGGATAAACCTTGTGTGGAGTTTGGTCGGGGTAACTTCTCTTTCTGTTTGCTTAGCAACGAGTAGCACGTGGAGAACCTTTGTTGATTGTGAGAGTGGCACCCAGGACCAGGGAACGAGTGTCTTTGATGAGTTTGTGGGCCTTTGTTTGTAAAAAATGTTATTCGTTGCTTTGAGACCCTCCTCGAGTCTTGGCTTTTGTAGTACCTTTCTTAATCTTTTTAATAAATTTTGTGGTGGGTACCTTTGTGTGTTTCCCTTGATTGAAAAAAACTTAGGAACAAAAAACATGTACTAGGGCCCTTAAATTGTGTGGTCATTTTTTGTACTAGGGCCCTCGTATTTCAGCCATTTCGGTCAAATTTCAATTTCGTCAGGATATCAATATTCGACAGAAATTCGATCAAATTTCGCTGAAATTTGAGCCATGTCTAGAGGTTGACTTCCTTTCTTTTAGGATCATGTATATTCGGCAATTGCACGTACCATGATCTTAAAAGATGTCCTTTTGTTGAGTAACCCCGTACATGGCAACAACTTCAGGTACCTTAAGATCATAGTGTCTGCATCCGTGTAAGCATGATGTGGTTGCTCCATAAACTGGCTGAATTTGTTCATTGCAAAGGAGATGTTTGGCTTAGTGCTTATCATGTATAGGAATTTCCCAATGAACTCCCTATATATCTTCTTGTCCATATCATTTGTATCATCATATATCATCACGCCAGGATTCATAAGAGTAGTGGCATGTCTGCAGTTTGCCATCCTACTATCTAGAAGGAAATCAGTAACACACTTCCTCTGAGTCGTCATAAGTCCTCGTTGATACCTGCCAAATTCAAGCCTAAACTATTGGAGTTCTTCAAGGTCCTTGGTAACAAATTCAAATTGCTGTCTAAGGAATTCCTTAGGTGGTTTGAGGATTTGATAATCTGAGAGAAGCAGATCTATGACCGGATAAACCTTGTGTGGAGTTTGGTCGGGGTAACTTCTCTTTCTGTTTGCTTAGCAACGAGTAGCACGTGGAGAACCTTTGTTGATTGTGAGAGTGGCACCCAGGACCAGGGAACGAGTGTCTTTGATGAGTTTGTGGGCCTTTGTTTGTAAAAAATGTTATTCGTTGCTTTGAGACCCTCCTTGAGTCTTGGCTTTTGTAGTACCTTTCTTAATCTTTTTAATAAATTTTGTGATCGGTACCTTTGTGTGTTTCCCTTGATTGAAAAAAACTTAGGAACAAAAAACATGTTGGGAGAAAAGAAAAACGTATATTATGAGTACCCGTGGGCTCTCTTATATAGGAGAGTAGCCTTGGGTTAATTACACGATAAGTATTCTGAGAAGCAGAAATTACATAAAGAAAACATAATGCGTTATTTAACTTAACACTCCCCCTCAGGCTGGAGCATATATATCTATCATGCTCAGCTTGGACCAACACTTCTGAAACGGACTTCGGGCTAGAGCCTTGGTGAAGATATCTGCTGTCTGATCTCCTGTAAACACATGAGATGTAGATATGAGTCCCTTCTGTATCATATCTCGAGTGTAATGGCAGTCCACCTCAATATGCTTTATCCGTTCATGGAATGCATGATTGTTTGCAATGAATAATGCTGCTTGGTTATCACATAGAAGTTGCATGGGAAGAGGAACATCTATGAAAAAATCCGTTAACACAGATCTAACCCACATCATCTCAGTACTTCCTTGAGCCATGGCTCTGTATTCAGATTCTGCACTTGATTTGGCAACTACAGTCCGCTTCTTGCTTTTCCATGAGACAAGTGAGTGTCTAACAAAAAACTGCAAACCATGAAGTGGACTTCCTGTCCGTGGAGCATCCTGCATAGTCAGCATCTGCACAAGCTGTTACCTCCAAGGGTGTATCCCTCCTGAATAGTAGTCCTGAACCAGGTGAGTTCTTCAGGTATCTCAAGATCATATAGATAGCATCCATATGTGCCTTCCTAGGTCGCTCCATGAATTGGCTAACCTTGCTTACTGCAAACATAATATCTGGCATGGTGATAGTAACATATAGAAATTTCCCAACAAGTTCTCTGTACCTCCTGCTATCAACTTCTTCTGTATCGTCAACATACAACTTCACACTTGGATCTATAAGAGTCATGGTTGGCTTGCATCCCATCATGCCGATCTCAGAAAGGAGATCCATGACGAACTTTCTCTGGGTCATCACTAGACCACGATGATTCCTGGCAAATTCTAACCCCAAGAAGTAGCGAAGAGTGCCAAGGTCCTTGGTCACAAACTCTTTACCTAGGAACCTCTTGGCTGTCTGAATGCCTTGAGCATCATCTCCTGTCACAATAATGTCATCTACATAGACAAGAATGGCAACCGTGCCTTTCTGTGTCTTCTGCACAAATAGTGAGTGGTCTGCTGTGGACCTCTTAAACCCCTGTAGCTCAGTTAATTCTGACAACTTCTGGTACCAAGCTCTAGGACTCTGCTTTAGGCCATAAATGGCCTTATGTAGTCTGCATACCTTATGGGACTCCCCCTCAGCAGTAAACCCCGATGGCTGCTGCATATAAACTTCCTCCTGGAGGTCTCCGTAGAGAAATGCATTCTTCACATCAAGCTGAAATAACGGCCAATCACGGGAAACTGCAACTGCAAGTAAAATCCGAAGCGTCGAGTGTCGTGCCACTGGAGAAAATGTGTTCTGATAATCCACCCTATGTGTCTGGGTAAAGCCTCGTGCTACCAATCTCTCCTTGTATCGATCTACAGTCCCATCTGCATTGTGCTTAATTGAGAATATCGACTTGCAGCTGACAATCGAAGCACCACTTGGAGGCGGAACAATAGTCCATGTCCCACAAGAAGATAGGGCCTCCATCTCCTCTTCCATGGCCTGACGCCACCTGCTGTCCTGTAAAGCCTCCATATATGTTTGAGGTATAGTAACCACAGAAAGACCAGCAACAAACTTCTTGTACTCATCTGAAAGTTGATCCAAAGAAACATGTGCTGCAAGTGGGTATTTGGCACATTGACATCGTGGCTTCCTCAACGCAATAGGAACATCCAAATCGTCCTCTGTAGAAGTGCTATCCTGTAAAACTCCAGTGCCATTAGTAGAGACAATGTTATCATGACATACCTCAGGCGTGCTGGATGATGTGGACGGCCGTTGAGCAAGAGAGCTAGTGGAGGTGGTGGTGGAGGTGGTGGTGGTGGTGGTGGTGGTGAAGGTATAGTTTGCTCAGGTTCAGCTGGTTTCAGAGATGGAGGTGGAGGAACAATTTCGTCCTTATTGTTATTGGATAACCTGTCACCTGTAGGAGAAAAGTACATGATAGACTCAAAGAAGGTTACATCAGCACTCACATAGTATCTTCTACTCACTGGATCATAACATCTATACCCCTTTTAAGTATGTGAGTACCCAACAAACAGACACTTGATAGCTCTTGGAGATAGCTTATCACGACTAGGGGTACAATTATGCACAAACGCCACTGACCCAAAGACACGAGGTGTGAGGGAGAAAAGGTCCTTCTCGGGAAACACAATCAAGAAAGGTACCTTTTCTCCAAGAACAATAGACGGCATACGATTTATCAGGTAGCAAGCAGTGAGTACAGCATCTCCCCCAAAAGAATGAGGGGCACGACTATGGATCAACAATGTCCGAGTGACATCAAGAAGGTGGCGATGTTTGCGTTCCGCCACACCATTTTGTTGCGAAGTGTAACTGCAGGAAGTCTGATGAACAATGCCCTGTGAACTGAGAAAATCAGACAGATGTAATGTTGAAAACTCCAAGGCATTATCTGTGCGAATTATTTTGACATTGGTAGAGAAGATATTATTAACTTCCATTATAAATTTCCTAATAGTTCCAGACTTATGTTTTAACAAGAATACCCAAGATAATCTGGAGAAGTCATCAATAGCAACCATATAATAACGATGTCCCTGAAGATCAGGGACACGACTTGGACCCCAAATATCGAAATGAAACAGTTCAAACGACCGACTACTATGACGACTCGAACTGACTGGAAACGACGACCGATGGTGTTTCCCAAGCTGACAAGCTTCACAATCCAATGTGGTACGAGTAGATATCTGCGGCAAAACATGACACATCTTCTGTAGAGGTAGGTGACCAAAGCGAAGATGCCAAAGGAATGGAGAAACGGATCCAGAAGGGATATTAGCAGCTCCAGCACATGATGATATAACAAGCTTATACAAGCCTCTCTGCTCACGACCACTTCCAATCATCCTGCCAGTCAATATGTCCTGAAACACAAAAGTAGAGGGGTCAAAGATGGCACGACAATGTAAATCTTTCGTAAGCTGACTAATTGACAACAAGTTCATCTGAAATTCAGGTGCATGCATCACATTCTGAAGGTATAAAGAAGGCGTCAGAGTGATCTCCCTCTTACCAACTATAGGCAATCTGACCCCAATGGCAATGACAACTGATCGGCCTGGTGCAAGTGCCCTGTAGGTGGTGAACTGCAATCTGCTGTCGCACATATGATGGGAGGCTCTGGAATCCATAATCTAGTCTGTCAAGTCTGAGCAGGTAGTACTGGTAAGTGCATAAAAAGTACATGAGGAGGTAGAGGATGCTCTGGCCGATGCTGTAGTGTCCGTAGAACCTGGAGACGGAGACGTTGGTGTAGTAATCATCTCACGAAGTCAGGAGACTATATCATCAAATCGAGCATCTGGAAGAGTCGCAGCAGTAGCCTCAGTCTGCTCAGCTACACGTGCTGAGGCTGGATATCCATGCTTGTGAAAGCATGTCTCCTCAGAATGGCCTGGACGGTGACAGTGAGTACAGGGGCCACGATGTCTGCCTCCCCCTCGACCACGAGGTCTGCGACCTCGAAAATATGATGCTCCTCCTCTGCCACGTGTGGCAGCCATAGCGGAAGGGGTAGGTGGGCTGTAGAAGCCGAGGCAGTAGTGATCCTGCTCAATCTCTTAAACACCTCTTCCATCGGTGGAATAGTTTCGCCTGTCAGAAGTTGAGTACGAGCTGCATCGTACTCAGAATCAAGAGATGACAGAAATACGCCAGTCATGGTGGCATTTCAGTATGCCTGTTGTTGTTCCGTACTGGTAGTAATCGGCATGAAGCTATGCAGTCTCTCAAACATGCCCCGTAGATGAGAGAAATGTGCATGAAGTGGTTTGCCATTCTGCTTAGTAGAGAAGATGTCAAATTGCGACTGAAGAATCTTGCTTTCATTTTTGGACTGCCCATATGTTGCGGCCAGTATATCCCACATAGCCTTTGCTGTTGGTTGATTCACAATATCATTTGCAATCTCCGCAGTCAGCATCCCAGAGAGCCATATACGGGCATACACGTCGTCCTGTTTCCATGTCGCATTTACTCCAGTCTTGTCTTCGCGCTCAGATTCTGTCAGAATGTGCTCCTTGTTGTAGCACTGCATCAGGGTGCGAAACTGCATAGACCAAAGTTCATAATTGGTCCCATCCACCTTGACAATCGGGGCTGGGCCTTTGAAGGCACCCGGAGATGTAAACACGTCACAATTGTTCTCTGACATGATTGATGAAGAGCCTAAGACCGACGGACATAACCGAAATAGGCGGTCTACAGAATCATATGAGGATTAGGTTGTATGTGTAGACTCATACAACCATTTCTCCTTCTTGTTGGAGCGTCGACTTTAGAAGTCAAGGTGCAAAGATGGCGTCGACGAAGTTCTGTGCCGCACCGCTGGGCTGGAGTCCACTGTCAATCACCTAAGAAGTGTGCTGGGACAACAGGGTGCCGGTAGAAGGGTCGGCGAGACCCCCTGGAACTGCGCAGGACCGCTGTAGCGGCTAGACCCGCAGACGGGCGGCGAGAAACCGCTGGAGGCACACGGCGAGATGCCGCTGGAGTTACCGGTAGACGCGTACGGGCGACGAGATGCCGCAGGAGGCAGCGCTAGTAGGCCGCGGGAGCTGCAGGAGGCGGCGGCGTGGGAGGCCTGTAGTGGCGCAAGGCGCGGCGGAGCGGCGCTAGGAGCGCCCGGAGGCACGCACGAGGGCCGCCTGGACCCGGTGGAGGCGCGCGGGGCGGGGGGGGGGGTGGAGGGATTAGGGTTTGGGTGGGATGCCGAGACCCCAGTCTAGGAATGTTGCTCCGATACCATGTTGGGAGAATAGAGAAACGTATATTATGAGTACCCGTGGGCTCTCTTATATAGGAGAGTGGCCTTGCGTTAATTACACGATAAGTAAGAAATTACATAATGAAAACATAATGCGCTATTTAACTTAACAAAACACATTGTTGAACTTAATGTTAGATGAACATCCCCTTCTTATAAGGAAAATCTACCATTTGCAACACGGAAAGTTCTTCCTAATTAAACCTGTTGCATTTCCTGGAGTGAGCAATTTTCTCCACATAAGTGAATGGAGGCACATGTATGAATCAACCGTTCATTTTTTTGTAATTTTTTTTTGCTTAAAACAACATAGATACATGAGCATACCCGAACAAGTAATGCAACGATTTCTGGAAGATTGCCTTACTCAAAAAGTAACCTAGGCATAGGGTTAATCATGTTCAGGTGGTACATCAGATTCTCAAAATCACCTTTCGGGACTATCACATATTGCATATCATTCTCAATGGTAATTGTAGAGATAGTTCTTAGTATTATTATCCCTTTATGTATCTTGTCATTATTTATTTATCTTTCATAGACTTCTTTGTAATTTACCCTTAAGGTCTCTCCCTATATAAGAGAGCTTAGGGTTAGTCGAAATGATCATCAAAGACTTTTTCCCAACATGGTATCAGAGCCACCCTAGGGCTCTCCACCCGCCGCCACCCCTTCCCCACCTGCCGCCCTTCCCCTCTCGGCGCCGACCTTCGGTCTTCTCGCCCCCCTCGCCGCAGCTTCTACTCGCCGTTCCTCTCTCTCGTTCACTCCGTCGATACCTGCCAGCCACCCGACGCAACAGGCGGCATCCCAGCCGGCCGCCACAGCATCCAGGTGGCTGCCAGCCCGCCGCCCTAGGCCCCAGCGACAACCAACCCAGTCGCCCTAGGCCCCAGCGGCATCCAGCCCAGCCGCAACACCCAGGCGGCTTCCCAAGTTGCCGCTGCACCCTCCAAGGCCGCATCCTTTGCCACTGTAAGGGCTGTAGGCCTTCCATAAGGCGTGCCCTAGTTCTCTCTTCGCCCGATATATGGATTTGAGTGCGTAACGTCTACATACGCACTCCAATCCGATGCAGTTGGTGTAGACATTCATCATCTTGTCTACATACCCTAGTTCTTCTCAAGCGGCAGTATGTCAGAATCGAAGATCGATATGCCCTTCACAGGCGCCTTCAAGGGTCCTGCGCATATAGTGAAGATGGACGAGTCTAACTACGAGCTCTGGGCTATGCAGTTCATGAGCCTCATGAAGTCGAATGGTAAGAAGCACATTCTTACCGAGGATGAGCCCGCTGAGAAGACAGGGATATATGCCTCATGGGAGGCTGATGACTCCGACGCAAAGGTCTGGTTATCTGGTACATTGACAACGGAGATTGCTAATGACGTTCTCCATCAGGCCACTGCCAAGGCGATGTGGGACATTCTTGCTGCTACATATTCGCAGGTGCGAAATGAGACAAAGATGTTGCAACTTCAGCATGACATCTTCACAATGAAGCAGAGCGGCAAACCTCTCCATTCCCTATACACATCACTAAGGGGGATGTTTGAGAAGTTATACAGTACCATTCCACTCACTGCTACTCCTGAGCAGCAGAAGACGTTTCGAAACGCCACCATGGTCGGTGTTCTACTTGCGGCTCTTGATCCTGAATATGATGCCGCCCGGTCTCAGATCCTAGCTGATGCGGTTATTCCTTCAGTGGAGGATGTTTATAGAAGGCTCAGTCGGATTCCAGTTTCCTCCAGCTCTTCTACTCCACCTTCATCAGCGATGGCAGTCTCGCGTAGGAGTGGTGGCTCGCCTTCTGGTCATGGTCGTGGACGTGGCCGTGGACCCCAGGGAAGGGGTGGTCGCTTCAGTCAGACATGCTCCTATTGTCACCGCACAGGACACTCGGAGGAGACATGCTATTCTAAGCATGGATTTCCTGCATCAGCATGTGTTGCAGAGCACTCTCAGTCTCCATTACTGTCTATTGCAGATACTCGATTTGACGAACTTGTGGCCCGCCTCCGAGATATTATGCCACATTCATCTGGTGATTCGTCTGGTGGTCCTTCAGATATAGCAGCTACAGCCTCTTCCAGTTCATCAGCCGCTTCTAGTACCTCAAGTAGATCTACAACATTCACATCATCTCGTGATATATCTGACTGGATTATAGATTTTGGAGCCACATATCATCTATGCCGAGATAGAGAGAGATTACAGACCTACATGGATATTCCTCCCGGCCATTCAGTACAGATAGCAGATGGTACCCATTCACCCCTTGTTGGACAGGGGGAGGTCTTCCTATCCTCCACTATGCAGCTACAGAACGTCCTACATGCTCCTGAATTCTCAATGAACTTGTTATCTATTAGTTAGATTACGAAGGATTTGCATTGTCGTGCTATATTTGACCCGTCTTCTCTCATTTTTTAGGACATACTCACGGGAAAGGTGATTGGCTGTGGCTCTGAGCAGAATGGCTTATATCGACTGGTTCGGGATTCCGATGCTGGCGTCTCATCTCATTCTGTCGGACCAGTCTCTCCGTACATCTGGCATCTCCGGTTTGGTCACCTTCCGCTCCAGAAAATGCGCCATCTCCTACCTCAGATCCCTCCTAGTTCGTCTTTCCGCTGTGAGTCATGTCAGTTGGGAAAGCATCATAGGTCGAGCTTTCCAAGTCGTCCGAGTCGGAGCAGTCGCTCCCTATTCGAGTTGCTACATATAGATATATGGGGTCCGAGTCGTGTTCCCGATCATTAGGGGCACAGATTTTATCTTGTGGTAGTGGATGATTTTTCTCGTGTGTCATGGGTCTTTCTTTTGAAGAATAAATCTGAAACAGGAGATGTGATCAAAAATTTAATTAATGAAATGCACAATGTTTTCTCTTCCTCAGTCAAATATGTTCGGACGGATAATGCCCTAGAATTTTATACACGCTCACTTTATCAATTTCTGTCATCAAAGGGTATCATTCACCAAACCACTTGTGCATATACATCACAACAAAATGGTGTGGCGGAAAGGAAGTATCACCATCTCTTGGACATTACTCGAACCCTGTTGATTCAGAGTTGTGCTCCTATTTCTTTTTGGGGGGACGCTGTTCTTACTGCATGTTATCTGGTCAATCGAATGCCGTCCTCAGTTCTTGGTGAGAAGATACCTATCTCTCTTATTTTTTCAGACAAGGAGTTATTCTCACTGACTCCACGTGTTTTTGGTACTGTCGCTTTTGTTCATCGTCTATCTCCCGGACTTGAAAAACTCTCTCCTAGAGCAGTCAAGTGCGTCTTTGTTGGTTATTCCAGGACTCAGAAGGGTTACCGATGCTATGATCCTACGACTAAGAGGTACTTTGTGAGTGCTGATGTCACTTTCTTTGAGTCTGTCATGTATTTCTCTCCTGCAGGTGACAGACTGGTACCATCCACTACCACTTATGATGTCTATGTTCCTCCACCACCTACATGGAGTTTACCTGAGTCTTCCCCTGTGCCTGACCCAACGCCAGCACCCCACCTCCACCTCCTCCACCCATTCCACGGCCTATCGTGTCACCCCTACCTAAATTCTATATACGTCGGTCAGGTCCTGCTCAGACTACCAATCAACCGCTCATCACGCCTCAGGTATGTTCAGATGGCACTACTACTGACGGGTCAGGTTTGGTACATGTGCAGGATTCTTCAGTACAGGACGATGCTAGCCCCTCCAGTACAGATGATGATGATCTTGATGTTCCGATTGCTATTCGGAAGCAGAGGTGGCAATGTGCCTCTTACCCATTTGCTTCACAGGTTTCCTTTCACCGTCTCACTGGTGATTTTCAGAGATTTGCCACAGCCTTGTCTTCAGTGGAGATACCACGGACCTACCAGGAAGCTTTGAAGAATGATTGCTGGAGATTAGCTATGGAAGAGGAGATGAGGGCCTTGCAGTCCCGTGGCACTTGGTCTTTGGTCCCGGTACCTCCTGATGCATCCATTGTAAGCTGTAAGTGGGTATTTACAGTTAAATATCATGCAGATGGCACGTTGGATAGGTACAAAGCACGCTTGGTCGCCCGTGGGTTTACACAAACCTATGGGGTGGATTACATGGATACGTTCTCTCCAGTAGCGAGACACTCTACGCTTCGTATTCTCTTATCTGTAGCTGTGGTCCGTGACTGGAGTATATCTCAACTAGATGTCAAGAATGCCTTCTTGTACGGGGACTTACAGGAGGAAGTCTACATGCAGCAGCCACCTGGGTTTACTGCTGAGGGGGAGAAGCACATGGTCTGTAGACTTCACAAGGCGATATATGGCCTCAAACAGAGTCCGAGAGCATGGTTCCAGAAGCTGTCCAACCTAATTGAGGAACAGGGATTCAAGAGGTCAATGCCGATCACTCGTTGTTTGTCCAGAAGTCATCGGCATGTACGGTTGTCATTATGGTCTATGTGGATGATATTCTTGTCATAGGAGATGATGCTCAGGGCATAGAAATGGTGAAGGCATTCCTAGGTCGTCAGTTTGTAACAAAGGATCTTGGGACCCTAAGATATTTTCTGGGGTTGGAATTTGCAAGGAATGCCCAGGGCTCGGTGATGACCCAACGGAAGTACATTAGAGACTTCCTGATTGAGACTGGCATGGATGGATGCAAACCATCAAGTATTCCCATGGACCCTAGCGTGAAGTTGTATGATGGTGATACAAATGAAGTAGATAAGAGGAGATATAGAGAAATGGTGGGAAAACTCCTCTACATTACCATAACTCGCCCAGACATTCAATTTGCAGTTAGCAGTGTGAGTCAATTTATGGAGCAGCCAAGACAGGTGCACATGGATGCTATACACATGATACCGAGGTATCTGAAATCTTCTCCAGGGTCAGGGCTGCTATTCAGAAAGGGCACAGACTTATCCATCTCAGCATGTGCAGATGCAGATTATGCAGGATGCCCTAAGGATCGAAAATCAACCTCAAGGTTCGCAGTATTTGTTGGAGGCTCACTGGTTTCTTGGAAAAGCAAGAAACAAACTGTTGTGGCAAGGTCCAGTGCCGAGTCCGAATATAGGGCCATGGCTCAAGCCAGCACCGAAATGATGTGGGTTCGGTCCGTACTAGAAGATCTACATGTAGCTGTGCCCTTACCTATGAAGCTTCAGTGTGACAATCAGACAGCATTATTCATTGCCAACAATCCAGCTTTCCATGAAAGGACCAAGCATATTGAAGTTGACTGCCATTACATTAGAGACTTGATCCAGAGAGGATTGATATCTACTGCACATGTGAGCTCAGAAGATCAGACTGCAGATGTATTCACCAAGCCACTGCTCAGAGGACCTTTTCAGAGATGTTCATCCAAGCTGAGCATGATAGACATCTATGCTCCACCTTGAGGGGGAGTGTAGAGATAGTTCTTAGTATTATTATCCCTTTATGTATCTTGTCATTATTTATTTATCTTTTATAGACTTCTTTGTAATTTACCCTTAAGGTCTCTCCCTATATAAGAGAGCCTAGGGTTAGTCTGAATGATCATCAAAGACTTTTTCCCAACAGTAATGGCTCAAATGGCAGGTGTTGTATAACCATGTTTGCTATAGTAGAAAATTTTAGTATTCAGTGAATAGTGTTGCGTCCTCATCCAGGCATGTAGTAATCACAACCCCTGTATGAACCATGACCTCCTCGTCCAAAGGTAGTAAGAGTAGCAACATATCAATAGGTATATAACTCAACGATGTTTTAGGTGATCACAAGGAGGCTAATAGTGCTAAATGCCTCTACTATCATTGGTAGGTTCACCACTTAGTATGATCATCTGGTCTCAAGCTTCAACATACACTGTGTGAAGCCCACAAGGAATACTATAATCTCCATGTGTTGACGGTAGTCCTTTTGTTTGAGACATGTGGATTTTTGAATACAAGCATTGTATCTTTTAAACAAAGATTTCAATAGAGAACAATACTCTATCAATGGTTCTCCTGCCCATATGTGGCTTTCAAGGAAATGTACACATCTAACACTGTCATAGTATACCAGTTCATCCGCGATCCTGTTGATCACACTGATCGTATTCGATGAACATACCATCCCATTGTCCTTGTGCTATTGGGAAAAGAATAAGAATTATTATTACATGGAACCTAGGGCTCTGTTATATAGAGGAGAAGACCATGCGTAAATTATGTAAGATAGATGGAACAAAACTAAATAGAGAAAACATTACATAGACATAATCACATCCCTGCACTCCCCCTCAAGATGGAGCATACAATCATGCTCAGCTTGGACGTACACTTCTGAAAGGGTCCTCTGAGCAAAGTCTTGGTGAAGATATATGCAGTTTGTTCTCCTGAACTAATATGGAAAGTAGAAATAAAGCCTTTCTGAATCATATTCTGTATATAGTGACAATTTACTTCTATATGTTTAGTTCTCTGATGAAAGGCATGATTGTTTGCAATGAATAAAGCTGCATGATTATCACATTATAATTGCATACGAAGAGTCACATCTATATATAGGTCAGCTAGGACAGATTGGATTCACATCATTTCTGTGACTCCCTGTGCAATAGCCCTATATTCTGATTCAACACTTGACTTGGCAACCACAGTCTGCTTCTTACTCTTCCAGAATGCTAGAGAGTCACCAACAAATACAACGAATTCTGAGGTAGACTTCCTATCCTTAGGACATCCTGCGTAGTTTGCATCTGCACAAGCTGTGATAGTGAGGGATGCCCTTTCTTGAACATCAATCCGGTATCTGGGGATGACTTTAGGTACCTCAAGATCATATGAACTGCATCTATATGTACCTGTCGAGGATGCTCCATGAACTGACTGACCTGACTAGCGACAGAGGAGATGTCTGACCTAGTGATGGTAATGTAAAGAAGCTTTCCCACCAATTTTTGGTATTTTCTCGCCCACCCCCTTTATATCATCACCGTGTAGCCTCATGCTAGGATATATAGGAGTAGCGGCAGGTCGACATTTAATTATGCCTGTCTCAACTAGTATGTCTGTAATATATTTTCTTGGGTCATCACAAGACCTTGCTGATTTTTGGCAAACTCTAACCCTAGAAAGTACTGTAGGGTGCCAAGTTCATTGGTGACAAACTCTCGGCCAAGAAATTCCTTTGCCTTCTTGATCCCCTACACATCATCTCCTATAACAAGGATATCGTCAACATAGACCATAATAACAACCATACCTCTGTGGGTCCTTTGAATAAACAATAAATGGTCTATATTTGATCTCTTGAATCCCTGCTTCTCAATCAGGTCTGAGAGCTTTTGGAGCCAGGCCCTTGGACTCTGCTTAAGGCCATATATTGCCTTGTGAAGTCTACAAATCTGCTGACACTCCCCATCAATTAGGTCCGAAGCTGCTGTATGTAGACTTCTTACTGAAGATCTCTGTTAAGATATTTCTATTCCTATGTATCTTTCTGGTTATTTTATTTTTTTGTCCACCATATGTAAATTACCATGGAAGGTCGTATCGATATCATTTCGGTTTGCCCGGAAATGGATATATCGGGATATATCGACGATATCGGTGGAAATGTCGAAAATGTCGCAAAAAAGCCAATTTTTTGGCCTTTTTTTCCAGAAATTAAGGTCATCCAAGATATTAAAACAACAAATAACGTACAAATACACACTTGTATCACATATATCGGTCCATTTATAGACCATATATCGCACATATCGGTCATATCGAACATATCGATATTAATATTGATTTTTGACTTGTAAATATTGAAAATGGATTTTATTCAAGTTCTTATAACATGAAATACTACAAATATACACTTAGAAAATGCATATAGATCATTTATGAGGATTATGATCCGTATAGTGCACATATCGGTCACATCGAACATGTCGCTGATATTGTTAGTTGTTGACATATTATATATATTGAAAATGGAGTTCATCCAAGTACTTTGATCACTAAATAATTTACAAATGTACTCTTACTATCTTAGATAACACATATCGATCATTTATGAACCTTATATCGCATATATCGATACGGTTGTATTGTTAGTTGTTGACCTATATATATATTGAAAATGGAGTTTATCTAAGTTCTTAGATCACTAAATAACTTGCAAATATACTCTTAGATCACACATATCAATCATCTATAAAGCTTATATTGCATATATCGATCATTTCGAACATATATATTAATGTTGATTCGTGACTTATAGATTTTTTTTGAAGAATTGACTTGTAGATATTGGAAATGGATTTCATCCAAGTTTTACAACATGAAATAACTTGTAAATATACACCAAGTTGAAGAACCATTGTATGCACCCTCCTGTCGCACCATACCCTACCAGTACGGGGGTCCTGCCCCCGACCCGGAACAAAGTATATATATCATAGATTGTTTTAATACTAGGTGTAGCTAGATAGGTAGTGGAATCAAGCTTGCATGAATAATAACATTCATATATAGGGATATCGACGAAATATCGGCGATATCGGTCGATATCTTGTATTTTTTGTACTGAATCCATTCATTTTTGACCGATATGGGCCGATACGGCGATATATCGCCGATATCCCTATAAAAAGATATACACTCTGATTTTGATACCCCCAACCTCTCGATACCGATATATCGGCGATATATCGCCGATACAGCCTTCCATGTAAATTACCCATATGTCTCTCCCTATATAGGAGAGCCTAGGGTTACTGGAATAAACAATTCTCTTATTTCCTCTAACATGGTATCAGAGCGGCGGTCCTAGACCGGAGCTCTCGAACCCCAAAACCCTAACCCTATCTTCAGCCCCCCTTTCTTTCTTCCTACCTTCCGCGCGCCGCAGCCCCAACCGCCTGTGCACCTCTGTCGCACGTCACCCTCGCGCGCTGCCTTCCTCGCGCGCTGCGAGCGCGTCACCCGCCTTCCTCGCGCCATCGCTCGAGCGCGCATCTCCACGCCGCTGTTCAGTTTGTGTGGCAGTTCCTATGGGCTGTGCATGCACAGCTATCTACACGTGAGTGCATTGCTGTCCTGAGCACACCACCCACGCTCCTTGCGCGTCGATTCCGTCGATTGGATGATGGGTTTGGGTGCATGAGTCTACACTTGCACACAAACACACATATGTCTATGTAGACATACAATCTTTGGTCTACAGAACCCTTAGTATTCTTCATCCGATAATATGTCTGAGAACAAGGTTGATGTACCCGCCACAGGTGCATTCAGAGGTCTAGTGCCTATTGTAAAAATAGACGGGACAAATTATGAGCTCTGGGCTATGCAGTTCATGAGCCTGATGAAGTCAAATGGTAAGAAGCATATTCTTACCGAGGAGCCTGTGGAGAAGACTGGGGTGAATGCCTCGTGGGAGGCAGATGATACTTATGCCAAGGTTTGGCTTTCTGGTACATTGACGATCGAGATCGCCATTGATGTGTTACATCAGCCTACTGCTAAGGCGATGTGGGATATCCTCGTGGCAACCTATTTTCAAGCGAGGAACGAAACGAAGATCCTCCAACTCCAATATGACATATTCACTGTCAAACGGAACAGACATCCTTTGTACTCATTGTATATATCCTTGCGTGGGATGTTCGAGAAGCTTCACAGTTTCATGCCTTTAACGGCTACTCCAGAGCAACAGAAGACATATAGGAATGCTACCATGGTTGGGGTATTCCTAGCAGCCCTTGATCCTGAATATGATGCTGCTCGCTCTCAGATTCTAGCAGATGCCACTATACCCCCCATGGAGGAAGCATTTCGCAGGCTCAACATATCTATTCCGTCCACCGCCTCTAGTCAGACTTCCTCGGCCATGGCAACTTCTCGAGGAAGAGCATGCCATTCTATCTTCTGTGGATGTGGACCTCGTGGTAGAGGAGGTCGCACTCGTCAGCCATGTACTTTTTGTCATCGCCCATGTCATACCGAGGAAACATGCTATTCCAAGCATGGATTTCCATCTTCGGCTCGTATTGCAGAGCGGATTGAGTCCCCTGCTGCTTCCGCGTTAGATCAGAGGTTTGATCATCTCGTGGCCAGATTGAGGGATATTATACTTCCTTCCGCATCACCATCTTCGGCATATCATTCATATGCTACCTCAACTTCTGCCAGTACCTCGCTACAGCCAGCACCACAGGTACTTATGTTTTTACATCCTGTCATGGGTTGGACATTACAGAGTCGATTATGGACTCGGGTGCAACACATCATCTCTGCGGAGACAGACATCATCTTTCGTCATATAAACAGGTTCCGCTAGGAAGAACAATTGTGATAGCTGATGGAACTCATTCCCCGATCACAAGACAAGGGGAGATTACTTTGACGCCTTCGATGTGTCTACATAATTTGCTTCATGCTCCTGATTTCTCTATGAATTTGCTTTCTATCAGTCAGATTATAAAGGATTTGCACTGCAGGGCCATTTTGACCCATCGTCTCTTATTTTTCAGGACATTCTTACGAGCAAAGTGATTGGGTGTGGTCGTGAGTATGTTGGCCTTTATCGCTTGGTTCAGGCTCCCTATGCTGGTGTATCTTTTCATTCATCTGGATTAGTACCTTCTTTCACCTGGCATCTCCGATTTGATCATCTCCCTCTTTAGAAGATGTGTCATATTCTGTCGCAAATCTCATCTAGTTCTTCCTTTCAGTGCGAAGCTTGTCAGTTAGGAAAGCATCATCGGTTTGCCTTTCCTAGTCGTCAGAGTCGGAGCAGTAACTCCCTTTTTGAGTTGTTTCATATTGATATCTAGGGTCCGAGTCGTGTGTCTGATCATCAGGGACATAGATTTTATCTTGTAGCTGTGGACGATTTTTCAAGCTTGTCATGGGTATTTCTTTTGAAAAATAAATCTGAAGCAGGGAATGTGATCAAAACCTTTATTATTGAAGTGTAAAATGTTTTTTCTACCTCTGTGAACTTTGTGCGAACTGACAATGCTTTGGAATTTTGTACTCGTGCTTTATCTCATCTAGAGGGATTATTCGTCAAACTTCTTATCCCTACTTCTCCGCAAAATGGCATTGCTGAAAAAAAGTATTGTCACCTGCTTGATGTTACTTGGACTCTTCTCATCCACAATCGTGTACCACATTCGTTTTAGGGAGATGCTGTTCTCACAGCATGCTATTTGGTGAATCGTATGCCGTCTTCTGTCTTGGGTGAGAAAACTCCTTTCTCTATAGCTTTCCCTGAAAAGGAGTTATTCTCACTCACTTCTCGTGTGTTCGGGTCTGTTGCGTTCTCACTCACTTCTCGTGTGTTCGGGTCTGTTGCGTTTGTTCACAAGTTGTCTCTTGGTCTTTAGAAGCTCGCCCCTAGAGCTGTCAAATGTGTGTTTGTTGGGTACTCCAGGACTCAGAAGGGATAGCTGTGTTATGATCCTTTGTGCTGAAAATACTATACCAGTGCTGATGTCACTTTTTTTGAGTCAGTGATGTACTTCTCTCCTACAGGTGATCGGTTAGCTTCATCAGACTTGGATAATGAAATTTACATGCCACCTCCTCCCATGCATGTTGTACCAACACCACCACCTTCTCCACCATCACCAACACCTTCTATCCAGTCACATATGCCACTTGTTCCATCCCTACCTAAGTTCTACACTCGTCAGACTGCGTCCGCCCATGGCCATCGCCCAACACTCATAGAGCCCCAGGTTTGTTCTGATAACATAGCTTCTAACGATGGGTTTGGAGTTGTATCGATGCAAGAGCCATTGCAGGAAAATAGCATGCAGATGGAGGATGTTTCCTCTGACCTGGATATTCCTATTGCAATTAGAAAGCAGAAGCGTTCTTGTGCTTCCTATCCCTTGGCATCTCAGGTCTCCTTTCATCGTCTAACATGGAATTTTCAGAAATTTGCAGTGGCTCTATCTGCCGTGGACATTCCACGCAATTATGAGGAGGCATTGAAGGATAGTTGCTGGTGTTTAGCTATGGAGGAGGAGATGGCCACGCTACAATCACGTGGTACGTGGAGTCTTGTTTCTGCTCCAGTTGATGCGTCCGTTGTGGGATGCAAATGGGTATTCACAGTATGGAAGGACATATCGATATCGGTATCGATATCGGTACCATGTCGATACCGATATATCGTTGATATATCGGCGATATATCGATGCCATATCACTGACATCGGGATTCAGCTCGCCTTTTTTGAATGTCGATACTCGATATCGGACATATCGGCGATATATCGGTGACCTGTCGATACCGATAATATCGCCGATATATCGGGATACGGCCTTCCATGATTCACAGTGAAACACCGTGCGGATGGCAGTGTGGATCGCTATAAGGGGAGACTTGTGGCACGTGGGTTCACCCAGACGTATGGGGTGGATTATCAGGATACTTTCTCTCTGGTGGCCAAGAATTCTACGTTGCGTATTCTTCTTTCCGTTGCTGTGTCACGAGATGGGCCCATGTATCAACTTGATGTGAAGAATGCCTTCCTTACGGTGATCTGCAGGAAGAGGTCTATATGCAGCAACCACCCGGGTTTGCTGCTGAGGGGGAGTGTCAGAAGGTTTGCAGACTACACAAGGCTATTTATGGCCTTAAGCAGAGTCCAAGGGCAGAAGCTCTCGGACTTGATAGAGCAACAGGGGTTTGTGCAATCGATTGCCGATCACTCCTTGTTTGTGCAGAAGACAGGAGAGGTACTATTGTCATTCTTGTGTACGTTGATGACATTATTGTTACAAGAGATGACGAGCAGAGCATTCTGGGAGCCAATAACTTCCTAAGTCAGCAGTTTGTGACCAAGGATCTTGGGCATCTGCGTTACTTCCTTGGGCTAGAGTTTGCCAGGAACCAGTGTGGTCTGGTGATGACACATAGGAAGTATGTTACAGATCTCCTCTCAGAGACAGGCATGGCAGATTGCAAGCCTGCCACTACTCCTATCGACCTGAGCATGAAGTTATATGATGATGACACTGAAGAGGTCGACAAGAGGAGATACATGGAGGTTGTTGGAAAGCTACTATATGTGACCATTACCAGGCCTGACATATCCTTTGCTGTGAGCAAAGTAAGTTGGTTCATGGAGCAGCCGAGACAGACACATATGGATGCAGTCAATATGATTCTGAGATACCTGAAGAATTCACCTGGTACAGGACTTCTTTTCAGCAGGGGCACATCTCTCTCAGTTATAGCAGGTGCAGATGCAGATTATGCTGAATGTCCAAAGCATAGAAAGTCTACCTCGGGTTTTGCTGTGTTTATAGGGAATTCCCTGGTTTCTTGGAAGAGCAAAAGGCAGACTGTGGTTGCCAGATCGAGTGTTGAATCAGAATATAGGGCTATGGCACAAGCGAGTACATAGATGATCTGGGTCAGATCTGTCCTTACTGACCTGACTATAGAGGTGCCTCTCCCCATGAACCTCCAATGTGACAATCATGCTGCTCTCTTCATTGCCAACAACCCCACATTCCATGAGAGAACGAAGCATATTGAGGTAGATTGCCATTATACTAGAGATATGGTCCAGAAGGCTCTGATTTCTACTTCTCATGTTAGTTCAGGAGAACAAACTGCAGATATCTTTACCAAGGCATTACTCAGGGGGCCATTTCAGAAATGTTCTTCCAAGCTGAGCATGATTGACATCTATGCTCCATCTTGAGGGGGAGTGTTAAGATATTTCTACATTCCTATGTATCTTTCCGATTATTTTATTTTCTTTTTGTCCACCATATGTAATTTACTCATAGGTCTCTCCCTATATAAGAGAGCCTAAGGTTACTGGAATAAACAATTATCTTATTTCCTCCAACAGTCTCCATACAGAAAGACATTTTTAACATCAAGCTGAAATAAAGTCCAATCACGTACCACATCAACTACAAGAAGATCTCAGAGTGTGGATTGGCGAGCAACAGGGAGAATGTGTCTAGATAATCCACCCGTAAGTTTGAGTAGATCTACGCACAACCAATCTGGCCTTGTAACGATCAAGACTTCCATCTGCATGGTGTTTGACTATAAATACCCACTTGCAATTGACAATAGACGCTCCAGTGGAAGCAGGGACCGGACTCCAGGCACCACACGACTATGGTGCAACCATCTCCTCTTCCATGGCAAGTTGCCACCGACTACCTGTCAAGGCCTCCTGGTAATTCCATGGAATCTCCACGACAGATAGAGCAACTGCGAACCTCTTTAAGTCCCCTGACAAGCGATTAAAGGAAATATGTGAAGCGAGAGAGCACGATACACATATATGCTTCTGCTTCCGAAGTGCAATAGGTACATCCATGTCATTGGGCATCTCTTCAATCTGTATGCCAGTCTCCTACAAAGATTCCTGCTCAGACATATTGCCAGACCATAGTTAAAAATAATGTATTCTGAACAAACTTGAGACGTGTTAGATGGCAGGAGAGGACCATGAGCAGAAGCTTGTCGATGAGTATAGAATCGTGACAAGGGTGTAGCTAAGATAGTGGGAGGTGGTGGTATAGGAGGAGGTGAAGGAGATGGTGGAGTTGGAACAACCGTCGCAGGTGGATCTGGAGGTGGTGGGCTTGGAGGAGTAGGTGGCATGTATACCTCATCATCTAAAGTTGATGAAGTCAACCTATCACGTGTAGGAGAAAAATGCATCACCGACTCAGAAAATATGACATCAACACTAACATAATATTTCGTGCGCAATAGATCATATCATCTATATCCCTTATGTGTCATGGAGTACCCAACAAAAACACATTTGACAGCTCTAGTAGAGAGCTTGTCAAGATCAGGAGACAACTGATGTATAAATGCTACGTGGCCAAAAACACGAGGAGTGCATGAGAACAACTCCTCTAGAAATGATAGGGAGAAAGGAACTTTCTCACCCAATACAACCGAGGGCATGTGATTCACAAGATAAGAAGTTGTAAGAATCGCATCACCCCAAAATGAATGTGGAGCACGACTCTGAATAAGAAGAGTTTGAGTAACATTAAGTAAGTGCCAATGTTTTCATTTTGCAACACCATTTTATTGAGACATGTAGGCACTCTGAATAAGAAGAATCCAAGACTGCAACTTAATCTAAGAGCTTCGTCTTCCGAGCAGAATTGGATTTTTTATGTGGCTCCTGAGAAGAAGGCGCATTATGACAAGGGATCGCTGTGCAAATTTTATTCTAGAATATTTCTAATAGATGCTCCCTATGTGAAACAAATATTGAAACTGTGGATCACATACTTTTTCAATGTACAAAGATGGTCCCAATCTGGAATAACTTAAAACTCTAGCTGGCTTACTCTTCAGGACCTTGAGCATTGTTGGGAATCCATGGTTATCTCTAGACACCGCACACGTGAGGACATCCTGCTCCCCTTAGCAATGATTTGGGCAATCTGGTTGAGAATGTGACTTTGTTTTCTTCTCAACACTTTTATTTTGAAAATATAATCTCCCACTCAAGGTCTCTTCTTGAATCTTGGATGATGTAAATTTCTCTGTAACCTACTTTATTGCTCTTAATAAATTCTTGAGGTGGGCACCAAAGCATGTTTCCTCCTTCAGTTCACACAAATTTGATTAAAGAGGAAAAAAACATTATGCACTTCATTTATAAAATATTTGATCATATCCCTAGCCTCAGATTTATTCTTTAATAAGAAAATCCATGATAAATGAGAAAAATCATTAACAACTACTAGATAAAATATGTTCCCTAGTGATCTACACGACTCGGACCCCAAATATAAATATGAAACTACTAAAAAAGGGAGCTACTGCTTCGACCATGATGTCTAAGGAAAGCAGACTGGTGGTGCTTCCCTAACTGACATGTCTCGCACTGGGAGGATGAGCGAGGTGAGATTTGAGGGAGAATGTGACACATCTTCTGAAGGAGAAGGTGACCAAAGTGCATGTGCCACATGAATGGGGTGACCGGTCCTGTAGGATGAGAGGATAAACCGACATATGGAGTTCGGATCAGTCGATAGAGGTCTTCTTGCTCACGGTCACAACCAATCACCCTGCCTGCAATGATGCCCTGAAATCGATAGTAGAATATGCGTTGGCATGTTTGGATGTCCTGTCCCAGTTGGCATATTTGGAATCTTTGAATTTCTTGGCTGTAGGTTCTGGCTCAAGAAGAATATGCTCTTTAGCGTACCCACCTATGATCGTTAGTAACATCCTCGATCATTTAGGATAATTGGTATCATTTAATTTTGGATAGAGGGAAAAGACGGGACACGTGCATTCCTTCCTCATATCCCTGAAATGTTACTTTAGATTCGGACATCTTAGTTATGGTGGTAAAGGATGCTTGAAAATAAAAAGTTGGATGGTATACATTTCGATCATATTGCATGTGTCTGACCATGGTCGATGTTCATCAAGCAATATGATGAAAGAGGAGATGGAACTGCTGGAACTTGTGGAAGCTGGAACCCACGGGGGTAGCTTGAAGCAGATGGAAGGAACCCGTGGGGGCTGTAGCCTTCTCGTTTGAAGCTGAAATGAGGCCCACGGTTGGGGATCACTTGGCAGTCTTATAGGGGCCCAGGGATAGAATCCTCGGCAGGGGTTGTGGGGTGCTTGATAGAGCGTGAAGGAGATACTTCCGCACAAATGACTTGTGTATCCCTAATTAGGCGGAACACAACAAATCACTCAATATATTGTAATGCATCCGTCTAAGTTATAGTACATCTTCCTATAGAGAAGCCATACCTACTCCATTGATCTCCTTTTATCACAAACTCTCTGTGTAATCAACAATGATGTAGCCACCAAAATCACCCTTGTTTATGCCAAACTCTAAGCTCATATTCATGGTAGTATCGTAACATCCATTTCACTGCTTGCCAATGCTTGTTCCTAGAACTGTCATCTAACGGTTGATGACATTCACAAAATGGGCAATGCATGAACGACTGTAGATCATACAATACATGATGCTACCTACTACATTAGAGTATGACAGTGATGACATGCGATTGCAGTTATTTTCCTTTTGAGGGTAGAAGAGTCAGATTTCATCTTGAAGTGGGAGATAAATGAGATCTTGTTATATCATCAGACGTCAAAATGCTTTAATACCTTTTATAGGTTACTCTATTTACCGAGGTAAAGACTCTTGGCTTTACATCTTTGTCTATCTCCATGTTAAGACATTTTTTTGCCGTTCCTAAGTTTTCCATCTCAAGTTCTCATGCAAGAATAACTTAAGTATACATATGATTGTAATAAACATGTCATCAATATAGAATAGCAAATGCATATAGGAATTATTGTCTACCTTTTTGAAGAAGATGCACGTATTATATCTACTAACAGTGAAACCCTAGGCTATTATAAACGTGTGAAACCTTTTGTACACACTTCAATAGTCTAGTAGTAGTGCAATGTGCCTACCACCCAATAGACCAGAGTTCAAATCCCTCATTGTGGGAGTTGCTTTAGGTAGCCGACAACCAAAGTAAAAAATAGTCGGATCTTTCAACATGGATTTGAGCAAGAAACCATGTAGTGACCCTACTTAAAGTGGGAGAAGGATTCACCATTTTATCGTGAGGATTTCTTTATGATATAAGACAACTTCTCTTAACAAACAAACAAACATGATCATCTTTTTTTCTGCAAAGCCCTTGGGCTGTCGCATGTGTATTTAATCTTTAATCTTCATATGCCAAATTATTCCTACGCCATGTTTGCATCCGTCAAATCAAGCAGAAACCTAATGGAAGTATGCTTCATGACTAGTAAGATCTCATTATAGTCATCACTTTCTACCTGATTAAAGCAATTGGCAATAAGCCTTAAATTGTATATCACAGTTCTCACTCTTGATATGCCTTCTTTTTTGCAAAAATCTACTTGCAGTCAATGATTTTTTTCTTTAGGAGGATCTACACATCCAAGTTCAATTTTTCTAGAGCTCTACCGCTTCTAAAACAACAATCAACTTTGTAGAGTTTGATTATGATGTATCTTTGTTTTAGTTATTGGGCTCTCATGCTTCATTAGTCTCCTCCGTAGTTGATAATGCATGCACAAATACAACATCAACGTGTTTCATGGGTTGCTTGATCACTTTATGTTCCTGCCTCTTCACAGTGAGCTCATTTTCTTTTACTGTGGATGTCTATAATTTTTTATAGGTGTGTTCTTAATGATCATGTAAAGTATAAGTTCAAAAAAAATATCTAAATGAATCTCCACCTGCTTCTCGTACTCGTATTTATACCTACATCTGAAGAGCTAGCAGTAGAAGCTATTATGAAAGATAATGCATACTCATGGAATATGACATTCTTTTCAATAATTACTTTAAATGTATCTAAAGACCACAAAGAAAGAAAATGCATTTCATTGATCTAGCACTAAGTTCTTCCTAATATATATATATATATATATATATATATATATAGGCATAAGCATTGAAAAATCCGAAGATTCATAGATGAGAATGGCTAAGAGGATTAGTGGACCATACCTCTTAAAGTTTTTTATTGTCTAGGGCTATTGAGGGAGAGCTGTTTATCATATAAGCTGATGTCGATGACTGCTTTATACCAAACATTCTTGGAAAAATTTGCATGAAGCAACATGAACCGTACTCTTTTGAGAGTTATTATGTTCATCTGTGTACTATACTCCGTGCAGTTGATCCCTTCTTCCTCGCAAAACTTATTGAAGTCTTCTAAACATAGCTTAAGCCTATTATCTATCCTTAGCCTTTTCACATGCCTATTTCTTTTCTTTTTAATCATCTTCAAATACTTGATGTGTGTAAACACTTCATATTTGAATCTCAAAACATTGATTGAGACCGTCCTTGAATAGGATTCAATGAAGGTCAATAGATACCTTGCAACTCCCTTCAATGCAACCTAGGTAGGACCCTGCTAATAAGAATACATGTAATCTAATGTGCCTTTGGTACGGTGATCTCTCGTGTTTTTTCATGTCTGTTGTCGAATATGCCTTGTTCGAAGAAGTCTAGACTCCTGATTTTCTTTTGACCTGGGAGTCCACTTTTGCTCAAGTCAAGGAATCTTGTACGTGCCACAACTTGTGGTACTAGAGTGTTGTTTGCTCTAAATTCAATGCAAGTATTGTCACGACAACTGAGAGGTCATGATAGTGTGTTAGCACCATAACTTTAAATATCATGGTGTGTCGTCGACATATTGCCGATATGTTGGTTTTGCTGACATGGTGATATTGAAACTCACTCTATATCTTTTTGCAGGATTTCTCGCCCATATTGGGCATATATCGCCGACATATCGCCTGTGTCACAAATATTGCCAATATCACCTGGAATGTGAAAATTCTTCTTAAAATTTTCACATTTCACCCCCTTTTCACTGACATATCTTCCTATTTCGATGATGTGTCTTCCCATTTCGCCTTTGCTATTTTCCTTCATAAAGAGATTTTTTATATCATTTCTTTGATATATAAAATGACACTCTTGGTTTGTCGAATCGAAAAAATATTTACTTAGAAAGTATTGTATTTGTATTTTGTATACATTTGAAATATGAATTTTATTTGTTATTTCAACTTATTTACTATCATTCTTCATCATTAAACTTTTAATTTCTAATTGCATGCCAAAAAAGTATTAAATACCTATATTAGCAAATAAATTATGAGTTTTATTTGTTATTTTAACTTATTTATTATGCATTCTTCATTATTAAACTTTTGAATTCTAATTGCATGCCAAAAAAGTATTGAATACCTATATTTGCAATAAAGTGTGTATTTATATCTTATTTATTGATTAAAGAACATTTGAAACCTTACTTTTTAGAAAAAAAAATCAGATTTTATATCTTCTACGATTTTTGGTGATTCTGGTGACATATTGACTATATGTCAATCTTTAGGGTTGGTGAAACGGTGTCGAAATTGACATTTAATGCCATGGCTAACTTACCCTAAAAATTTCTATAACTCTTTCTAATTATCAAGATCTTTTTGTTGCATGTGCCCGAGATTGAACAGCCTTCTATATAGCTTATCCTTTGGTATCTAATGTGCTAAGAGAATCAAGAATCTTTTTTAGATATGATACATCCCTGACATCGATGAAGGTGGCAAATGTTCCCATCCTACATCTGCATCTCCAAAATGCATATTCTTTCTGTCATAAATGGTGGGTTGTTGTCCATGAGAATAACTCCACCTGTAACAGATGTATAAGTAATGAGCCACTCTTGTCTTGACGTTATATGAAACATGCATCCTGAGTCCATGATCCAGTTATTCCTAGATCTTCTTTTGGAGGTGGTCAAAACAAAGCCATGATATGTGAATTCGATCTCAATTAGCTTTTTTCAACAATTCCAAATTTGCCTTTTTGTTTTTGCCGTGCCTCTTTTTTGTCGAGCACATCTCCATGCTGTGTCCTGACTTGCTGCAGAAATCGCCCATCTTATTCTTTGACATGTTCTTTTCCTTCTTTTGCCCTTCCATAAAGAGTGTATCTGTCTTTGCATCTGAGGGAGTGATCTTTATGAATTGTTTGTTTATTGACTTCTTTGAGAATATAGCTCGCCTTTACATCGTCCATGCTGATCTTATCACGGTCATAGATCAATGTCTTATAGAAGCATTTGTACAAGGGCGATATGGGACATAAGAGCAACAATGCGTGATTCTCATCCTTTATGTTGATTTCCATGTTCTTCAAGTCCATGATAATAGACATAACATAGTCCGACTAGGATTTGATTGTTGTGCTTCACCCATCCTCATGGTGAATAATCACTATTTTTGGTGCAAGCAATTAGCGAGGGATTCCCATTTTAGCCCGTAATGCCATTGCTGTCTTCTCCTGAGCAGCTTCCCAAAGGATCTTGTTTGATACACACACATGCATGTCAAAGCCTGAGCCTTCTTGTCCATATACATCTTTTGATTTTCCATTATGTAGTGTGTATCTTATGATACCATAAATAGCTTTCGATATTCCTTGTTGGACATGGATTGAGTGCATCTTGATTTGCTATATACTAATCTCGTGCTTCCTCATCATCTTCCTATATCTTTCAATTGTGGCTCTGATACTAATTCACTAAGGTACTGATTTCCTCCCTTTTTAAAAAAGGTACTGATTTCCTCAAGAAAGAAATGAAAAAAATAATCACCATGAGAATGATTTTAGTGGAAAAATTCTTCCAATATAAAAGGAAGAAAAATTACGGATAAAAAGAGCTGGTATTGCATATCTCCAAATAAAGGTTTATGATCATGATCACAAGAATGAGCGAGAGCGAGATGGAGCACGGAAGGAGCGAGAGCGAGAGGGAGGCAACCCGTAAGGGCAAGGTCGCCGCCACCATTGAGAGGGAGTGCAGGAGCGGGAGGGAGGCGGCTCGTAAGGACATGGCCTCCATCGTTGTTGATGGGAGGGCCACCAAAAATCGAGGAGCAAGAGTGGGGTTCATGGGGATGTGGAGATGGAAGACCTAGCCGGTGAGGGTCCGTGGAATCGTCCCAAGGAACGCAAATGTCATTCGAAGGTCACGAGTGGGGGGCTAAAGTGGTGCTTCCGACGCGGCACGACAGAACACCTGTCCTACTTGTGCACGAGTCACGACGGCATAACAACTTTGTTTCCGTTGTGGGAAACGAGGCCATAGGCGGAAAGGGTGCATGAAAGGGGGAAGTTCTCTAAGGAAAACAAACATGCGGAGCTGAGGCACTATTGCGGAACAAGAGGAGGCGAAGCTCGAGAAATCAATTAAACTCCTTCCCGTGATGGGGGTTACAGCACCGTTGTTACGACTTGCGAAAGGGGCGCCACCGATGGACCCTCTGGTGGGTTTGGTGGTGGGAGAAGGTGACAAAGAGGCTTTGCGACTGACGAGAGATGGGATCCACAGGATTAAGGCAGAGGGGACCGACATGGATTCCATCTGGCTGCACAGAGGGCTACTATGCGTCATGGGGCCCTCATCAGTTGGGATGAAGGAGGCCATCTCTTGAGCCTTGGAGCCGTGCCTACCATCGGAATCCAAGGGCGTAGTAAGGTGGTGAAGACCGTGCTACTTGGATGGATGTTCCAGGGGGGGGGGTGGAGGAGATGTGGAAAATGTCGGTGGCGGGAGTTCCGTTACGATGTAGGAAGATGAAGGTTCTGCGGGAAGTGTTGGAAAAAGTAGGAGAGGTGGTAGAGATCTGCTCTTCCAGGCTCCGATCGAGGGATGGCTCTAGAGTTGTGGTGGTGATGTAGGGTCTGAAGCCTACATCTCCTTTATGTGTGTTGCTGTGGATTAGAAAATGCTCTATGGCCCTAGTGTTACGGTGGTGTATAAGGGTGGTTCCCCAAAGATGGGATCGATGAGGTCCGTGATTGAACGAGGAGCGCAACCAATGTAGGGAATATCGAGAGGCCCCACGCAGGGGGGGTGGTGAAGCGGCGGTACAGGCCCCAACAAATGTATGGTTGTTTCTCGGGCTCCAGTTTTGACGTCCCTCGAATCTTTCGGGCAGGACCCGATTACGTCCGAATCTTCAAGCCTAACATTTAAGTGATTTTCGATTCATACTGGGGACTTGCGGGACCTGAGTCCGGATAGAAGGTCTTCAGTCTCTCTCATCTCGAACATCCATGTACGTTTTTTGGGTTCGGTCCACGGACATAAGGAGTCGAGCGGACCGACCTCTTAGGCTTCGGCTTAGCTCTCTAGAGGAAACATTGTACGAGCCTCAACTCCTGGCTTGAAGAAACTGTGATCGGGACCCTGGAGACTCACAGGGGCTTCGGGTTGGAGACTAGAGGCAACTTGGCGACGACTCTGCTTGCTGCGCCTAGGGGGTGGAGGCGACAGACCTTGGTGTTGGGGGTTCCGGTGGGGCCATAATCAACTCAACGATGCCATGCAACATGAGTGAGGGGAGATCCGAGACTTTCGACCTAGGACCGAGGATCAAGATCATGGATGGCCATATCGCGATATATCGTCGATATATCGGCGATATATTGGTATCGACAGGTCACCGATATATCGCCGATATGGACGATATCGTGTATCGACAGGCCAAAAATGCACACTGGATACTGGATGTCGGCGATATGCGTCGATATACCGCCGATATATCGGTATCGACATTGTATCGATATGATGTCGATATCGATATGTCCTTCCATGATCAAGATGACGAGGCGTCTACCGAACCCGCTCTGTCGTTCCAAGTAGGGGATGGAGCCGGAAACCCTCCGCAACTCAGGAGCAGTGTTGATCGAGCAGATATAGGCGGGTTGTGTCCGCGATGGCGTAAAAACATTATTTCTTTCTCTCGAAAGCATATGCGAACAATTTTTTTAGATTGGGAGATAAGGGCATTGGAATGTGACTGCGAAGATGGAATGCATGAAGGAGTTATTGGAGAAGGGGATGTTGTTGCTAGCTCGATTAGAGAGATAAGTGAGTGTAATCGATCATGGCAGTCACTGCTCGTATGGGTTTGGCGGACGACAACAAGGGGGAGAATTGTGAGACCGATGTTGAGCCCTTGGCAGTGATCAGTGTGAGGCCCAAGATCGAAGAAGTTTTCTAAGTGGTGGTAGCTGCGAGAGTAGGGGTGCTGATGGCGGGGGTCAACCCCTCAGTTACTCAATGAAGCTCTTATCTTGAATTGTTCGGGGCTTCAGTAAGCCAGAGAAGTAGTTAACAGTCGGCTCCTCGATGGCCATGTGGCCTATTAATGTGGCTTGTCTATAGGAATAAAAAATAGGATCTTGTGACTCTGTCAGATGGTGTTGCACATCGGTCCTCGGCGAACAGAATTCAGAGCTTGTCATGCGAATGGAAGCTTGGGTGGGATTGTTGTTCTTGGAATGTGGCTTGTTTGGTTATGTTGACGAGATGATCTTGGCCTACTCAGCTTTGGTCTCTCTTGTGGACAAGGCAAATCACTCCCGTTTTGTAGTCACATCGATGTATGGAGTGACAGGGTCCTCCTAGAATGTAGAGTTATGGGAGGAGTTACGAGAAATTAGGAGGCTGTATCTTGAGATGGCCTGATAGGTGGGGGAGATTTCATTATAACTTTGTACACGGATGCGGAATCAGGGGGGGCAGGATCCTGGATCCCCTTTCTTCACTGAGGTGGTGGAGGAGCTGAATCTGGAGGTTTTGGACGCGACGAATGGCTGCTATACATGAAGGAACTACTCGTCTAGATTGCGCATTGATTGATTCCTGCTTTCCGTAGAGGCGCTCGAGATGTTCAATCTGGCTACTATCAGTTCGTTGCCTAGGTCCAGATCAGACCACACTCTATTATGCCTGGATTCATGCACTAGTAGAGATCACTCTTCCTACTCCAATGGGTGTATGAGAAACAGAATGGGTACCTCGGGCCGTAGTTGCAGAACGTTGGGGAACTGACATTCGATCTCGTGTGCATATGAGGTTAGTAAAGAACGGGTCAGTATGAGCCTCCCATCATCTCAACATAGTGCAAAATATTGTCAACATCACTGTCATACTCAACATTCACCACAAATGTGTCATTGTTCTCTAACATCATGTCAAAATACATGAAGTTTTGCACCATTAGTAGTGTCGGCACGAAACGAAGTTACAATCTTTTCAACCAATCCGATGAAGGTAAAACCCATCCTGATTCTTATAGGTTTCACCTGATTGTTAGCCATGTGAACCTAGGGTGAACCATTTCTATAATAAATGTTATTATAATCTCTGATAAATCAATAGAGGTTATTGATTTATTTCACTCCTTGTTTGAGATTAATTGAATGAATGCAATTATAAGGTTCCTTAGTACAAATAGAGTTATGTACCATGGCCATCTTAATAATCATACAATTGTTGATTTAATGGTTGAATCGTAGAGTCTAGTTCTTGGATGATATCTAAAGAGTTGGATAGAAAACTCATTAAGCATTGTTAAATGATTATTGAGAAAGGATCTGGGGCCTAAGATGGTTGATATCTGACTGACTTCTTGATGTAGGTCCTCTAATATGAAAATTGATTTGGAGGTGTCAGATAGGTTTAGTCAAAGAATTGACTTAACAAGATTAAGATAACCAAGACCTATGTCGTATGCTATCACGCTATAGGCATGCATCCTTTGATAGGAGACATATGTATTACTATATGTCTAAGTATGTACATTAAGAAGACCATTACACCGACGAGATGGTGTACATGGGCATATGAGTAATATGATCTCTCAAAGGGATCATACATGTTTACCACTGAACCAGAAGACATGAGCTCACTCATGATGTATTATAATCGATCAAATTCCGTGTATGGTCGTCTTGCTTTGGAAGCATGACAAGAATTTGTAGGCATGATATATGCTTTTGGAAAGCATGTGATCGATACCAATATCCAACGATCGAGTGAGAAACTTAGTGTTAAAAACCCTAAAGAAGATAATCTAAATGTGATCTAAAACTTCGAGTTTATTCTAGGTCTTCCAGTATGCAGGATGTGAGGGTATTAGGAATACTTAAGGGTGATGTGATCGTAAACGATTGTATAACCATGACACTTCCATTCCGAGGGAATGATGAAATATGTTTGGATTTTAGCGAGTTCTCTCAGTAGACTAGTAATCCAAGCTTAGTCCATTTGGGAATTGATCGGAATGCGATTCATATGCAATGAGAAGATTAGATTTACCATTTGATTTAATCAAACATCTTTGAGAGGCCACCTTGATCGAGATATGAGATATGATCTCAGTATCCAAGTTATTATACATGGAATTTACAATCGCCATGTCTTTATTTCCAAGTATCTACGAAGAAAGCACACTTATCTTGAAAGAATTCAAGAATAATTCTATTATTGATAAATTATTTGAGCATGGGAAATTTATAATTAAATGTGATTTAATAATCATGAATAATATGAATATGATTCATATTATTTAGACACATGAGAATGGTAATATAATATAAGTAAGTATATTTTAATTATCAAGGATATGATTAATGTGGATATCATTATACATAATAATCATAAATATTATAAATGTGATTTATAATATGTCGAAGATATATAGTTGTAAATAGTATTTACGAATTAAATGTTGAGGTGAATTGGATTCACATTGAACAACTAATTGTAAATACAATTAATATTTTATATTGGATGCCTGAATACGATTCATAGTTATCACCGCATGATTGAAATTATCACATAATAATTTGGAATTATTTCGTGAATAATTATGCAACAAAAGTTGTTGCACATGTGGAATATATGATGAGATATGAGATCTCGACATAATTGGAATGAGAGAGCCTCCTAACCATTAAAGGAGAATGGCCACCTTGAGTCCAAAAACTTGGTGGTCATCCACCCTATGTACGGAAGGAGACTTGCACTCCTTCCAAGTAATCCCATATTTGTTGATTTAATGTAAATTGAATTATATTGATTTATCTTCAATATATATTTAATTTATTTTTTAATTAACTATTTGTTGTTACAAATTTATGTAACAAAATCATGATCATTGGATGAAAACACAATTTAATCTACAATATTGCTTATTGTGTGCACATGGATTGAGATCCATGGACATACAATTTGTTATAAAAGAAAGGGTAGACTTATCTCCTTTTCTACAACAATTTCAAGAGCAAACACACTCTCTCTATTCTCATACACATCCTCTATTTCTCTCAATATTGTGGTCGTTCATCATATTGACCTAGAGACCCTCGCAATTGTCATACCGTCATTGTGCTGCCTGATCGATTGTTCGTGGACATCTACCATCTTCGATGCATCTTTCTCATGAGGAAGACAATCGATTTAGCGGGAGGAAATAAGGAGACACTATGATCGGATCTTCAACTCATATTGCGAGAAGTACGCATCTCATCTACATGCTCGCAAGTGCATCCTTTGTCGGATTGGACTTGAGACATGAGGTCTCTTTGCTTAAAGACACGCGATTACAGTCATGCTTCAAGAGGTAATACTTTGACTCATGTGTGATATTGATGAAATAATTTTAGAAGTGTTACATATCATGTGATTTCATCTATTTGAAAATTTTTGGGATTTTTACCCGGCAGACCCTATAATCTTTTCAAATTACCTCTACGACCTTTGAAACATCGTAATTCCTCCCCCGACTTCGTAAACTTGCTCCGTCTTACCCAACAAACCCTGCCGTCAATTTTAACTATATTTGAGTCACTTACTTGGGTTAGTCTTGAGTTAACCTAACCAATGTTCCATCCAACGGTTAGGAATGTAGTGGTCAAAGCCAAAATCAAGTGGACATCTAGCAATAAATGCGAATCGATTCTTTCGGTACCAAATAATTTAGGAGGTGGACTTCTTCCCCTGCACCCATGCACGGGCCAAAATAATAAAAAAATAGAAAAAAGCAAGGAGATTGGGAGGCTGGGCGGTGCAGGGGGCAGCTGGGGGGTGGGGGGTGGGGGGGTTTCCATCAGCAGGGGGGATGGTCAGGGAGTGGCGGCGGCGGTGGGGAAGGGGGGGGAGAGCAGTGAGCGACGACGGGGTGGCTAAATCGGGTGGAGGGTGGGCGGGGGTAGAGGAGGAACCCACACATGCGCCACCTTCGCCCATGGAGGCCCCGGGATCGAGGTAGAGGAGCTGCGACGGAGATGGAAGGTGATGCAAAGGCGAGGCTTTTGGCGTGGCTGAACCTCCAGGATCTCCAGGGTCTCCAGGTCCTCCGGCGGGAAGGACCGCCACAGCAAGGTCCTCACCTCCAAGGGCCTCCGCGACCTCCGGGTCCGCCTCTCTGACGCCACCGCCATCCAATTCTACGACCTCCAGGACCGCCTCGGTAGGGGGGGTCAGGGAGCGGCGACGACGACAGAGGGGGATGGGGGGAGCAGTGAGCGGTGGTTGTGGTGTTGAACAACGGTGGTGGCAGAACGGTTGGTGTTTATTTCCAGAGTTTATTCCTTGGAGGGAAGGGCGAGCTTCTTGCTTGCCTTGGCAAGGTCTTCCCCGAGCTCGGAATTGCTACAGGAGACCTCACGGTTGGGCGCAGGTGGCCCGTGTGATGCAGCGTGGACCCAAAATATAGGGCCACCTATTTATTTAAATTATGGTAGTTAATTTTATTTACGTTTTTTAGGTCGTCGCAATTTTAATTAAATAATTGAGATTGCCTGTGATCTCCAACATTTATTCGTAGATTTGAATTTAAATTTGGTCGGTTAATTAGTTAGAGTCAGTTTAGGCAAGTCGGTTGTCAATTTAAATTAATTTACTATTTTTATAATCTCATCCCTCCTATATAAAGGGATGAGGGTCCTTTGTTTTTATTCAGTCAAGGATTAATGAAAAATTGAGATTTATCTCTCTCCTTTCTCCTCTCCCTCTCCCTCCACGCGATCTCCGCGGTTCTCCTCCTTCAACCTCTCGTATTCTCGACGAGTTCTTCTTCTCAACCCCTCTCTTCTTCTACCAAATATCCACCATAATAAATAAAATTATTATTTTGCCGACGCCGATTTTCCTTCTGCATCATTTGGTATCAGAGCATGGCCTATAGATCGTCCTCACGATCTGACAATCCGTATCGACATGTGCGCCGACACGCGCCGACACACCGTCGTTCATCCGAACGAACACGACGAACCATCGCCACCATTGACGCCTGCTACAAGGAGACAGAGCACATGATACGAGATTTGCAAACCAACTTCCAATCTATGTTTCGAGATCTAATGGCTAACTTTGAGGCCTTCCGCGACGCCCAAACAAAGCCTCCACCCGTCGAAGCCGCTGCCGCGAAGTTTGACGAAGAAAACGTTGCTGCCAATGAGAATCCGGCCGCTGTCCAGCACCTTTCAGAACCGATTTCGCCACCGGAATCGGTCTCGTTGGTCCCTTCGATTGTCCCGGCACAATCCCCGCCACCCGAGGTAACTCCCATACCCTCCCCATCTCCGCTACCTTGTCTAACCCTCACAGCCGTCATCCCCTTCCCCAGCCAGACCTCGCTGCCAACACCCCCCTCCCGCTACACTCCCGCACCCAGCATCTCCCTCTTCCCCGCCACCCCTTCCCGCTACGGCCCCCTGCCACCGCTTCCAAAAACCTCGCAACAAACCCTCGTTATCCCCTTTCTTCCCCCCCCCCCCCCCACCCGCACATCTCCCTCCCGAATCCCCGGTTGACCCCCGCCACCCCACAGTGCAGCACCTCCCGCGCGAAGCCCCGGTCGACCCCCGCCGCCCCACGGTGCTGCGCCTCCCGCGCGAAAACCCGGCCAACCCCCGCCGCCTCAGGCTGCGTCATATACGCGAGGAACGCGAGCGTGCCCTAACGAGAACTCCGAAGGTTGTGCATCGTGAATCCCACAGAATGTGGGATTGGAAAGTGAATGGGAAAATTTGCAAGATAAAACCCTATGAACCACTTATTTGCATAAGAGCCAAAAGGAATAGGAAAATGAAGAAGAATGAGGGGGTGCGAACTTTGCACCCACACCCCTGGCGGCCGAAATATTTAAATAAAAGGGCTACAAATCAGAAATCGGGGGATCCTCCTTATCCAAATAGGACTAGGGCCTTGGGCTTTCCCTATATAAGGACCCCATGGCTTCATTCCTTGGACACATCTCCTCCCCTTCTCTCCTTGTGTTATTACTTCGCTATGGATGCTCCGAAGGCCATGTTGTTCATGCCCCATCAATTCTTCGGTCACCACAAGGAAGAAACTACAATCAAGAAGACGCCGCCGTTCGCGCCGCACATGTTCTTCGACCACGACGACCGCGGCATCTTCGCCCGCGTATGGACTCCGCCGTTCGCTCCGCACTTATTCTTCCAGACAATGACTGAGCACGTCGGATCGA
This sequence comes from Ottelia alismoides, assembly GCA_037367405.1. Classification (NCBI taxonomy): domain Eukaryota; kingdom Viridiplantae; phylum Streptophyta; class Magnoliopsida; order Alismatales; family Hydrocharitaceae; genus Ottelia; species Ottelia alismoides. The sequence goes on along the minus strand of JAZKJV010000282.1, from coordinate 1,216,329 downwards.
CCTCCAAGCCTGCAGATTCAGCAATTCGTCGGGAGACGAATTTTTAAAAGCGGAGGAGAGTTGATGCAGCGTGGACCGGAAATATAGGGCCACCTATTTATTTAAATTATGGTAGTTAATTTTATTTACGTTTTTTAGGTCGTCGCAATTTTAATTAAATAATTGAGATCGCCTGTGATCTCCAATATTTATTCGTAGATTTGAATTTAAATTTGGTCGGTTAATTAGTTAGGGTCAGTTTAGGCAAGTCGGTTGTCAATTTAAATTAATTTACTATTTTTGTAATCTCATCCCTCCTATATAAAGGGATGAGGGTCCTTTGTTTTTATTCAGTCAAGGATTAATGAAAAATTGAGATTTATCTCTCTCCTTTCTCCGCTCTCTCTCCCTCCACGCGATCTCCGCGGTTCTCCTCCTTCAACCTCTCCTATTCCCGACGAGTTCTTCTTCTCAACCCCTCTCTTCTTCTACCAAATATCCACCATAATAAATAAAATTATTATTTTGCCGACGCCGATTTTCCTTCTGCATCATTTGGTATCAGAGCATGGCCTACAGATCGTCCTCACGATCTGACGATCCGTATCGACATGTGCGCCAACACGCGCCGACACACCATCGTTCATCCGAACGAAAACGACGAACCATCGCCACCATTGACGCCTGCTACAAGGAGACGGAGCACATGATACGAGATTTGCAAACCAACTTCCAATCCATGTTTCGAGATCTAATGGCTAACTTTGAGGCCTTCTGCGACGCCCAAACAAAGCCTCCACCTGTCGAAGCCGCTGCCGCGAAGTTTGACGAAGAAAACGTTGCTGCCAATGAGAATCTGGCCGCTGTCCAGCACCTTTCAGAACCGATTTCGCCACCGGAATCGGTCTCGTTGGTCCCTTCGATTGTCCCGGCACAATCCCCGTCATCCGAGGTAACTCCCATACCCTCCCCATCGCCGCTACCTTGTCTAACCCTCACAGCCGTCATCCCCTTCCCCAGCCAGACCTCGCTGCCAACGCCCCCCTCCCGCTACACTCCCGCACCCAGCATCTCCCTCTTCCCCGCCACCCCTTCCCCCTACGGCCCCCTGCCACTGCTTCCAAAAACCCCGCAACAAACCCTCGTTATCCCCTTTCTTCCCCCTCACCCGCGCATCTCCCTCCCGAATCCCCGGTTGACCCCCGCCACCCCACAATGCAGCACCTCCCGCGCGAAGCCCCGGTCGACCCCCGCCGCCCCACGGTGTCGCACCTCCCGCGCGAAACCCCGGCCAACCCCCGCCGCCTCAGGCTGCGTCATATACGCGAGGAACGCGAGCGTGCCCTAACGGGAACTCCGAAGGTTGCGCATCTTGAATCCCACAGAATGTGGGATTGGAAAGTGAATGGGGAAATTTGCAAGATAAAACCCTATGAACCACTTATTTGCATAAGAGCCAAAAGGAATAGGAAAGTGAAGAAGAATGAGGGGGTGCGAACTTTGCACCCACACCTCTGGCGGCCGAAATATTTAAAAAAGGGCTACAAATCAGAAATTGGGGGATCCTCCTTATCCAGATAGGACTAGGGCTTTGGGCTTTCCCTATATAAGGACCCCATGGCTTCATTCCTTGGACACATCTCCTCCCATTCTCTCCTTGTGTTATTACTTCGCTATGGATGCTCCGAAGGCCATGTTGTTCATGCCCCATCAATTCTTCGGTCACCACAAGGAAGAAACCACAATCAAGAAGACACCGCCGTTCGCGCTACACATGTTCTTCGACCACGACGACCGCGACATCTTCGCCCGCGTATGGACTCCGCCGTTTGCTCCGCACTTATTCTTCCAGACAATGACTGAGCACGCCGGATCGACCTCCAAGCCTGCAGACTCAGCAATTCGTCGGGAGACGAATTTTTAAAAGCGGAGGAGAGTTGATGCAGCGTGGACCCGAAATATAGGGCCACCTATTTATTTAAATTATGGTAGTTAATTTTATTTACGTTTTTTAGGTCGTCGCAATTTTAATTAAATAATTGAGATCGCCTGTGATCTCCAACATTTATTCGTAGATTTGAATTTAAATTTGGTCGGTTAATTAGTTAGAGTCAGTTTAGGCAAGTCGGTTGTCAATTTAAATTAATTTACTGTTTTTGTAATCTCATCCCTCCTATATAAAGGGATGAAGGCCCTTTGTTTTTATTCAGTCAAAGATTAATGAAAAATTGAGATTTATCTCTCTCCTTTCTCCTCTCCCTCTCCCTCCACGCGATCTCCGCGGTTCTCCTCCTTCAACCTCTCGTATTCCCGACGAGTTCTTCTTCTCAACCCCTCTCTTCTTCTACCAAATATTCACCATTATAAATAAAATTATTATTTTGCCGACGCCGATTTTCCTTCTGCATCACCATGCGTGGGTGCAGGGGAGGTCGGGGGCGGATGGGTGCAGGGTAGGTTGCCGCAGGTGGCCCACGTGGGTGCAGGGGAGGTCCGGCCACCGGCGGGGAGGAGGGGGGGCTTCAGGCAGGTGGTCGGGGTGCTTCGAACAGGGGCGACGATGCCGGGGGAGGGGGGCTTCGAGCAGGCTCGATGGAGGGGCTGACGTGGGTGAGGGAGTGGCATTTATAGTAAATTTGATAAATAAAATGGGTATAATGTAAAGGAAGATGACAGAATCTGGTTAGTTTTAACGGTCAAATGGATGGGGGATAACCACAGGGTCTGCAGGGTAACGGTTAGCAAGTTTACGAGGTCGGTGGAGGAATTACGATGTTTCAAAGGTCGTAGAGGTAATTTGAAAAGATTATAAGGTCTGCCGGGTAAAAATCCCAAAATTTTTAAATTCTGCTGCCCATTGCAAATAGTATGACTAGTTGCCTTAGGTCATATCTGATGCGATCTACATGCTTATATGTTGCACTAAGGTCCAAACCCTAAACTTCAAGTGGTATTGGAGTTTTTGTCAAAGTTATTGTATATGATCAAAACCTTAGGGGAATAAGGATTTGTATATCGGTTGCACATGGACTCGTAGTTTTTGCATACATGTTTCTAATTATTTTTTGCTAAAATGAAAAGCTACTGTTTAGCATTGTTGTGATATTTTTTGTATAATAAAATATATTTATAATGTCTAAATATACCCTACAATCAGTAGCCAATTGTTGTCACCAAAGGTGCATAAATTTAAATTCAAAAAGTTCCTGCAATGACATTATTTTTACTTGTATTCACGGATCTGGAACAAATTAATCTTTGGTTACTGTTTTTCCATCATAAAACATGAAATAAATACTTTAATTAAGTAGAGAATTAACCGGCAAATCGATCAAATTTATTTCACGTGATTCCGACTCTATTGGCTCTAGATATTCCATATTTAGTGAAGATGGGTTGGATGATGATTGCATTATCAAGATTACTTTCTTAATGTGTTTATCATTCAATGTAAATAAAAGAAATTATGAATTTACCATGATTAAATTGATTCTTGATATTTATGAAATTATTTGATTAAACATCCTTCACCAATGAATAAATGTTTCATGAAAAAATCCTAGTTTAACCTACAATAGTTCTAGGTCAACTTTTACATGTAAAACATGTTTGCTTGATATGACTAAAAATTTGTGATCTTTAAAAATATTTTAACATGTCTAAGATTTACGAGTGATTGCTATATATGTATCATCCCGGTCACCAAGAGTACGTGGCCTTTAAAACCTCTTAGTACAATTTGTACCAATTGTGTTGTCTTGAATTAATTCGGTGATGGCGTCTAGGCCGTGGATATGATAATGATTACTTAATTGGCATCATGCACAGTGATGGAAGCTCTCCTATTTTGGCTTGATTTGTTTCAAGGATGGGTAGCATGAGAAATCTTTGCGTACTTTAGTCAACCAATTGGAATAATACAATTGTACAATGTGAGGGTATATACTATATAGTAATACCAAGCAAACTCTAATTGTTTATTGGTTGAATTGGATTGTTAATTAATTTAATATGATTAAATTAATTAGATCTAATTAAAATAAACACTCTATTATAAATATATGCGTAATTCCCGTGGAAGAATTAATTGTGTGAATATGATTCATAATAATTAATTAAAATTTGAATGAGATATGGATGATCATGAAAATGACATCCATGGTATCCCATCAAGGTGAAGGGTTCCATTGTCATGGATCGTATGCTGGAGATGCATATTTGAAATGATAGCTCCTACATACAAGCATACGTGGATCATGATCTTTGCTTCTCAAAAGAGTAAGGTCGTATGTGTAGGGAATCTAATATTGCTCCTCAAATAATTGAGGCGGTATTGTATTACACATGGTGAGTTCTATTCATGTCGATGGTTGATTCAATTGACAATAGGTCCACATCACCTTGGGGATAGTGGGCCTCGGTGTTAAAGATCGAATTGGGAAATGCAAGTTGGACTTGCAAGGCCGAATAAGTTCCCACTTCTTTTTTATCCGAGTTGCAATTTCTCATATTATTAGGATGTAACAACGGTAAAAAGGAGATCCAGATCTTGATAGAGATATAACGTAAGTAGATCTCTTGCTTCGAAAGTTTAATAAAGAAATGGACTTTCAAAGTTGAAAAGGTAAGATTAATTTGATTAAAATCATTAATCAAAGAATTTTAATTTTGAATATAAAACTATTTACATGTTCTGATATAGTGCATTATTAATTTCAAATATGAAATCCATGAACCCGCTCAGCAAGCTTCTTGAGGTCATCCAGTTGACCAAACCAAATTATTTGGGTTGGATCCGTATCTACAGAGTGCATTGGCTATGTGCTCACTGATGAATCCACGATTCATTGCCTTTGTTCTTTTATTTTAGCTTCATTTTTGCAGTCAACCACCTGTAAATCCCCACTAATCCATGAAAGCTGCTGGAAGGCGAGTTTCAGGACATGGTGGTTGCGTTTTGGTCGACATTGGTGATGGATGGATCAACCACGGTCAGGTTTGTTTTGAAGCTGGCAGTGTTGCATCAACGACTGGTGGATTTTATGAGGGATTCACGCAAGGAGCATGAGTTGAGGAGAACCGAAGCGTAAGGTGAGTCAGTGAGGCTGATGTCGGGGAACTGGACCACGAGGAATTGAGAAGTCGTGGGGTTATTCTGAAGATCCTGGAAGAGGACAAAAAGCGAGAATGCGAGTGGAGACATCGATCATGGCAGTGGCTAAAGGAGGGTAATACAAACACAAGGTTTTCCACTCGGTGGCAAATGCGAGAAGGAGAAATATGATTCTTTCTGTGGAGGTCAGAGGTGAGGAGTTCGCCAAAAGGGGGGTGGGTGGCAAGAGTTGTGACGAATTATTTCATGGTAATGAGTAGGTGACGCCCGTTTGATGGCTCGTGTTGGTTTGGGGTTGGGGTGAGCCAGATCGTGGGCCCGGATGCAGAGAGAATGATGAGGTCGTTTGATATGATGGAGGTTCGTGAGGCGGTGTTTGGCCTTAATGAGGACGATTGCCCTTGTCCGGATGGATTCCCGATCCTTTTCTTTTTGGAGTTCTGGGATTTACTGGGTGAGGAAGTGGTGGAGGTGATGGCAGAATTCGCTGATGGGAACTTATGGTTTTGACTGGATCAATTGATCTTTTATTTTCCTGCTCCCCAAGAAAGATGCTGCTACTAGAATTGAGGACTTCAACCGATTACATTATCCAATACGATATATTTGGTCTTGGCTAAGTTGCTAGTCAATAGGATTAGAGGTGTGCTGAGTGGTTTGATCTCTCATGCTCAAAGTGCGTTTTTGCCTGGGAGACAACTTTTGGATAGTGTTGTTACTGACTCATAGATCATGGCAGATTGGCACCAGAGGAATACAAACGGAGTTCTATGGAAGTGGATTTCTCAATAGTCTATGATTACAACGGCTGGAGGTTTTTATGTGTGCCTCCTTGCACATACTGGCTTCCCAGATAGATGGATCTCCTGGATGAAGAGGTGTGCCACGACTGCCTTCTGTGCGGTATTGGTGAATGGTCAACCCAAGGTAGCGTACTTCCAGCCGCAACATGGGGTTCGACAGGGCTGTCCTCTGGCACCGCTTTCGTTTGTCCTTGTTACTGATGCCCTCACGGTAATGGTCAACCACATTGTCTCTGGTGGATTTTACAATGGCTGCTCAAGGGAGGATCTATCGAACCCGATTCTCCAATACACAGATGACATGGTACTTTTTACGGAATGAGGTGCTGATAGCTGCATGGGTCTGTCTATGGTTCTGGACATTTTTGGTGTTGTTTCTGGGATGAGCATCAATAGGGAAAAGTCGGAGTTTGTTCCGTTTGGGATGATGGATGTGGAGAGCACTGAATGTGCGGACTGGTTGCGTACACCTCGAGGGAGTTTACTCTTGTTATACCTGGGCATGCCATTGGTGGCTGGTAGGATGTGTTCCGTTGAGTGGCTTCCTGTCATCAAGAAGATGGAGCAGAGGCTAGCTGGAAGTTAGTTTCCTTATCCAGTTGGAGGCAAAGGCTGGTGTTGCTGTGATCTGTGCTATCTGTTATACTGATTTTCTTCATGTCCTCCAGATTGGTGCATGTGGGGGTGAGAAAAAGACTTAAGGCCATCATGTGGTGGTTTTTTTGGTCGGCCTCAGGGCACACACACGGGCTCCCATCGGTGAATTGGAAGACAATGTCCTGCTCAAAGGAGGATGGAGTCTTGGTGTTCAGAGTTTGGAGGAAATGAATAAAGCTCTGTTGAGCAATTGGGTTGCCCGCATTTGGGGTGACTGTGACAGTTTGGTTTGTAGCTTGATCTAGAAGGTATAAGTTTCCGGGCTTTCTTTCTCGGGTCCTGAGGTGCTTGGTTTGTCAACATCCTTTTTCTGGAGGGGTATTTGTAGTATGGTACAAAAGATAAGGCCATTTTTGAGACTGGTGATGGGTAACGGCTTTGACTTTTGTTTTTGGGTGGATGATTGGAGTGAGGGCGGGGCTATTCAGAAGAGATATCCGCGGTTGAAAGCATTGGCAGAAAACCCAGATGACTCAGTGGCAGTCGTATGGGATGACACATCCTTCTTTCTGTGTTTCAGATAAGAGTTCTATGATTAATGTCTTGAGGAGCTCATGGTTCTGCTGGAAGAGTTGGAGGGCGTGGTTGGTCTGTCTGACGACAAAGACTGCTGGACCTGGTGCGACGACTCTTTCACGGTTAGCAAGGCTTACAGACTACAGAGTGCATAAGGGACTTGTGGTCTTCGATCCAGGGGGTTGTGCGGCTGATTACAAGCGCATGGAAGGTCTCTGCTCGTGTAAAGGTTTTCCTTTGGCTCCTAAGGAAGGGAAGATTGCTGGCGAAGGACATGCTCTCGAGATTTATACCAATGATAGACACAATGTGTCCTCGATGCTTGGGGAATGTTGAGGATGTAGACCACCTCTTTTTTGGCTGCATATGTTCCGTATCGGTTTGGAGCCTTTTTGACGGTTCGAGAGTGAGGTTTGCCAGTGCGCCAGGTTTCTGGAGCTTGGTGGGGGCATATTGGATTGGAATGGAGATGGAAAGATCGAGATGCTTGGCTTTGGTGCGGGCCTTGTGGTTGGGCAGAAATGGGGTGATCTTTTATCAGGAACGCTTCTACGCGGAGAATGTGGTGGCGCTCGCGACGACGCTGAGTGAGAGCTTGAACATGTAAAACAAATCTATACTCGTACATCGATAGCTCCATAACACCTTTTTTTGGTGATAAATGGTATATTTTGGGCACACGCCTAAATGGTGGAGGCTCTTTTTCCTTTAAAAAAAATCTCAAAATAAGCTGTGTAGTTCAAGAATCTTGTTCATGTGTTGAGGTCTCCCGTAGATTACACGTTGACATCCAAGTGTAGACGAGGTATAAACAATTCTTTAGTTTAGATAACACGTTGACTAAGTAGAATTACTTCATTTAGTTTCCTGTCATCAAGAGGGCTATTGCTAAGAGGTAGATAGACTATATTAAAGGGAACATGACTTGTGTACTAAAATACACAGAAAGCTGACACATAATTCCCTAATTATCGATAGGGTAGGCTCTAATATAATCTAAAAATAGCAAGCAAACAAATAAACCACAGAAAACAAGAATTTACATCAGAAATCCTTTTAAATGAAGAAAAACCACAGGAAAGGAGCTCCTAGTGCTCATAAGCAACTAGAGTTGTCTTCACTTTACTTGCCCTTTAGAAAAAAGTACATACATGCACGCACGCACGTGATTCTCTCCACCTTTTAAAAAGACAAATGTCAGAATGAGTCTGCTCTATTTAAAATGAATTTTGAACTATCTTCAGGGTCATTAAATATTTTGCACGTGTACGTACTTACGTACGCACGCACGTACGCACGTACACACGTACATATGTTCATGACTCTCCACCTTTTAAAAAGACAAATGTCAGAATGAGTTTGCTCTATTTAAAATGAATTTTGAACTATCTTCAGGGTCATTAAATATTTTGCGCAATTATGCAACAATGATGACGACTGAGCATTTTTTGAACTATGTTAGAATCATTTACATGCTTTATTTGCCAAATTTAATTTAGGTTGAATGTAGGCTTGAATCTAAATAAGTGGATTTGTTCTTGTCTGTCTCCTTTAAGCAATTCCTTAGTAAATCCTGATTCCTCCTACAACATTTGCATTCTAACTTCTTACACTTATGAACCATGATTGTTTTTTATGGAGTAACGTGAGTTTATGGTATCTGCACTTCGGTCATCTTCCACTTCAGAAATTGCGTCAAGTCCTTCCCCCAAATTCCACCCCGCTCGTCGTTCAACTGTGAAGCATGCCAGTTAGGGAAGCACCATCAGTTTGTTTTCTCAAGTCGTTAGAGTCGAAGCAGTAGCTTCCTTTTGAGTTTTTCCATATAGACATTTGGGGTCCAAGTCGTGTTCCCAATCGTCAGGGTCACATGTTTTATTTATTTATTGTAGATGATTTTAATTGCCTGTCATGGGTTTTCTTGTTGAAGAATAAATCGGAAGCGGACAATGCTATTATGAATTTCACTAAAGAAGTGCATAATATTTTTTCCACCAATGCCAAAATTGTAAGGACTGATAATGCTCTTGAATTCTGTACTCATGTGCTCTCTCATTTTTCTCATCTCATGGCATTCTTCATCAAACATCTTGCGCTTACACATCTCAATAGAACCGTGTCACAAAAAGAAAGCACTATCACATTCTTGATGTCACACGTACCCTCCTTATCCCAAGTTATGCACCACATTTATTCTGGGATGATGCGGTTCTCACAGTTTGTTATCTCATTAAGCGTACGCCTTCATTGATGCTGGGAGAGAAGATACCTTTTTCCATTGTTTTCCTGACAAGGAGTTGTTCTTTCTTACCCCTCGTGTTTTTGATCTGTTGCATTTGTCCATCGGTTGTCTCTAGGGATTGACAAGCTCTCTCCTAGGGTTGTCAAATGTATTTTTGTCAGGTATTCTAAGACTCAAAAGGGTTATCGTTGCTATGATCCGTTACGCAAGAGGTATTATGTTAGTGCAAATGTCATATTTTGAGTTTGTCGTGTACTTTTCTCCTACATGTGACAGGTTGATACCTTCGGATTTATTTGATGATGTCTATATTCCATCTCAGCCATGCACCCACCACCTTCATCACCAAATCCACCACCAACTCCTCCCATCACCTCCACCAGCCCTACCTCCTCCCATTGTTCTGGTTCCACCTCTACCACATCAGTACAATCGACAGCCAGCTCCGATTCATGATCATGGTCCATAATCTAACACGCTCCTAGTTTGTTTTGAAAACATTACTTCTAACTATGGGTCTGATGGTGTTTCTCAGCAGGGATTACTTCACGAGGAGGATGATCATGCATGTGGCAGAGATGATGCAGAACTTGATTTACCTATTACTCTTGGGAAGCAGAAGCCTTCCTGTGCTTCATATCCGATTGCTTCTCATGTCACCTTTGAGCGTCTAATGGGTGACTTCAGGATGTTTGCAGTTATTTTGTCGACCGTGGACATACCACTGACGTACCAGGATGCATTGACGGATAGTAGATGGCGTCTAGCTATGGAGGAAGAGATGGAGGCCCTTCAGTCGAGAGGTACTTGGACCCTTGTCCCAACCCCAATTGGGGCGTCTATAGTGAGTTGCAAATGAGTATTAATAGTGAAGCAGAATGCAGATGGTAGCATTGATCAGTACAAGGTTCGACTAGTTGCATATGGGTTTACTCAGACGTATGGGGTGGATTATCTTGACACATTCTCTCAAGTTGCTCGTCATTCTACCTTACGGATCCTTTTATCTGTTGCCGTAGTTCGAGATTGGCCTTTGTTTCAACTAGATGTCAAGAATGCTTTTTTATATGGTGATCTTAAGGAGGAAGTCTACATACAACAACCGCTAGGGTTCGCTGCTCAGGGGGAGTATTCACAGTTGTGTAGACTTCATAAGGCAATCTATGGCCTTAAGCAGAGTCCGAGAGTTTGATTCCAGAGGCTCTCATATTTGTTTGAGAATGAGTTCAAACGGTTGAATGTAGATCATTCTCTTTTCGTATAGAGAACCTCCAGAGGTATGCTTGCTATTTTGGTGTATGTTGATGATATACTTATCACAAGAGATGATGTGATAAAGAGGGCAGAAGAATTTCTGGGTCATGAATTTGTTACCAAGGATCTTGGAGCTTTTAGATACTTTCTGGGATTGGGGTTCGCTAGAAATCAATAAGGGTTTGTGATGACTTAGAGGAAATATATCACTGACTTACTAAGTGAAACGAGTATGCTTGGATGTCGACCCGCTACTACACCCATAGATCCAAGCATGAAGCTGTATGATGATGATACTAATGAGGTTGACAGGAGATGATACATGAAACTGGTTGGAAAGCTTCTTTATGTTACCATTACCAGAGCTAATATTTCATTTGCAGTCAGTTGGGTGAGCCAATTCATGGAACAACCTCATCAGGTACATATGGATGTTATAAAGATGATACTAAGGTATCTTAAATCATCTAGTGCAGGGCTGTTAATTAAAAGAGGTGGCACTATTACTATCTCAACATGCGCAGACACAGACTATGCATGGTGCCCCAAGGACAGGAAGTCCACATCACAATTTGCTATATTTGTTGAAGATTCACTTATCTCGTGGAAAGGTAAGAAGCAAACTGTTGTTGCTAGTTCTAGTACTGAATCTGAGTATAGGGCTATGACATACGCATGTACAGAAGTTATGTGGGTTCGAGCAGTCCTTACAGATCTATATATAGATGTTCCTCTTACCATGTCGCTGAAATGCGATAATCAGGCTGCCTTATTCATTGCTAATAATCGTGCATCCCACGAAAGGATAAAGCATATTGAGTTCAACTGTCATTATATACATGACATGATCCAGAAGGGCTCCATTTCTACATCCCATGTCAGCTCAGGGGACCAGATAGACATTTTTCACCAAAGCCTTACTTAGAGGGACCTTTCAAAAGTGTTCATCCACGCTAAGCATGATAGATATATGTGATCCATCTTGAGAGGGAGTGTAGAGATATTTTATGTTTATGTACATTCTCATCTGTTTCCTTTTCCCTTTGTCTACTTTATGTAATTTGCCCATAGGTCTCTCACTATATAAGAGATTCTAGGACTCAAGGAATAAACATGCTTTCTCATTTTTCCTAACATTGATCAAATTGAACATATTCATGTCTTTATTTGCAAATTAAAGTACTTTCAAAGATGATTCATATGAGGCCCTTGCCACCAACAATGCTCTTGTGATTACTGTTGGGACCAAAGCTAATTATAAGATACCGTTGAGGATAAGAGAGGATACATTTATAGTAGTGTCATATACTAGACGACATGTGATCCAAAGGTTTTTTAAAGCATATAAACTTGTCTTTAGTAAGGACCAAGCTGCTTTTGTTGATGGGTCCCCCTTATGTTGATAGAAAGTAAATATACCCTCATGTGATAATTTATCCACAATTCTCTCCATGTTCTTGACATGCCTCGTAATCTTTTCGTAATCTTTTGCCTGTTAGCAACATAGCTAAGGAATTGGAGCGTGAATTAATTTTCTTTGAGGATTATTATATGTTGCAGGAGGTGGTAATGAGAGAAGGATTAGGATTGGTTTTGGAAGGCCTTTGTCGTTTGCTAGTGAGATTCATAGCTATGTTAATAACTAGTATTCAGGAAAAAGAAATGCGATAGATTATTTCGTTATGCAATGGCTAAACTGCTTGTTTCATTTTCCTTTTAATCTCTTTAAAGTGTTTTTTCCTTTGTCATTTGAATGTTTGGTATCAACGAGCTTAGTAATTTTGTCATGTCTTCTTAAAGACTAGGCATACTCGTACTACTTATCCCATTTGTGAGAATGAGACAAATGAACTATTCTAGTTTGTTGACCATGATGTTTAGGGTTCATCTAATATTGCATCTCCTAATGGTTATATGTACTTCAATAGATTATTGATGATTTTTCTAGAAGTAATTTTGTTTATTTACACTGTATTGGTGGATGTATTTAACACTGTTCAAAGTTTTATACGCCTTCGTGAAATGATACATGAAAGTACTAAAGCATTTTTTATTCTGATAATGCTTCTGAATGTTGCAATGATTTTTATTGTCAAGGTAGTTATTCATGCGACTTCTTGTAATTATATCTCTTGGTAGCATCAGATAACAAAGCAAAAAAAATACCCACTTGAAGTAAACCGAGCTCTTTTGCTTTGGAGAAACACACCTAGGAATTTCTAAGTAGAAGTTGATCTTGTAAATGCCTTATCAACAAGATCCCCTCCAAAGTGTTGCATGAGAACAATCGAATTTCGATGATACAACTTGGCAATGAAACTTAATGCGAGAGACATTTTACGGGTGTATGTGATGCTTTCAAAATTCCACACATTTTGCAAAGAAGTTTAATGCTAGAGCCATTTTATGGATTTTTGTCAGCTCCTCCATCCCCAAAAGAGATAAATGTCTAAATCCTATTGAAAACAATTCTTAGGAAGAGCTCAGTATGGATATACTAGTTGATTCTTAGGCTCTTCCGAGGGTTCTACTTAGAAGAATCCTCAGACTGAGGGTAAGATAGCGGAGTGGAAGTCTCATGATCCTCATTAGAAAGGGAAAACTTATAGCTTGAAAAATCAATAAAAGACTCAATTTCTGAACCGTGAAAAGAAACCAATCCAAATTTTCTCCCTTGTGGATTGTTGAATTAAATAAGCAGAAGCAAATCAATAATCGGAGCAAGACATCAAACATAAACATCTTGATTTACGTGGAGCCCTTCTCCGAGAGGAGCGAGATAAAACCATGGGAGAAGGTCTCAACGTACCAGATCTTGTGTTGAAGTTTCTCAATGAGTACAATGGGTGTGGGGCTCCTTATATAGCCCCATAAATAGATTGAATCCCACAAATAGTAGATGTGGGAGTAAACATGAGTTGGTGGTAATTGGATCTTGGAGAGATCAAATTACCCCTCTATTACATACTCCAACACTCTCCCCCAAGATGAAGCTGAGAAAATTGTAATTTGCTACAAAAGAAAATGTACATCACATCTTCACTCGACACATCTGAGAGAGACGAGTATAGATACCTGCTTGAAGTAGTCAATTTCTGAACCGTGAGAAAGAAACCAATCCAAATTTTCTCCCTTGTGGATTGTTGAATTAAATAAGCAGAAGCAAATCAATAATCGGAGCAAGACATCAAACATAAACATCTTGATTTACGTGGAACTCTTCTCCGAGAGGAGTGAGATAAAACCATGGGAGAAGGTCTCAACGTACCAGATCTTGTGTTGAAGTTTCTCAATGAGTACAATGGGTGTGGGGCTCCTTATATAGCCCCATAAATAGATTGAATCCCACAAATAGTAGATGTGGGAGTAAACATGAGTTGGTGGTAATTGGTTCTTGGAGAGATCAAATTACCCCTCTATTACATACTCCAACACTCTCCCCCTAAGATGAAGCTGAGAAAATTGTAATTTGCTACAAAAGAAAATGTACATCACATCTTCACTCGACACATCTGAGAGAGACGAGTATAGACACCTGCTTGAAGTAGTCATTGCTAGTAGAAGATCTCATACGAGGACGGGTCTATGACGGTCAGGTCATGCCTATAGAAGAGTTGATGTAGAAGAAGTCCAACACGGAGTAGAAGTCAGGGAAAACATCCGACAAAGTAGTTGATGCTTGGTGAAGACGAATGATAGCAGTAGTAGTCAGGAGTGTCGGTCTGTCATGCTGTAGATGGGTAATAGAAGTCTGAGATGATCTCAGGTAGAGAAACCCATTTGGGGTTTATTTTGAAGTCGAACATCAGAAGTAGAGTGGTCGTCCTCTATGCATATCTTGAGAGAAGAGATTGCTTTTGTTGAGGAGCCATCAGAAGTAGAGTGGTCATCTCCTATACAGATCTCGAAGTAGTAGAGGGTTAGACACCTCATATTGGGCATCTCCTATACTTGAACCCACGATGGCCTCTCCTATTTTTTATGGGGATCTGCAATTAGTTTGCTTGTATAGGGATCGAATGATCGAGAAAAGAAATCGATGCAGATATTGATTTTGTTGAGGAGACACGAGTAGATGACGATGGACACAGTTGAAGTCCTGTAAATACGTATCAAGTAGAAGAATGTGATGCCCTGCTCTCAGTCTCCCTTTCTCTCATACTTGATAAAATAAGAACATAGATCTCAAGTTAAGAGAAATAAACAATATGCATTTCTTTTCCTTTTTTGCACAAATCATTCTATTTTTATCCATTTCTCTTTTTTCTGCTATGCTTTTTTAAATCCATGCTCCCTCTTTTTGCTGGACATCTTTTTTTTCAGAACTCTTTTTTACTTTGGCACTACGCCCATAATATTGGTACGTTCTCTTCCTTTTAAAAAAATGCAGCAGAATTCAGGCCACTTGGGCCAAAAGTCAATAGCAGTTCCCTAGTTGGACCCTTAGAAATAAGGAGAAATCGTAGGGGCATATTCTAAAAGAGACAGGAAATAGGAAATTTGGGGTATTGGGCCCCTTTTCCTCGCTGCCATATATGACTAGGGTTCCATTAACCCCTATTCGCTGTCGAGAATTAAATCGTCTAGAGAAGGGTGGCACCTGAAGCAGTGGGTAATGATCAAGATCACTTGGAGATGTCGTACATGGGATTTTAGCGTCGACAAAGAGGTGGAGTACTGGGTCTTAGTTGGGTGGCTCTCGGCTGGAGGCCCACGTCACCGCCTAGATGGCTCTCAACTGCATAGATGCCTTCGTTGCGGTTGCAGAGGATATAGGTCCTTGGAGTTGCGGTTGATTTGCAGAATTGGAGAACATGAAGTGTGGCTCGAAGTTGTGCCTGGCATTGCGCTTCATTTACAGAACATGAAGTCTCCTCGCAATATGGCTCGAAGTGTGGCTCGCGCCTGAACATGGAGCATCTCTGATTGGTTGGTTGTGGAGATGGTTGCAGAGATGCTCACATGGCGCTATCTAGTTGGCCTGGAACGGTTTGGCATGATCCGAAAGAAAAGAGAAGATGTGGATCTTCATTGGAGGTCTCTCATGGTTATGGGTCACCATTACGAAACATCTCGAAGAACGGATATGAGAAGACAACTCACATGAGCAAATCTTCATAACAGGAGAACTAGGGTTCCTATTGTCTCCCAAGAACGAACCCTGGAGATGCTTTGGTGTCTTTGAATCTTGAAGTTCATGCTGAATAGGGTTTCAGAAACCCTAGAACTTTATTGCATCTCTAACTTTGAATAGATGAACAAAATAATAATCAAAATTGAAACTCGAACAATCAAATCACAAAATTATCCGCTCCATGTTGAAAATACACAATCGAAAGCAATTCGATAATCAGTGCAAGAAATCAAATAAAACATCTTGATTTACATGGAACCCTACTCCGAGAGGAGTTGGATAACAAAACCACGAGAGAAGGCCTCAAAGGGTCAGATCTTCTATTGAAGTTTCTCAATGAGTATATGGGGTGTGTGACTCATTATATAGCCCTATAGATAGATCGAGTCCCACAAATAGTAGATATGTGACTAAACATGAGTGGGTAGTAATTGGATCTTCGAGAGATCCAATCACCCCTCTATTACATATTCGAACATGGATAATCCAAGTCATTATTGTCTTGCTTTAAAATCTCCCGTTTAAAGCGAGATCGATGACACAAATTTTGATGATGATAAGCAAGTCATCATCGGAAAAGAAGAATGCATTACACAGATGCATGGTAGAAGGGAGATATGACCTCCCTCTACATATTCACAGTACTAGATGCCCCATTCGCATTTATGATATTTTAAACTTTAGCAATAATTGCAAATGCTTTCTCTTAACTCTTTTCATTGGTAATTCCTAAATAAATATAAACTTCTTGGGGATCTCAATTCAAGAGTATTGCTGACATTGATCTGATAAAGTTTTTCAGTCTTAAATTATAATTAAAGAGAGAATATGTATTGTATTTGTTAGAGTTATTTTGTTTTTATTTTTTAATCTTTTTATTGATCTTGTAGCCCCTTTAGAATCACTTATGTAATTATCTCTTTTTTGGGTTCTAGGGTTTCATGCTATATAAAAAATCCCATATTCTTTGAATAAAACATCCATTCATTCTAAAAATTTTCTCCACAGTATTTTTATTTTTTCCCCATAAAGATATGTTTTAGATAGTTGATGTTTCACCTTCGATTGAAACCTTTAGCAATAAGTTTGGCATTATATCTTTTGCAATGTTCGTTTGAAATGTACATTTATGGTGTATAACACTTCCAAACAGCCAGATGAGCCTCATGTTGAATGTCACAAAATTATAAATGGAATTTATGTCAAGGACCTCCATCTCTTTATGTATAGTTGAACCTACCTCTAATCAGCATCAACTTTAGTAATATTCCCGGGAATAAGTATTTATAATTGTTCGAGTATGCGTCATTATCATATAGATGAGTAAATGGATCTTGGAAGGTCCATTTACCACATCCAGGAGTTTAGTCCCACATCTACCAGTAGTGTGACTTGGAGGATCTGTGGAGGCTATATAAAAAGCCCCAGACCACCTGTATCAGATGAGAAAGTGCGATGGACACATAAGCCCTTTGAGGAATTCTCCTGTGGTTTCATCCCGCTCCTTAGGGAGTAGGGTTCCACATTAAAATCCTGTGTCCATAATATTTTATCTTTATTTCTCTGATACGCTTCCGCATTCTTATTTTCTAACAATAATTATTGTTAAGCTCAACAATAATTATTTAGGCTCTATCTCTTTATTTTTGCATTATTGTTCCAGGAAAGTTATTGATACTAATACGAGGTAATCTTTTACCATGTATAAGGAGATGGATATCCTTGACATAAGTCGCATGCGGGATATTGTCAACATTTGTGATGGGCCCCATCTAGTGGGTTTCGAAGTGGGTTTACACTGTAAAGCTTGAGATTGAGGGCTAGATATATGGTGATTGGATAGGTGCACTAATACTTAGAGATCCACTACTGTGTATTACATATATCTAGGTAGCGGCCTTGTGATCTAGAAGAGCAAACACATTATTTGTGCAAGGTCCAATGATGAAGCTTTGTATAGAGTTGTTGCAATGGGAGATGTAGAGATGTAGCTCAAGATAATTTTGATAGACATTTACTAAATCTTGAGTCACCTATGAACTTATTTTGTGATAACAAGATTGCAAGAAATTTATATAATAACCTTGGTGTGCATGATAGATCCAAGTATATTGAAGTTGGTCTTTGATAAATCACTTATCGCCCTAGTTAATTATTTTGAGTTATTGTTGTATTCAGACAATTAGAAATCAATAAAAAACAAACCACACATGCAGATAAAATCAATCAATCAAAGCGAATGTGCGTTTTATGTTTGTTTAACATTGTCAAGCTTGGGGGTCGACACAAGGAAGTAAAGATAAGCTTGAGTTCAATTCAGTGTGTTTAATGCTTGGTTTTCCAAAGGAGAAGATTTTTTGGTAGTTTTAGGCACAACATATACTAATGAAAATGAATGCAGAATACTGTTAGAAAATATAACGCGGAAGCAAATATCAGAGAATAAAATATTTATGGACACCGGGATTTTAACATGGAACCCTACTTCCTAAGGAGCGGGGTGAAATCACGGGAGAACACCTCAAAGGGATGATATATGCATTGCTCTTTCTCACTGGATACATGGGGTGTATGACTTCTTATATAGCCCGCACTGAGTCTCCACATCCCACAGTTGGTAGATGTGGGACTAAAGACTTGAACAATGTCCACGAAAGCGACCCGTACGGCCGCATATGGGGCCGCATATGCGTATGCGGTGCCCTTAGCGCACCGCTTTCATGAAGCCCCCTATTATGCGTCCTATGCGCTTATGCAGGCCGCATATGCGCTCTATGCGACCGCATACACATTTTTTATTTATTTTGTTTTTTTAATTTATGCCACATTTTTATTGTTATTTGTGCCACGTTTTCCCTTGCTTTTGCATGTATGCCAACCAAGCATTCCATGACTATTTAAATTCATCGTCAAAGTAGTTGTACTGTGAGATTGGAGTAAACACACAAGGAAGAAAAAGAATAATGTACTAATAATTTAGCAAACTAATTTAGTCAATTAATAGTTATTATGAATGCAATATATTATATGTAAAGATTGGTACTTTTGATGGAGGATCAGTTATAAATATAATGACAGAGATAAATGACATTATATTCAATAATAGAGGCATTTTGTGCGCTAACTTTTCTATTTTGTTGATTGTTGTCAATTATTTTGTGTGCTAACCGTTCTATTAACGTATTAATATTTGATTGTTAGAGATTATTTGGAACTCTATATGAAAGTTATTTTTCTTAGATCTTCTGTTGGACCACAATTATACATTAATTTAGTTCTGTTGTAGTCACTTTTGTATATATTTATTTATTTTTAAATAAAAAATTAAGAAACCGCGTAGAACCGCATATACCCCGCATATGCTCCACATACCTCTTAAGCGCTATTCAATGACCTATCCTAACGCATACACACACCGCTTTCCTGAACCTTGGACTTGAATGTGGTAAATGGAGCATGGAGTGATCTATTTACCCATCTACAACTCAAGTGACACATACTTCAAATACTCCAACACTCCCCCTCAAGCTGGAGCATACATTGCTCAGCTTGGACAAACAAAAAGAAATCTCAACTCACACTACATGACACTACAGACAATATCAATTCAACGTGCATAACTATCAGCTGTTGTCGAGGACGTTACTTCCAAGATTTGAAAAAACTAAATATATATATGTCAATTTAATTATATGTTCTCTGCCTAACATATAATACTTAACTTTATAAGATATGATGAAATAATAAAGGTAAGAACCCCAAAATATAAGATATAACAACATCATATCCCTTTCTACACATTTTCATCCAATCAAAAAAGGAATTCATTGTCATTGTTAAGAATTAAACAATACACATCTATTTGAAATATTATTGTAATTAAAAGTATGAATGAATATACGTCGAAGAAATTTATGTTATGTATCTAACATATAAAATATGATCGTGAAAGGAACCGTGAATCCTATCCATTTCGAACAAATCTTTGAAATATTATTGTAATAAAAGTACGATTAAATATATGTTGAATTTTTGATATGCCTTGAATTCTAGCCATCTGACTATTATTGTTGAAAAATTGTGTATGCACCCCTCCTGCCGTACTATACTCCAATAAGACGGGGGTCTCGCTGCCCGGTCAGCGAGCCTGGGGGGGGGGTCTAGGGCGGAGCAGGTGTGCCCCCCCCCCCCCCATTCGGGGGTGTGGGGGCAGCGCCCCCAGTGAAAATTTCAAGAGCGGTTCTATTTGTGTTCGGATATATGGGTCCTTCTATTTTGGGTATGAAAGAAACATCATATTTAACCTTAATTAATAGTTTGACATTATTAATAGTAAGTATGAAGTATTTTGCTGAAATAGTTAGACATAATTAATAGTAAATTTGAATTTATGGGCACGAAAGAAACATTAGATTTGGGCATTTAAGTTGTATAATCATTATCCTAAATAAGTATATATTTATAAGCTTCTCAAACCATCATGTGAACCGTTAAAATCGTAACAAAATATTTCAAAAAAGCAAAAACGTCTCGGAAACGCATTGACTGCCTCGAGGCTACGCCTCAACCACCTGAGGCGCACACCTCATTGGACAGGGTTGAGGCGTATGCCTTGAGGTTAAAAAGGACTGCCTCGCCTTAAGGCGTATGCCTTGACCGCCTCGAGGTGCGTTTTTTAATATCATGGTTGCTTCTCATGTCGTGCAGGTGAGGAGGATGAATGAGCTGGAGTGTGAGTCAAATTGAATCTCCTCGACGTCCTCGTTAGAGAGCATGTGCTTTGTACTACGCTTATCAGAGTCACTGCAACCGAAATTGAGTCTCTACACGGAGAACTCTGACATGCCACAACATAGTGTACAACTGCTCCATCTCTGAAAGGACCGAATAAAGTATATCGCTAATTATCCATACGTAGATCTATGAAGAAGGGTCTCTCTCATAGGGATCTCAAAGTGGGTTTTCTCTTATAGTAACCTTGCAAGGATCTCGTACTTGAGTTCATGAACATTGGAGAATGGAGTATGAAAGTCTCCTCGTCGAAAAATTGGTCTCTCCCATCTGGCTCAGAGAATGAGATCTCTACTCTGGAGTCCCTATGAAATCAGATGAAAACCCTAACCCATATGGCATAGGAAATAAGATCTCTACTCTGAAGTCTGTATGGAGCACATGAAAACTCTGAGACCAAAAAATAAAAGATGGGGACCACAAACAATGATGACAAACTTGTGCACTTCAAACGAAGACCGGATACATGTGCTTGTCTGAATTGAAGACTCGAAAACATCTGATCCTCGAGTCTGAATATCTGAACAAAATCTGTAGAGTCTGAGAAATCTGACCGATCTGGAGTCTGACATCTGGAATAGACCTGTGTTGAGGGAAAATAATAGAATGCATTATGAGAGGCCCTAGGGTTCTCTTATATAGGAGAGGAACCTATTGGGCAAAGAAGAAAAGAGATAGAAAATGAAAAAACAATAATAACGATGACTAATATCTCAATACTCCCCCTCAAGCTGGAGCGTAGACATCAATCACACTCAGCTTGGAACAACATCTTTGATAAGGTCCTCTCGTTAGGGCCTTTGTAAGTACATATGTTGTATGGTCTCCAGAGTTGACATGCCTAGTGGCGATGATATCCTTCTGTATCATGTCACGAGTGTAGTGATAATCCACCGCTATGTGCTCCGTCCTCTCATGAAAGGCTGGGTTGTTGGCAATGTGTTGAGAGAATTCTTATATATCTGTGTCTTTATTTATATTTCTTATGTTCTTCCGTCTTCTTTATGTAATTTCTCACTGGAGCCTTTCTCCTATATAAGAGGGTTCTAGGGCTACGTGGTATACAACTTTTCTTTTTTACTTCAACATGGTATCAGAGCGACGGTCCTAGACTGGAGGTTGTGACCTAACCCTAACCTTTCCCCACCAAATCCCTTCACGCGGGGGCCACCGCCCATCGCCGCCCCTCCACGCGGGGACTGCCTCTCATCGCCGCCTCCCCTCCCTTCTCGCATGGGCTGCTCCTCGCACGCCCCTCTCCACGCGTGGGCTGTTGCAGCCGCCCCTCACGCATGACCTCGCTCGTGACCACCATCACCGCGTGACCTGCACCCTTCTCGAGCTGCATATGCCACCTCCTTGTAGGTCGCCGTCCCTGTTGGTACCTCCTTGCTACCTCCAGTCATCTCGGTCTTGGTTTAGGTCCTCTTTTGGACCACTAGGGTGCGAAGCGAGCATCTAAAATACCCTAGCTACCCAAAGGCGGCTTCAAAGAATGGAAGAGGTTGTGGTATGAGTCTAGATCTGCAACCATCTTCCCATATGTTCGTGTAGACACAGGTCTTATTTGTTGCAATCCCACTTTTGGTGATAATTGTCATCATGGTTGATAACAAAGCTGATGTTCCATCCATGGGGGGCTTCAAAGGTCCAGCCCCCATCTCAAGATGGATGGCGCGAACTATGAACTGTGGGCCATGTAGTTCATGAGTCTGATGCAGTGTAATGACAAGAAGCACATCCTCACGGTGGAGGAGCCGAGTGACAAGACTGGGATAAATGCCTCATAGGAGGCAGATGATGCCTATGCACGGGTATGGTTATCTGGGACAGTGGCTACAGAGATTGCAAATGACATACTAAGTCAGCCTACTGCAAAGACTATGTGGGATAATCTCGTTGCGACATACTCTCCAGCGAAGAATGAGTCGAAGATATTATAGCTTCAACATGATATCTTTACATCGAAGCAGAATGGTCGACCCCTCCATAGTCCATACTCTCTACACTTCCTTGAGGGGCATGTTTGAGAAGCTACACGAGTACATTCCCTTGACTGTTACGCTAGAGCAGCTCAAGGCTTACAGAGATTCTGTGATGACTGGAGTTTTTCTAGCGGTCCTTGATTCTGAATATGACTCAGCTCACGCCTAGATTCTTACAGATGCTACCATACCTCCAATGGGGGAGGCATATCACAGACTCAATAGGTTGTCTATCTCCTCTGGTGGTAATGCACAGTCTCAGACATCATCAGCGATGGCTGCATCTCGTGGTAGGGGGAACCCTACTACATTTCATGGTAGGGAAGGATCTACCCGTGGCAGAGGAGGAGGTAGTCGATCACGTCAGCAGTGCACCTTCTGCCACAGGACTGACCACTCGGAGGAAACCTGCTATTCTAAGCATGGTTTTCCGGCTTCTGCTAGGGTTGCAGAACAAGCTCAACAGGTTGGGAGTTCTTCTCCAGTTAATGATCAGAGATTTGACGAACTTGTGGCCAGACTCAGAGAGATCATGCCTATTTTAAGACCATCCAACTCCCCTTCAGGATCCTCAGAGGTAGCTGCATCTGCTGCTGCGTCTTCTTCAGGTATAGCATATGCCTTTACTAGTTGTTACAGGGCGGATTCGTCGGAATGGATTATGGACTCAGGTGCATCTCAGCACCTCTGTAGTGATAGAAGTCGATTTTGTGTTTTTGGTCCAACGCAACCTAGACGATCTATGGTGGTAACAGATGGAACGCATTCTCCTATTACTGGTCAGGGGGAAGTGCAACTAACTCCTGCGATGAGTCTTCAAAATGTTCTTTATGCTCCTGATTTTTCAATGAACTTATTATCTATTAGTCAAATCACCAAAGATTTACATTGTCGTGCAGTTTTTGACCCTTCTGCTCTTGTGTTTCGGGACATTCTAACGGGAAGGGTGATTGGCACTGGCCGTGAGCAAGGTCTCTACAAACTAGTGCAATCTCCTTATGCTGATGCTTCTTCCATTCGCACTGGGTCAGCGTCTCCTTACATATGGCATCTTTTTTTGGTCATCTTCCTCCGCAGAAGCTGTCACGTTCTTCCACAGATTTCCCCCGCTCTATCTTTCAGTGTGAGGCCTGCCGGCTTGGGAAGCATAATTGTTCTTCGTTCCAGAGTTGTCATGGACGAAGTAGTCATTGTATGTTTGAGTTGTCTCATTTCGATATTTGGGGTCCCAGTCGTGTCCCTGATCATCAGGGCATAGATCTTATCTAGTTGTTGTTGATGAATTTTTAAGGTTGTCATGGGTTTATCTTCTTAGAAACAAATCTGACGCTGGTCCTGTTATTCACTCCTTCATTACTGAAATAAAGAACATTTTTTTGCAAAAATCAAGTATATATGTTCTGACAATGCTTTGGAGTTTTGTACTAATTAGCTTGCCACATTTCTTGCATCTCATGTTATTGTCCATCAAACATCTTGTGCATATACTTTGCAACAAAATGGAGTGGCTGAAAGAAAACACCATCATCCTCTAGATGTTACAAGGACCCTTTTGATCCAAAGTCGTGCTCCTCATTCATACTAGAGTGATGCAGTCCTAACTGCTTGTTACCTTGTTAATCGTATGCCCTCTTCTGGTTACACACCATCGCCCAAAGGGAGGAGCGGCTAGAAGGACCGACGACCTCGCTTGGAGGTGTCGATCACGTGTTGGTTTGGAGGGTGACTAGGAGATGCGATGCCTGCACTGATCTGGAGAGGAGGGCGGCTCGGAGATGCATCTTCTGCGCGCGACTGGAGAGGAGGGCGGCTGTGAGATGCACCGCTTCCTCACGCGACTGGAGAGGAGGGCTGGGGCTCCCTGACGGACTAGAGGATTAGTGATGCTCTGCTTGGAGCATCGAGTCTTGAGGTGTGGCGATGCCTGGAACCTTGGGGGTGGCATGAGATCACCGCCTTAAGCACTTCGCTACTGACAGGAAGTCCGAGGGGCGATGCGATGGGGAGGCCAGCGCGAGCAGCTGGAAGTTGCGCTGCGACTGATTTTGGCGAGAATAGGGGTTCCAATACTTCCAGGCCCGGGACTTGTGGGTGGCCTGGACTTGCGGATCTCGCTGCTGAGGAGAGGGGCTGCGAGAGGAATAGAGAATAACGGCCTGTAGATGTGTCATTGCCGCTGATGATGCTTCGTGCGATGCCACTGGAGATGCGGCAGAGGGTTGGTAGTGCCTAGGTGAAGGTTGGTGGCTAGAGATCCAACCATGCTGATCTGGCCAGAAACAGCAATCCATGGAGAACTAGGGTTTCAAAATGAAACAAGATAATTGAATCTAAATTTGAACATTCTCCAATAACAAATCCAAGAACAATAAATATTGAAAAACAAACAATAATTGAATCGAAACTCGACTAAATAAAAAACATAACATGATTCCTCGAGAATCAAACCCACTCTGATACCATGCTAGAAAATACAATGCAGAAGCAAATATATGAGAAAAGATAAAATATTTATGGACACCGGGATTTTAATGTGGAACCCTACTCCTTAAGAAGCGGGATGAAACTACGGGAGAACGCCTCAAAGGACTGATGTATGCATTGCACTTTCTCACTGGATATATGAAGTGTAGGGCTTCTTATATAGCCTCACTGAGTCTCTACACCCCACAGTTGGTAGATGTGGGACTAAAGACTTGAATGTGGTAAATGGATCCTGGAATGATCCATTTACACATTTACAACTCAAGTGATGCATAACTCAAATACTCCAACAAACACGATTGAACTTCGATTTTAATCTAGAGTAAGACCAAATTATCCAAGTAATATTTTCATGTAAACCTTATTTATTGACAAGTTCAGAATACATTTTTTTGTATTTTTATGAATTAAGTTGCATACATGAAAAATGGAAACTTTTTTGGGTTTTTTGTGCAATTTATGAAACAAACAGCCTGCCAAAATGATGAAACATGAACTGAAGCTCAAATATGATGAAATGCACGTACTGTAACTTTTTTAGAATTTTCTGACTATATCTGAATTTTTTTATAAATTTTAAGAGAACAGAATTTTGATCATCAATTTCTAATAAATCCAAAAAGCAATATTAAGTCAAATCAAAATCATTCCTATTGTAGTTTTAGATGAGGAATACATAGGAGTTTGATTTGTGGAAAAATACTGTGTGGATCAAGTCAAAAATCAATTACAAAATGTACTCAAAAATTTAGTTTAGGCACAATACATGTCCATTTATCATGAAACTTGGATACAGATTAAAGCTCAATTAAACACATTATATCCTGATTTTTTTGGCAATTTTCTGAGCATCATGTGAATTTAGATGATTTTCAAAACTTAAGAGTGCAAAAATTGCTGATTTTGACCAAATTATTTTTAGTAAATCAACATTAGTCACGAAAAATACAAACCCATTTTCAGATGATAGAGACTTCAATGGCGAAAACAATGCAATTTTTACTTTCCAACATATATTGAAATTTATTTCCCAAAATCGAGCTCAATGCGCCATTGGACCTTCTTTAAATATTGCAAAGTGGGAGGGCACATACATAATATTTTCAGTGGGTGCCATGCGTACAGTTGAAAAGGGGCTGGACTTGTTTACGAATCAACGGAATGGAGTGGGTATTTTCAAAATTACCTCAAGGACATGTGGCTAGCTCTAGAGCAGTAGATCTGAATCAGGTGGCTTGAGAATGACGAGGCCTCCAATGGCTCGGATGAAGTTAATAATGGAAATGAACGGCACCTGTAACTCGTCAATCTACCCTTGCATTGCTTAATACATGGCGGTGGGAGCAATGCATCTGTGAGATGAATCTCGGGCAGGTTGGTGAAGCTAGAGGCCGACGAGCTCGTATTTTCTGGAATGGAGGAGCTGCTCATTCCTAGAAGGGATGCTCATGCTGGACTCAATCGAATAGAAAGGGGGTCGTGTTCGTCTTCTTCTCTTCAGAATCGTGCATGCTCTGTTGAGCTCGAGGAAGATGCAGCTTTGGTAAAGTCGGATGGGGGGGGGGGGGAGGAAGGGTAAAGCTCTAAATGTAGCCTTATTAGGTCTATGTTGCAATTCTTTGATGGTTGTCTGGACGTGCTGTGCTCTAAGTTGCAGCTGAGAAGGGTCGATGAACGGAGGTCCGACACAAATATCGAGAGTCGCGGGGAGCATTTGGGGAACATGGACGAAGTTGGAAGTCAAATGGGAATATGTAGGGTGGTGAGTTGGTCTGTTACATGAGAAGAATGTGGGGTGAGACCAAAAGTTGACCCACAGGTCAACAAAAAATGGGCTCTCATGGGCTGGGATGAATGAAGGGGGAGGGCTGTAAAGTGGCATAAATGAGGAGGATGGGGACCAACCAACTCAGCAGTAGACTGACCAAAGTGACCAAGAAAAAGAAGATTAAAAAGAAACAAAAACGATTTCAAATGAAAAAAAAGTGATCAATATGGAAAATAGATCTCAAATGAGATCTACCTTTCTCATGAAGACCTCGAAAGCAAAATATGAAGTATATACAGAATAAATTAATTTGAAGACATTTTATAGTCATAAAATACTAATTTTTTGAAAGTTGTGTATTGTCTTTGATTTTTTTTATAAAAAAACACAAAATAAGATACAATAAAATATTAGACACATAAATAGGCACAAATATTTTTTTGAATTTTTACTAATTAAGAAATATATATAAAATAAAGAAAGAAACCATATGTATAATGTATATAAGGTCACAACTCTTCATTTTCTTCGTTGTTCTGAATTTTTTTATTTTGATTTCAATATATTTTATTAAAACATAAAATAAAGAAAATAAATTAAAAAGAAATAAATTAAAAGGAATGATTTATGTATATAAAATCGCAACGTGAAGTTATTGAATATTTACAAAGTACAATTATGTCCGAAAATTGATATTTTGCAAATAAGCACTGATTCTAATGAAAATACTTTCACTAAATAGATAACATTATTACTTAAACTTTGAAAGTGTGTTTAGTGAAATTGGTGTTTATATGGAGTGTGAATTCAGCCGAGAAGTTTGACTTTATGTCTTTTTCTGTTCAAGATCTAAGAGTATTTATTGAAGATAGAACTCCTGTTATATTTTTTTTGTTATATTTATTTTTTGTACAAGTTAGAAGAAGAATTAAGTCAAAAGGAATTAGTATGAATTTATTAAAGACCAATGAAGTTTGAATTATTTACAAGAAAATGTGTACACAATTTTAGCTCTTTATTTCATGGTTTTCATTCTAAATTAATTTGTGAACTTATTTACAAGATTAATATACATTAATAGTCCATTTTTATTGCAAGATATGTTTTATTTATTTATTAATTTTCGGGCATTTATTTAGTATTTTGTTCAGGGATTCAAGTTAAGATTCATATATTAAGACAATGAATCACGGATTCATCAGGCACTACTTCGTAAGAGAAATGGTTGATAACTTATCGCTTCTGTATCTAAAGATTGAAGAAGAAGTTGACGATGTCTTCACTTATAGGTTTCTTGCGGTAAATGTGCAAGTTAGATATGTATGATCCATATGATCAACTTGAGGGAAAATGTTGAGTCGCTTTTGATATATGGGTTAATTGACTGTTAGAGATTATACATGTAACTCATAGTCCACCATCTTTGAATGTTATGTTCTCTCCTTGTGTGACTGTTCCCTTCCACTGAGAGGGGTTTCCTCATAAATCTGTGTTATGGTTTGTTTTTTTATTTGCTTGCTTGCTTCTACGAATATTACTCGAAAGCATAAAGTTTTCCTGACACCGGTCAATTGCGAACACGTCAGATGTGCACTTAGTATTTTCAAGGTTCTTATTTTTTACACAAGGGGCTCTACTGTATGCATCCTGATTCTCTTAGGTTCTCTTAATATATTCTATATGCTACAAGATCTACAACGAACATTATGATTCTGGTTCTCTATGTCTATTCTTTTCATAATAAGTTCTATAGCACATCTTTTAAGTTTTCGTTCTTTCTAGTTTTAGGCCTACATAGATATGCATCTCAAAATCGGGACATCATTTTGGAAGAATTTTATGTTGGTTTTGGTTAAAGATAGAAATTCTGGAACGTTGATTGTTGGAACAATGCCTGCTAGTGTAGCCAAATTCATTTATAGTATTATTTGGTCCTGATGCATATGAACCGCCTCCAATTCAATCTATGATCTTGAATTGTTAAATGCTATACGTACTTGACTCTTCTCTTTCCTAACAGATTTCCTCATATTATTCTTCACGGAGGCTCTTTTCTATGGTGGTGTAGCCGTGTTTGTTTTGTTGATCGATCGTATTTGGCGACCATTTCGCATGTTAATTACGAAGAAAAGTTACCATCCAAAATATCAGTTTGGTCTTCGTTTTTCAGCTGTAGCTACATTGGTTGTTAGCCTTGTAATACCCCTTGTGACAATGGGAATAGCATGGCCATGGACTGGGCCAGCGGCCTCGGCTACTCTTGCACCGTATTTGGTTGGGCTTGTGGTACAATTCACATTTGAGCAATACGCACGCCATCGGAAGTCAACAGCATGGCCTGTTATACCAGTTATTTTCCAGGTGAGTGCATCAATTGTTCCGGGACAATATTTCATATTCCTCTGTTCTCCTGTAGTGACAAATAGGCGCTACGTATCATCCAGATGATTCACGTTGTTTTTTGCATCCATCTGATAAGAAATGCAAGTCCAGGTCAAATTTAGAAAACTCTCGACTTAGTAGGGGCAAATTTAAGTAATTAA
Source organism: Ottelia alismoides (assembly GCA_037367405.1). Classification (NCBI taxonomy): domain Eukaryota; kingdom Viridiplantae; phylum Streptophyta; class Magnoliopsida; order Alismatales; family Hydrocharitaceae; genus Ottelia; species Ottelia alismoides. The sequence goes on along the minus strand of JAZKJV010000282.1, from coordinate 1,187,060 downwards.
CCTTGTCAACTGATTAGATATGGGTACGGGACTTCTGAAATCTTAACTTCATGGTCAAATTTAAAGATCTGAGTTCTTTCTTCAAGTTTTTTTCTTTACATTAACATATCACACTCGTTCAGTTGAAGAAATGAGTTCAAGGTCAAATCCGCCACCAGCATCCCTTCCCTTGTTCCCCAGTTCTTTGAAAGGAAATAGTTGACATCCTACACAAATCAGGAAATTCTTCCATATTTCTTTTGCAGTCTTATTCCATATAAACCATCGGTTCTTTGCGGATGCTACGGAAGGTGTTGTGTGTGTGTCACTTTGATCTTTTGGGATGGAAGGTCCATTGCTCAACCATTAGATAGACAATTTCAATACATTAGGATGCGATATATTGTCTACTAGAGAATATGTCAAGATTGCTTGCGTGGGTATGATTTGGTTAAATATTCGTCCAGGTTTACAGGCTGCACCAATTAAATAGGGCTGCACAGCTTGTGACAGCGCTGTCCTTTTCGGTGCGAGGAGCTGAGACCACATCACAGACGTTGGCAATCAACAGCTCTCTAGGAACATTACTGAATGTTCTGCAACTCCTCGGCATCATCTGTGTGTGGTCTCTTGCAAGCTTCCTCATGAGATTTCTTCCCAGTCCTACTGCTTCCGATCCCTGACATGATTCTGCGAGAAACAATCCCATGCATTCGAACAATGAATGCTTGAACTTCTCAGGCGTGGTTTAGAGGGTTTGACTTCTTCAGATGCATAGAATCATCTCTGGCTATCTGTTGAGAAATAACTAAAGTCACGGCTTTTGTTACCCATCTCGATGGTCAGAATTCTGAACATCGGTTCAGACTGGCATAGGATCCTGGTGATTATGTTCAGATGCCTTGGACTTATCTAACTTCCAGGGCCAAGATGCAAGGAATCTCCGTGGAGAATGATTGATTGTTGCTGTGAATAGTTATTCAGTGTTTTCTTTCCCATTTTTTGGGCTGGTTTTTTTTTGGGTGGGGGGTGGGGGGGGGGGGATGGTCAGTTTTGTGCTGCTGATAGAATGAATGTGGCTCATCACTCAGGCAATCCTGATTTCGTTGCTCTTGTTTCGTGTTTATAGACAGATTGTTTTCATGTATTGCGGGGTTGCTACTGTTTAGCTCTGGCGAAACAGACAATTCTATCTTGATATTGTTCTTGATATTTCCTCCTTCCCGTTTTTATAAACAATCAATGAGGCTTGAACTTAAGTTCATTTGAAAGATTATAATATCAATAGGCTGCTTCGAAGGTTATTGGTTTGTGCTTATTTTCTGTTTATTTTATTATTCTATTGGACTTCTTGTCATATCCCCTTTAAATTTAGACTCATCTTCCCCTATAAAGGAGGGGCTGTGCTTATTCTTGGAATCCTTGTTCGCTTATGGAACGAGGTCGAAATTTAAGGTTTTAATTTAAAGTTTGCTTTTTGTGAAAATGATCATTAATAATAAAAATATGATATAACATTTGTAAATCAATACATATATTTTGCTCAAAATAATTGTATGTGTCTGAATGTGCATAGTTGTGCGTGTGCATGTGTGTTTATAGTTGTGGGAGACGTAGGCCTGGTCTAATAATCCATATTTGCCCTATCCCGTCGTGGATGAGGTCTAGTACATGGATGTTTGACGCCTCATCAAAAAGTGGAGGAAAGTGTCTAATCTTCATATTCCAGGAAGATGGCACTTAGGAGGTTCAACCTCAGTAGTCATCCTACTTTCCAATGTCGGAGGTCAAGGATTTGCTTCCCCATATGTAGATTTGATTGACGCCTTTGATGTGCCTTTGACTTTATCTTTCAATCTTCGTACTTAGTTTGGATGTCAACTAAATCCTTCTCTTCCCCATTGGCCATTTTCCAGGTCAAATGGAGAATGAACAGTTGCTTTTTGACACTTCTAATCCCCTAAATATAACTAGAACATATACATGTCGCACCTTGATTTTTATGTTGCTGGTGTGTACGCGCTTGCGCGAAGATACACACTTAGATATGAAACATCTTTAACTATTCTTATAAAAATATGTCAATATAAAATTGATATATTTAGCAACAAAAATATTTACTGGTTATACATAAAACACAACATAAAAGAGGATGGGGAGTATGCGGTTCAGTTGCATATAACTTCGCGTTCACCTCCTATCTAGGGTTGGACATCGAGCGGATCTCAGGGCCCAAGATGACCTTGTCAATGCATAATAAAGTTAATGGATTGTCTATGACCTGAAATTGTATCTCATAGTTGAACCATGCCCTAGCTGACCTAATTAATATGGACTCTGGAACTTCAACTTTAAACTTGTGATTCACAAACAAAATAGAATGTATTATGAAGAGATACACATAAGATGAACAAGTAGAGAAGTGATACTCATTATATAGCGAGCAAAGTGAGATTATTGTGAAGATGATGAGAAAAGCTGAACCATGATTTTATTGTAAAAGAAGAGAGTGGACAATTACGTGTTGTAGGTAGTAGAAATTGATGGGAACACCAATGAACTACACTTATTATAATTAGGGATCATGATCTATTATGTGTAACATCTTATTGGGCCTTTATATTGTCAGATGGGCTCATGAGTTTAGATCGAGGTCAGACTAAGGATGACTCATTTATTTAACGGGTCAAATTTTTGACATGGGCATTGCATGTTATAAATTGGGCTCGAATTTGACTTGATTCATGGGTTGGTCTAATGGGATGGATCAACCCGACCAATTCCAGTGGTCATCCCTACTCCTAAATATTCATCTTTTTGAAATTTGAAACTGAAAATGTTCCAAAGGTACTACCACTTGCACTTAGCTTATTTGGAGGGAGGCGATGAACGCACAAGCTTCCTAAAGCTCAACAACGTACACTCTTCTTCCATATTTAAAATATTTTTTCTTAACTCATATCAAAATGAATGTAAAATTTTATTATATATAATTATCAATAAGAGAAAATTACATAAATTGTACACCCAATTTTAATGGTGTACGTGAATTTTAAAAAATAACATGGTATGCGATTTTTAATATTCGTTTCAGTATGGTCACAAATTGGAGAATTAAGTTGATCATTATATCATTCTAGCCTCGAATGATAATAGCTCAAAATCATAATCGAGAGCCAGAATGTCACATTTTAAAGTTAAAGTATTACATTGAAACTAGGAGTATAGTTCATGGTTTTTTGTAATTTACTCGAAACTAATTATATTATATATCAAATAAACATATCGATATGTCTAAGTATTTATAGATGTGATGATGGCATAATATTTATTTTAAAATAGTTTGTGATATATTGAAGGGTTTTAACAGTTGTACACTCTTTAGATATCGCAATATCAATTATATCCCTTCTTTTTGGAATATTAGTTCTACCTCTAAATTCCTCGACAATGATCACATGAACTCCTCGAGCTAGTTGACGTCCATCATATCCCAAACAAATGTTAACTTTGGGAACATAGGTGTAATTAGATACAAAATTAAGGGTTGAAAGGTTTCCTCCCCTCCACCCCTCCCCCTCCTCCTCGCCACCCCCATCCTCCACCTCCCCTTCCAGCCCCTCCTCCTCCACCGACGACCCTCCCCTTCCAGCCCCTACTCCTCTCTCTCCGTCCCGTACTCCTTCCCACCGACCTCTGATTTTTGTTCTTCCTTTTCCTCCCTCGCCTCCATCTTTTTCTTCTTTCTCTTCCTCCACCTGTTTTGCCACCCCTCCACTTCCTCTGAATCCCTCCTTCGTTGCCCACCCACCTCCTTTCGGCACCTCCCTAGGCCCTCCTCCTCTGTCCCAAGCCCTCCAGCTCCACCTCCTTTGGTCCAAGCCCTCCAACCTCCTCCAAACCTTCCTCCTGACCCCTGACCTCCTGCTTCCCCCACGCTACCAGTCTTGATGTCCATTTCCTTCCCACTTTGTATAGTTCCAAATAGTTGAACATGTTGGTTATCAAGGATGGAGATGGTGTGGACTACATTGTTCTTTCTCATATTGTAATCGACATGTTCGACTTCATGTGTTTCTCCTTCAAGAAGATGCATGGAAAGCATGTGGTTTGATGGAAGGTTGAAGATTTTTATGCTTATAGAAGTTGGTTTGATCAGATCTGGAGTTCTTGGTGTGTCAATCTTCTGCTTGTGCATAATGCTGGAGAAGCTCTGATGGGTTCTTGATGAAACTGCAGATGGACGTGATACTTCTCTAAATGGTATGTGATTATGGTTTGGCAAATTTCTTGGTGGAAAAGAGATGAACAAATGATTGGGACTTTGGGAGATTTTGATGGGTCATGTGGAGATATTAACTATCTCTAGTATTGTTATATTCTTTTATTTCATTGTCTTCTTTATGTAATTTACCCAATAGGTTCTTCTCCTATGTAAGATAACCCTTGGCCTCTAATAAAGCATCTCGTTATTTTTCCTAAACATGGTATAGAGCCACGGTCCTAGACCATATTTCCCGTATCAAACTCTAACCCCCCATCCCCCCGTAAGCCATCTCCCGCACTTCAGGCCCCACACCCCCGGCACCTGCGCCATTGGCCCCCGTGCCCTTGACCCCACGCCCCTACGCCTAGACCCCTGCACGTATAGGCACCCCACACCAGGCTCCTCCGTGCTCGGGTGCCCCTGCACCCCCGTGCCATGGTCCCTATGCGTCCAGGCCCTGCACTCCCAGGCCCCCGTGCTCGGGCCCCTCCTCGCATCCAGGCTCTTGCACTCCCTGCGCCTTGACCCCCTGAGCTGCATGTCAGCCCTTACTAACACCTCCGAGCATATCCACAGATAGTTCTGCGATCTGCTTTCTACCGGGGAGTGTGATTTTGGACCTCTAAGTCACGTTTTCCAAAACGCGATTACAAAAAGTTGGGGGACCCACTTGTAATTTTACACAAATATATAACATAATTAAAAAGTTCCCGGGCCTAAGCGAAATAAATGATACTATAGGAGCACACCTGCAAAATGTCCCCTCATGTAGGGTGCCACGTGAGGCGACGTAGCGTGGACTTAGGTGCAATTACAGAAAATACAAGGGCCTTTTTGCAAAAGTTCAAGAAAATTTAGAACAACAGAGGAATGCTTAAATACTAGTTAATAAATACATAAAATGCTCGGGTAAAGGGTGCAAAATACCCAAGACTACGATGTGAACCAACAACTGGATCTGTTCACTTTGCCACATGGCTTGTCTGTAGTGTATGATGATGCTTCATCGACGGAGGTTCCAAATTAGAATGGGCAGCGACGATCAACGACCGAAGCTCAAAAGATCGGACGATGGCTGAACGACCTAGAGCGGATAGGATATCCAACCACTGGAAGAAAGCCATGAAGAACATGCCAAGAACTCAGCTATGATGAGATTGGATCCGCTCTCCTAAGTGTCTCCAGACACTTGGGATGCTCTGGCAATGGGAAAAAGGGAGCGTGGGCTACTCCGCTGCAGATGGCGGTCTCAGGAGGTCCACCAGAGCTTTGGTGGTGATGCACATGAATGGGAGAGGGCATGAGCTCCAGGTGCCTCCGAGATGCAAAAATCAACGCCAAATGAGGTCCCTTGGCCTCCAGACCTTGCAAGAATTAATTGCAACAAACAAAAAATGGGGTCCTAGAGCCTTATTAACGAGGATGGATGGTTGAAGGAGCGTGGCAGAGGGAGATCCGACGTAGGCGGAGGAGTTGGGGCACCCAAAGTCCGATCTAGTGGGGATTAGTTGATTTGGAGTGGGTCGAGGCATAGAAGAAGCACATGGGAAGATGATGGATGTTCGAAAGGAGGTGGAGAGTGGCTAGAATGGTCAGAATGAAGGGGCAGAGCCGGCGCTCTAGCGATCGCTAGTTTTGAGATATCCGCAAAAGTAATGGGAATGGAGCTAAATAACCTATCTGATTCATCTATTTCTAAACTAAGGGATAAAAACGACTAGGGAAAAGGGGCGTACCCGACCAAAAATGAGCTGAAGGGGAGCTTCCGATGGAGATGGTGACGACGCTCCGGATCAGCCTTGATTCGATGCCAATCGACAATTGAAGGGGTCCCAGACATTCCTACCATCACCAGGGAGAAGAGTCACTCCTTAGAACTAGGGTTTCATGGTGGAAGAAGGATCAAAAAGTGTGGTTTGAAGGAGGCAATACTATATACAGGAAGTGGAGTAGGGTTGAAGATCGAGGGAGATCTTGTGGATCGTTGATTCAATCCCCAAGATAACGAGTATGCATGTAAGAGCAAGGATCAAGGTCGAAAATTCAAGAAGGAATCATCCCTTAATAGCGAACGAATCGGGTTCCAAAAATCAACAAAAACAAGGTCAACCGGGGTTTTGATAGTGTGTAAACCTGGGGAGGAGAGTTGATCAGGGTCAGCTCTTGACTCCCCCTGATTGGTCCACGTGGACCAATCAGAAAAAGGCTAGTAAAAAGTATCCAAAATTCAATAATAATTATGAAATGATTTTATTAATTTTATGTTATAAAATAAATTTTTTATTATTTTTCAGAGTATTTTATTACGATTTTTATTTATTTTTAGAAATATATAATTATAAGTTAGTTTTTAAAGTTTCATTATAAGTATATTCATCTATGATTTTTTGAGTCTTTTATTTTTATTTTAAATTTTTGATTTTAATATTTTCTCTTCTTATTATAGATATTTATAACTTATTTTTAGATACTTAAATATATTTTTATTCTTTTTTTGATATAATATATATACTTAAATAAATAGGTATATTATTTATATATGTATATATATAGGTATTTGATCTATGAATTTTATACACCTATTTTGTTTTAGTGTTTTCTTTATTGTTTTATTCCTATTTTAATATGTACATATATTATAAATCTTATTCCAAAATTATAAAAAGATAAAATGATAAAAACAATAAATACTAAATAAAACGAATATTATAATCTGGTATATTATACAATAGGGATCCAAAACCTAACTTTCCCACCTTCATTCCAAAATATATGAAACCACCTTTATTAAATAGCTTTTTAAAAGTTATATACAATTAAAGAGATTTTGATATACTTTGAGTTTTTATTTGAGAGATATGTGGTTGGGAAGTTGTGATTTTAGAATCTTATTTAGACTGTAATTTGTAGACTGTATATTATCTTTATGTAAACTCAATGTTTTTATTTTTTGTATTTCATTGTCTACAACTTTCATGTACAAAGTTTCTTTATTGGAAGTAAAAAAAATAAAATAAAATAGGTCCCACAAATGAATAAATAAATGGGAATTTTAGGTGTATTTTGTCCTTTATCTCCCCCTACTTTATTCCTTGTCGACCAAGTCATCGAGATGCCTAGATATCGAGGCTTAGGGTCATAAAATACCTTCGATATCTTATTATTATTTCTTTTCTTTATTCTATAATTATGGCATTAAAATAATAATTTATACAATAATTACACAACAATGCATGCATGCTAATTTATGTAAATTAAATATATTTACATGCATTTGCTAGGGTTTTTAAGGCTAAAATGATAGAATAAAGGTGATGAAATAGAGATTCATCAATCGGTTCCCCTATACTTAGGCTCAAATCAGCCTAAGTATGATTGAACAATCACAGGTGGATGACTGAGTAGATCAGGAGTGGCTATACTAGTGACCGGTTTAATCTTCTAGCTGCATTGAAGAGGATGTCCTCATTTATCAAGGTTTGATTTGGGCCAAGGGGATCTTTCGTCTGATTCGACTCTCGGAACCTTGTCTCGTTTAGATACCGAGCTAGGTAGGTCTGCTTGCTTATGGGAAGGAGGAGCGTGCAGGCTAATAGAGAGGCATAGAAGATCCTAGAGTAGGTGGGCATTCGTTCAAAGTAAGAAAAGAAAGCAAAAGTGATTCTGGCGAGCAAAATGGGAGCAGCCCGCGGGTTATGGGAGAGCAATACGAGCGCTAGGCGAAGAGGCTATGGGAGTTCTATTTAGAGCGAAGAATTCGATAAGAGGATATAGCTCAGTTCAGGGTAGGCAAGGACAGAGATAGGTAGGAATTCTCGCCTGGAGTCCTCAGCTTCCGTAGATCAAGCAAGTAAGCTAGACCGACCTGCTGCTTCCACGGAGGGCTATATACGTAGGAAGAGGTCCCGCTTTTGTTGTAGAGCTGAAGAGAATACAAGGGACAATGCGAGACCGTCCTCTCACCACATCAGCCTAGTAAGCACCCAAGCAAGAGACATGCTGTCCTTAGATTGTCAGGTTGTACTCTTTCGACATTTCCTACTAATTGATCCCCTTAATATATAATCCATCAGCAATAGACTGAAAAGGGACTTTCTCTTTGGTTAGGAAGGTTCCGCACTCATCACCTTCATGCCCTTGAACTTTGATAAATACAAGACTTCTCCCTCGCTGGAAAGAAAGCCCCACTGCGAAAATCCGACGTAGGCGGAGGAGTTGGGGCACCCAAAGTCCGATCTAGTGGGGATTAGTTGATTTGGAGTGGGTCGACGCATAGAAGAAGCACATGGGAAGATGATGGATGTTCGAAAGGAGGCGGAGAGTGGCTAGAATGGTCAGAATGAAGGGGCGGAGCCGGCGCTCTAGCGATCGCTAGTTTTGAGATATCCGCAAAAGTAACGGGAATGGAGCTAAATAACCTATCTGAGTCATCTATTTCTAAACTAAGGGATAAAAACGACTAGGGAAAAGGGGCGTACCCGACCAAAAATGAGCTGAAGGGGAGCTTCCGATGGAGATGGTGACGACGCTCCGGATCAGCCTTGATTCGATGCCAATCGACAATTGAGGGGTCCCAGACATTCCTACCATCACCAGGGAGAAGAGTTACTCCTTAGAACTAGGGTTTCATGGTGGAAGAAGGATCAAAAAGTGTGGTTTGAAGGAGGCAATACTATATACAGGAAGTGGAGTAGGATTGAAGATCGAGGGAGATCTTGTGGATCGTTGATTCAATCCTCAAGATAACGAGTATGCATGTAAGAGCAAGGATCAAGGTCGAAAATTCAAGAAGGAATCATCCCTTGATAGCGAACGAATCGGGTTCCAAAAATCAACAAAAACAAGGTCAACCGGGGTTTTGATAGTGTGTAAACCTGGGGAGGAGAGTTGATCGGGGTCAGCTCTTGACTCCCCCTGATTGGTCCACGTGGACCAATCAGAAAAAGGCTAGTAAAAAGTATCCAAAATTCAATAATAATTATGAAATGATTTTATTAATTTTAAGTTATAAAATAATTTTTTTTATTATTTTTCAGAGTATTTTATTACGATTTTTATTTTTTTTAGAAATATGTAATTATAAGTTATTTTTTAAAGTTTCATTATAAGTATATTCATCTATGATTTTTTGAGTCTTTTATTTTTATTTTAAATTTTTGATTTTAATATTTTCTCTTCTTATTATATATATTTATAACTTATTTTTAGATACTTAAATATATTTTCATTCTTTTTTTGATATAACATTTATACTTAAATAAATAGGTATATTATTTATAGATGTATATATATAGGTATTTGATCTATGAATTTTATACACCTATTTTGTTTTAGTGTTTTCTTTATTGTTTTATTCCTATTTTAATATGTACATATATTATAAATCTTATTACAAAATTATAAAAAGATAAAAAGATAAAAACAATAAATAATAAATAAAACGAATATTGTAATCTGGTATATTATACAATAGGGATCCAAAATTTAACTTTCCCACCTTCATTCCAAAATATATGAAACCACCTTTATTAAATAGCTTTTTAAAAGTTATATACAATTAAAGAGATTTTGATATATTTTGAGTTTTTATTTGAGAGATATGTGGTTGGGAAGTTGTGATTTTAGAATCTTATTTAGACTGTAATTTGTAGACTGTATATTATCATTATGTAAACTCAATGTTTTTATTTTTTTGTATTTCATTGTCTACAACTTTCATGTACAAAGTTTCTTTATTGGAAGTAAAAAAAATAAAATAAAATAGGTCCCACAAATGAATAAATAAATGGGAATTTTAGGTGTATTTTGTCCTTTATCTCCTCCTACTTTATTCCTTGTCGACCAAGTCATCGAGATGCCTAGATATCGAGGCTTAGGGTCATAAAATACCTTCGATATTTTATTATTATTTCTTTTCTTTATTCTAAAATTTTGGCATTAAAAATAATAATTTATACAATAATTACACAACAATGCATGCATGCTAATTTATGCAAATTAAATATATTTACATGCATTTGCTAGGGTTTTTAAGGCTAAAATGATAGAATAAAGGTGATGAAATAGAGATTCATCAATCGGTTCCCCTATACTTAGGCTCAAATCAGCCTAAGTATGATCGAACAATCACAGGTGGATGACCGAGTAGATCAGGAGTGGCTATACTAGTGATCTGTTTAATCTTCTAGCTGCATTGAAGAGGATGACCTCATTTATCAAGGTTTAATTTGGGCCAAGGGGATCTTTCGTATGATTCGACTCTCGGAACTTGTCTCGTTTAGATACCGAGCTAGGTAGGTCTACATGCTTATGGGAAGGAGGAGCATGCAGGCTAATAGAGAGGCATAGAAGATCCTAGAGTAGGTGGGCATTCGTTCAAAGTAGGAAAAGAAAGCAAAAGTGATTCTAGCGAGCGAAATGGGAGCAGCCCGCGGGTTATGGGAGAGCAATACGAGCGCTAGGTGAAGAGGCTATGGGAGTTCTATTTAGAGCGAAGAATTCGATTAGAGGATATAGCTCAGTTCAGGGTAGGCAAGGACAGAGATAGGTAGGAATTCTCGCCTGGAGTCCTCAGCTTCCGTAGATCAAGCAAGTAAGCTAGACCGACCTGCTGCTTCGACGGAGGGCTATATACGTAGGAAGAGGTCCCGCTTTTGTTGTAGAGCTGAAGAGAATACAAGGGACAATGCGAGATCGTCCTCTCACCACATCAGCCTAGTAAGCACCCAAGCATTAGACATGCTGTCCTTAGATTGTCAGGTTGTACTCTTTCGACATTTCCTACTAATTGATCCCCTTAATATATAATCCATCAGCAATAGACTGAAAAGGGACTTTCTCTTTGGTTAGGAAGGTTCCGCACTCATCACCTTCATGCCCTTGAACTTTGATAAATACAAGACTTCTCCCTCGCTGGAAAGAAAGCCCCACTGCGAAAATCAGACTGATTGTATGTATTCGCCCTACGCAGGCAATGGATTACGTTCACGTGTGGAGGCAACAGGAAGATGCAGTCAGAAACTAGATTCCAGATTGACTATAGAGCTTTAGAACACATTTTCGATTCCCTCTATAAACTGCATTTTTGTTCCAAGGTAGGAGGTTATAGTTTGAATTTTAATGACTATGAGGTTCTATCTATAGTTCTTCAAAACTCGTATGAAAAGCATCAGAGCCCAATTTCATTCACCAAGTGGATGCCACACAATGTTGTCTTAATCAGAATCCCCCCATCTATACTGTTCACGACAACCTGATGAGAAATGCATTTGATGCCCCTGTACTACCTAGTATATATACCCAACTAGAAAGTCTGGATGGTTGTTTTAGTATCCTAGGAAAAGATGAGAGAAGTTAAGATAGGAGTATGGGCCGTATCTCAGTCCCAGTGTGGCTGATCATCCTCTCGGACCAGCTACTGATCATCGTCTTGGTAAGACATTGCCTCACACACTAACTAATCAGACGCGATCCCCTCCTCGAGCGAATTCCTCCTTGATGAGAAGATACATGTTTTTCACATCTCACCACTTGTGACAACAACATATCATTCACAGATTCTAAATCCGAGAAGATTAGTCAGAGGAAACAACGACAAGAATCTAGTGTTTTACCATTTCAAGCAGAGGTATTCTGAGTGGAATATTTCTATCGACTGACTTCGCTTATTGCCTACAGGGTATTAGCAACCGTTTCCAATTGTTGAGATTCCACGATTGATTCGCTCAGGATCAAGGACAGAGCCAAGAGAAAGAGCAGAGTTCGTATAGAGCAGAGTGATATTCGAGTAGTTGTCGATGTGAGAGAGTGGTACGACCCTGAAGAGAATTAGATAATAGACAAACACATATTACCTTATTTGAAGAAGATCTGCTCAACCAAGGTTGTAGAAAATGGTGGTCGGTACTCGGTCGGCAGGGTCACTGACTAAGGATTAATCGGCAGTCGAGTGACTAATCGAATTTAGTCGGCCATTAGTCGGTTTTGAATTTTTTTAATTATTAAATATATAAATCAGATTTATACACATAGTCTTATATACATTAGTATGTATATTTTCTATACTATCATAATGAAATAAATAAAGTAATTGTCTTTAAATATAACACTAAGCATATTAGAATAAATTTGCTTTTGAAAAAATTGAAAAACAAAAAAAATTAAAAATATCTGTAAAAGTCGGCCTTGTAGTCAACCGACTAGGCCGACTAGTCGGTCCGATTAGTAGGGTCGATCGACTAATGGCCGACTAGGCCTAGTCGAGTCGCCTACCCCGACTAATCGCCCTAGTCGACCGACTTTTACAACAATGTGCTCAACCTGTATCAACTGTTCATGTAATTCGACGAAGTGTTCAAGCAGTTGTCCATTGACCAGGGAAGTTTTTGTATTGTTTGCTGTCTCAGAAATTGTGACACTTCCATTATTAGGTACTTCCCTAATGATGAAAGGTCCCATACATTTTGATTTAAGCTTGCCTTGAAAAAGTTTCAACCTTGCATTAAACATCCATACTTTCTGCCATGGGATGAAGTTCTTTGCTCTAATGTGCTTGTCATGCCATTTCTTTACTTCGTCCTTATAGATGGTGATGTTCTCATATACATGATTTCTAATTTTTTGAAAGCTCATTTAAATCCATATCGTTGTTCTTCTTTCCTCGGTGACAGTTCTAGTTGATCTTTTTATTTTCCTATTCTGATTTATAAACTAATTCTACAGGCAAATGGCATGGTTTTCCAAATAACATTCTAAACGGGGAGGTACCCAATGGGATCTTATAAGACATCCTGTAAGCCCATAGAACTTGTCCCAGGAGTTGGGACCAGTTCTTCCTGTTAGGGTAGACTAGCTTCTGTAGAATTCCTTTGACCTCTCTGTTTAACACCTCTGCCATGTCATTAGATTGTGGGTGGTAGGATAGCGATACGGTGCTCAATGTCATAGTCCTTGGTCAACTTTTTCACCTCCTGGTTGACAAAGTGGCTACCTCCGTCATATATCAGAACCTTGGGGATCCCTGACCTTGAAATAATACGATCTTTTAGAAATTCATAGACGATTCTACTGTCTGCAGCTCAAGTAGGGATAACCTGTGCCCACCTTAATAAATAGTCTACCATGAGAAAAAATATATTCAAATCCATGTCTGTTAGGGAATGGAACCATAAAGTCAATACTCCATGCATCTAATACATCGCAAATGATCACTGGTTTCATAGGCATGGCATCTTTGGGACCAATGGTCCCTCCCATTCTCTGACAAATCATACATGACCTGACAAAATTGTGGGCATCCTTAAACAGGGTCGGCCAATAAAATCCGCATTATAATATCTTCTCAGTGGTCCTCTTCCTGCATTGGTTTCCTCCTGCCTCGTGGTATAGTGTGAGGAACTTTGGTATTCTTTCTAAGGAATACATCTTCTCCATATACAATCTGGTCCTTCAAAGAAAAAAACGGATCCTCCCAATGGTGTGTATGGATTCCAACTTAAGTCGGTTAATTCTGCTTTTGGGCCAACACTAGGGGACTTTCTTAGAGACAATATAGTTAAAAATGTCAGCATAAAATGGGAGGGAGTCAATAACAGAAATTGACTCGTCTGGAAAGGATTTACGGATCGAAATTGAATGAGGGATTTTATCTTGTTCGATCTGAGATAGATAGTCGACCACCATGTTCTTTACTCTACGTTTATGCTTAATCTCCAAATCAAATTCCTGAAAGTAGAAGTATCCATCTGAGAAGACGTGCCTTTGTGTATTTCTTTGTCATTGAGTATTGGATGGTTGAATGATATGTGTACACAGTCGTCTTAGATCCTAGAAGCAGAGATCTGAATTTCAATAAGGCAAAGACCACAATAAGTATTTCATTTTCCTTCACAATATGATTTTACCCAGCTGGATCCAAAACATTGCTTGCGTAGTAGATAACCTAATTCCTTCTCTCCTCTATCCTAGCACATCCCCTACTGCAAAATCAGAGGCATCAGTCATGATCTCAAAGGGAAGAGACCAGTCGGGGCCTTGTAGGATAGAAGACTCCATGATCTTTTTTTTTGAGCAGCTCGAAAGACTTAAGACACTTATGATCTACAATGAACTATGTGTCTTTCCCTAAGAGCTCGGTCAGCGGTTAGACAATTTTTAAAAAATCCTTAATAAATCTTCGATAAAATCCAACATGTCCTAGAAAAGACCGCACTTGTTTTACGTTAGATGGTGGCTCGAGTTTCTTGATCACATCCACCTTGGATGGGTCAACTTCCATTCCCTTCTTGGAGATGACACACCCTAATATGATGCCCTCCTTTCCTGTGAAATGACTTTTCTCCCAAGAGATCACCAGATTAACCTCCCTACATTTCTTGAGGACTATGTCCATGTGCACGAGACAATCATCGAATATATCACCATGGACAGAGAAATAATGCTAAAGACTTCAAAGAAATCATTAACCATTTCAGAAAATACCGCAATCATGCACCGCTGAAAAGTGCCAGGGGCATTACACAACCTAAAAGGCATGCACTTGAATGCATAAGTACCGAAGGGACATGTAAACGATTTTTTTCCTGGTCCTCGAGGGCGATGTCTACTTGATTGTAGCTCGAGTTCCTATCCAAAAATCATAAGTATTCTCTTCCCGCTAATCTCTCCAAAATTTGATCAATAGATAGCAATGTGAAGTGATCCTTCTTCGTCACGACATTCAAACACCTGTAATCCACATAGACATGCCATGACGTGGGTACTCGTGGTGTGATATCCTATCCCTCTTAATTGGTGACAATCTGTAGTTTCGACTTCTTTGGGACTACATGTAAGGTTGACACCCACATGGAGTTTGAGATGGGATAAATGAATCCTAATGCACACTATCTCTCAATTTCAGTCTTAACCACTTCCTATAATTTTGGATTTAGCATATGCTAGAATTCACAGGAGGGCTTAGCATTTTCTCAAGGTATATATGGTGTGAACAGAGAGTTGGGATGATCCTTTGGAGATCCAACAATCTCCTATGGCCTTGTGATTTTTCTCTAAACTTTTAGCAAGTGGGTTTCCTACTCTTTGGTCAGATGCGAGTTGATGATGACCGAAAACTTTCCCTTAGGTCCCACAAGGAAGGCATATTTTAGAGTAGGGGGAAATGGTTTGAGCTCAGATATATCAGTATTATTCCGGAAATCTAGCTCTATTAGTGGTGAATCTGGATGTGCTATGGGTGGTTCATGTGTGTCATGCTACCAACTAAATGGCCTCGGGGGTCAGATCGCCAAATATATGTTTATTTCACCAAAAGCCACGTCTGACCCGTCTTCCTTACTCTAGGATTGTTCTAAAAGAGATGGGACCGACATGTCTACATGGACCTCGGAGTCTCTGGGAGTATAGGAGGATGCATAGAAAGTAACATTTTCTTGAATGAGCTGGCGGACTAACTGATCGACAATGTCCTCTCCAGATGAGAGTGATTCTATGATTGAGGTTGTTCTGTCTCCAAGGCCCAACTATCTTTATTATGATACGATCTATACCTCTGACTCGAAATTTGCTGACTCGATGTTGGATTCTGTATTAGTTCTCTGGAATCTAGTCTGGTTCATTTTTAGTTCAACATTTCTGAATTGGATTTTTCTGAAGTATAGTCAAATAGGGCTCCAACGATCCTAAGGAAGGGCCACCCTAAGATCGTCTGGGAATATGTCCAATTCCTATAGACATCCATGTCAAGCAATATGAAATCTGCTGGATAATTCTGTCCCTCTATATTGATTAGAACATTTCTATTCTCGCCCCTGGTTCTCTTTGTTGATGTATTAACAAATTGAAGTACGACTTTTGACTTCCTAAGAAGTCCTAGATTAAGATGTTCATAAAGTGTGGTTGGCACTAGATTAATAAAGGAACCGTTGTCTAATAGAGTTCTTTCAAACTTAATTTCATTAATCTGGCTAGTCACAAAGTGGGCACCCATGTCTCTATTCTTCCTTGGAAGTTCATTTTTTTATTAAACAAGATGTAGCTATCTAGAGCATATGCTTCTTGGTTTGGCTTGATTCTTTCTGCTCGTCCTTGTTGGTATGCACATCACATTAAGGTATTTTCTGAAAGTCGGATCTCTTTCTATCATATCATCTAGTGATAAAGTTACCTTGATGTTTTATTTACAAATACATGCTATTTCTTCACCATTTTTTTGGTTTTTTAAGTTTTTCTTCTTTATAGACATTAGAGAAGGGGGGAAGGAATCGAGTGATCATGATCAGAAACTGGATCATCACTTTTATTTAAAGTGTAAGTCTTTACATGACTCAGACTGACATTGACATTGGAACTCTGAAAAGAAAATAAAGCTTGTGGCTAAGGGGGATGCTGCTGCTGCGATGATTCTTTCTCGTCTAATTCAGACTCACTTGATTCCAATGCTTGTAGTGATTCGATGTGGGAGTTGGTAGTCTCTCCTCCTCTTATTCTTCCTTAGGTGTATGCATAGGTGTGGACACTAGGTCTATGTCATTGCATTCGTTAGGTCAATCGGGCATGGTTACAGTTTTTCTGTTCCTGAGAGAACTATGATTTGTAACATCATGCGAAAAGATCTCATATTCAGGTAAAAAATATTCTGAGATTGATACCTGACCATTATGTCCAAGATTAGTAGGGTTGGCTTGGTCTTGAGATGGGATAGTAGTTTTAGGTGCAATGCACTCATCTATCCAATTGGAAAGTTGATTGAAATCGACTCTCATGTCATGAAGTTCATCCGGCACCTGCTGAAATTTGAGAGAGACCGAAGAAGACCCATGGCCTTTCCTAGGTTGGGGTTGCTGGTACTGCCGGTATTGGCTCTCTTGGCCCTGGAGCTGGTACTGATGTTGTTGTTGTGGCGCCGGGTTTTGAAAACCTGGACGGTACTGCTGGAATCGACATTGTTGTTGTTGTTGTTGAGGTTGATAGCCATGACATGATTGTGGTGGGATGAGGCTTAAGAGTAGAGTTGGGTTCTGGTCGGTTGACTGGATCCAGATTGTACCAGACTCCATTTATCTCCCTGACTTGTGGAGTTCCTCGTAAACTGTTTGTGCATGAGTTTCTTATATTTTTTGGGTGAAATTTGATCTCCACCTTAGTGTCTCTATTGCCCTTGGATGTAGTGAATTTGGTGAATGGGGGCAAGGGGTGTAGTTAGGACATGTATCTTAGATACCTTGTCAGTTAGTTCTTCCATCTGCTTGGGCAGTTTGGCCAGTTTCTTCATATCAATTGATTTATGGAGTTTGTCCACTTTTTTATAAATTTGCTCGACTATAGTTAGCTTGTTATCTATTGCTCCGATATATGCATTTTGGTCAATTGATAGATTTTTCACAGTCTTCTTGGCTCCCTCCTTAGATAAGAGTGAAAGGGAGCTGTCCATGTAGGCCCGACTTATGGTCTGTACTCGGCTAGATTCTGCTAATTTCTCGAACACTTTGTAAACTGTGTCCTTGACAGGTTCGCTAAATACATGATATAATTCATACTCGCTGTAATACGAGTACTCAACAAATCGTTCATAACTGAATCAAATATCTCTGTGAAGAGGACTCGACTTAAATTTATATCCTGGGTAAGTCTGTGGTCGAACACAGGGAGGCAAAGGAACAACTTCGTACTTAGGTCTAAGTTTCCAATGCAGATTTTTTTGTATTTTTATGCAAAAATAAATGCGAATGGAATATGCAGGTGAATTAAGTTAATAAGGAAACCCACAACTTAGCTAAATTACTTCTAATAGTAAATAAGTCCAATTTAGTTAAATTATATTTTTCCTAAAAACCTAATCTAGTGATGAATGCAGAACATATTATTTTGGAATTTTAAGAGTTAAAACGCAACCATGAAAAATACTCACTTTTTAGATTTTTATGCATTTTTCACACAAATAGAATGCAAAAATTATGAAAATTTTACTGGAATTAAAACATTATGCAATGAGGCTACGATATTTTTTTGGAATTTTATAACAATATATGAATTTTATAATGAATTTTATAATGAAAACAAAGTGACTATGAGTAATTAGTTCCTAATAAATTTACAATATCAATTCAAGCGGAAATTAATTTATCTCAATAAGGTATATATATGAGCAATCCAGGAGAGTTGAAATTTTACAAAAATAATACGTAGATTAAATTAAAATTCATTTACGAAAATCACTCTACAATTTATGTAAGGCACATGACAACTCCAATAAAGATGAAATGCGGATGTTAATTAAGGTACATTTAAAGACATCATTTATGATTTTTTGGAATTTTTAGAGCAATCGTTAGTTAGATATGAATTTAAGCGCTCAAAGCGTGTAATATATATATATATATAGAATTTCACTTGAACAATTTTAATTAGGTATTTTTACCCGGCAGACCCTATAATCTTTGTCAATGACCTCTACGACCTTTGAAACATCGTAATTCCTCCCTCACCCCCATAAACTTGCTCCGTCTTATCCCACGAACCCTACCGTTAAATTGACACATGTAGAGTTAACTTCCTTGAGTTAGAAATGAGTTAATCATACCAATCTATGATCGGACGGTTAAATTTAACCAAGAAAAGTAAAAAATAATCCTCCCTCCTTTAACAGCTTCCCCTACCACTACAGAGGCAACGATGGGCTCGTCTGGAGGAGGTTGGCGGGGGTCGAGAGAGCCATTCGGCCTGCGTTGACGAAGAACAAGAGCTTGAAGCGGCGGGGGGGAGGGGGATTCGATCGGGAGGTGGCGGGATCGGAGGAGACCTTGCAGGAGCATGGTCGCAGGATCCGTGGGGGGGGGGGAGGAAAGAGGGGTGTTTCTCGCTGGGTCAAAGGAAACGACCCAGGGGGAAGGGAGGAGGAGGGAGTTCTCGCAGGAACCAGAATAGGGGAAGAATGCAGCAGCGGGACTGGGAGGGCTTTCGCAGGGGAAGGCGATGGCAGGGGGGATTTGCAGAAGAAATCGGGGGAGCTTCTACAGGGAACGAGGCGAGGGGAAAGAGGCTTTACAGGCAGGAACAGGGAGCTTCCGCGGGAGGGGGAGGGGTAATGTTTGCAGGCGGAACTAGGCAAGTTTCCGCATGAGGAGGGGGCTTTGACAGGTGGGACTGGGGGGGCTTCCGTACGCGCTGGGGTGGGGGGGAGAGATTTCCAGATGGGGACTGAAGGGGCTACCACAGGGGGTGGCGGGAGAGCTTTGCAAGGAGTGGCAGCGGGAGGCTTTCCGTAGGGGGTTGCTTTGCAGTGAAGGCGGGGGATCGGGAGGCGGCGAGACCTTGGGGGGGGGGCACTTCGACCAGATGTTTGATGACCGGGGGAGGGGGGCTTCGACTAGGGGCAGCGACGGGCCGGGGAGGGGAGGGGACTTGTTCATCTAGGAATGCCACTTCTAGTAAATTTGATAAATAAATTTGGTATATTATAAATGAAGATAACAGAATCCGGTTGGTTTTAACGGTTAGATGGATGGGGCTTAACCACAGGGTCTGTAGGATAAAGGTTAACAAGTTTACGGGGGTGAGAGAGGAATTACGATATTTTAAAGGTCATGGAGGTTATTGACAAAGATTATAGGGTCTGCTAGGTAAAAATTCCTTTTAATTGATTAACAAGAGCTCACAAAAATTCAAATAAATATCCACATGATAGAGAATTAGTTGCTCAATATAATAATGTTTTTCATTAAATAAAATGATGCAAGAAAGATGTCCAAATTAATAAGAAAATATAGGGGTATCCTTGCAAATCGAGAAATTAAAATTAATAAACAAACTACATACATGGACTACTTTGCAATAACGAAAACTTGAAATAAAACAATTGCAATTTTTACACAACGTAAAAAATATAGAAAAAGACCTTCTTCCTCGCAGGCGGTTAGGGCTGAGATGGTGGCTGAGGAAGGCGGTGCCACGGATGGGGTAGAGGCACGTGATGACTGCAGTCCCGCGATGGAGGCGCGGGACGACGGTGACGGCACGGTGCTGCGGTTGGAGGACCTGTTGGGCGTGGGTCAGGAGCGGTGGATGGTTGGGTCAGCTGCAGGATGCGTAGGAGGAACGGACCCATAGGTGGCGTGGGATGGTAACGGCGAGGGACTTGCTGTGACGTGGCTGTTGGTCGACGCAGGCGTGGCGAGGGCCAGTGGTGGAGGTTGGAGGAGCGCCGCCACTGGCGGCGGTGGCTGGAAGGGGGGGGGGACGGGATGAGGCCCGCTACTTCCCCTTTTTATTATTTTTTAATTTTTTAATTTTGTTATGATTATCTTTCTTAATTTTTTAATTTTTTTAAAAATTAGGAACACACAAATATATACAAAAGGGGGAAAATGGCAAATGAAATGATGAAGAAGATGATGTGAATGGGGTGATGGTAATTTAGATGTGGTGTAAAAAATAAGAGAAATAGAAATGTTGGATAAAATAAATAGGGAAATGCGAGGAAATACTTACCTGAGGTTCACTGGATTTGCGGAGTAGCTACACTGGACTCCTGTCATGGCCTCAATCCGATTGGAAAAATAAAAAATAAGAGAAGCTATGCGTGATCGATGGGAAACTCGTGACACGGGGGATGGTGTTCACCGTGGATCTGGCATGAAGGAGGTCGTTGCTTGAGGAAGATGGTAAGCTATTGTCATAGACTCCACATTCCAAGCTCTCTCCTTTTTCTCTAAGAATGGTGGGTGTGGAAAAATGTGGATGTAGAACTGAATATAAAGAAGATGAAAAATGAGAGTTAGAAAAATGATGGAATGGTGGAGTTGAATAGGAGGATGGAAAAATGGTGGAGTTGAATAGAAGTTATTAAAAGATGGAGGAGATGTAGTGGAATGTGAGGTTATTGTAGAGAATGAAAAATAAATAAATGGAAAAAAATAAAATAAAGTAGGCTACTAAAACATAAAAAAGAAGAAAATAGAACGGAGAGTTCACAAAATGAGACTAACCATATGTACATGTTTTTTTACTTTTCTAATTTTGAATTTTTTGTATTTTAAATAAAAGATAATTAAAACATAAAAATAAAATACAACACAAAGAATGTTTTTTTGGTTTTTTTGGCCTTTTCTCTTTAGGATCTTGGATTATTTATTTGATGTAAAATTTATTTTATATTTTTGTATTATTATATTATTTTTATAAACACATTAGAAAAATAATTAGCCAAAAAAGAGTTGAAATAAATTTATTAAAATTATTTAAAGTTTTGAGCCATTTATAGGTGAAAAACTCCTCTATTTTATGGATTATTATTATTAATTTATTTTATACAATATAATATGTAATAATTAGTGCATTTTATTTACAAGAGCTATTTTATTATTTTATTGATTTTATAGACATTTATTTGAGATTTTACTTGAGGATTTTGCTAAGATAATATATTGAGATGATGAATCGAGGATTCATCACCCCCCTATACTTAAACTTTCCTAGTCCTCAAGCAAATAAAGAATGAATAAGTTGGATTACCCCCTGACCGTGCATGTGAATACAAGACTTGATCCCTTCAAGAACTCTCGGTTTTAGATATCCTAAAATTCTAAGCTGAACCAAGCTCTAGTCAAAAGGTATCCAATTTCCCTAATCATCAGAATCTCTTTGTATACATATATAATATGGATATGACTTTAAGTGTGAACTGCAGTTACTAGAGCAGAGTCCCAATGTCATCCAAGGTTCCAGTATAAGAGACTCTCCTAAGAACCCGATCCTCAACACTAGGGAATAAACCATTTCTTGCATCCAATCCACCGTCTCTTTAGTTATCAGACTTAAAAGTGTAGATGGAAGGCCGGTTGATGGAGGGAATATGATTGTGTCATTTCTTCTCTCCCTCTCATTGGAACAAGGATCCTCTCGATTGCCTTATTAACACAACACATGTATTTTTTTTATTGTT
This sequence comes from Ottelia alismoides, assembly GCA_037367405.1. Lineage (NCBI taxonomy): Eukaryota > Viridiplantae > Streptophyta > Magnoliopsida > Alismatales > Hydrocharitaceae > Ottelia > Ottelia alismoides. The sequence continues at coordinate 1,164,876 of JAZKJV010000282.1, read as the reverse complement.
GATCAGTGTGTCCGTCAAGAGAAGTTGGAGTCGTCTGCACTTGTTAACCTGAGAGTACACTGGGGTGTGCCTTTTTGGGGTATTTGATGTACCTTCTACACATAGATTTGTAGCATTTATGATGCAGAGACCTTTTTTGGTGCTAGCCTAACTCCTGATCATAATAGCGGTAGTCCAAGTGGACACTTTGAAATGGTTGGGAGCGCTCGCCTTTGGTGGAAGCGCTTTGATATTTGACATTGTATGCTAAGAGCTTTTCATTCAACATTTCCTTCTTTTCTTTTCATTGCTTTTGGCTAGCTCCACTGCTGTTACCAAGAGTTGGCGTACATTGATCAACAACATTTTATTATATTTCATCACACCCTGGCACATAGGTAAATGTCAAGAGATAGTACAAGAATCATGTTCTCATACTAGCTAAAGGTCCTGACACTCAGGTTTCATGAAGCCTTTATTGATTTTATCACATCCTCGAACATATTTAAATCAGGTCCAAACTCAAATCCTTCATCCCAGTTCCTCAAGTGAAATTTCAACTCATCTCATCATAACTACACTCGTGAATGTGAGGTGCTGATCATATTCTTAAGGTAAATTCTAAGCATCCAATACAACACACAAATATTTCAAACAAGGGAATGTGGGTAACTAAGTCAAAGATCCCAATGACTAAGGGTGGTTAACTTAAAATCTCAAGACCTAATAAACCATGTGTTCTTGAACTTTACTAGTCTTGTGTGAATGTGTAAGTGTCAGGGAATAAACCAACTAATTTAATTAGTTTTTTTATGATTTTGATTTTTGTCTTTTTTATTTTATTTTTTGAAAAAAGGAAGATTTTTTTAAAAAATTAAGGAAAAGATTTTTTTTTCATTTTTTGAAAAAGTTTTTTTACTTTTATTCAAAAGTTTTTTTTAATTAAAAAGGTAAATAAGATATGACACACACTTTTTGAAAAAGTTTTTTTTTGTTTTTGAAAAGGAGGAGGATTTTTTTGAAAAGTTTTTTAAAGAGAACTTTTGAAAACATTTTTTGATGTTTTTTTTGAAAAAAGTAAATTTTTTTGAAAAAAAGTTTTGTATTTTTTTATGAAAATATTTTTGTTATACCTCTTATTTACAATAATTTACCCATAACCCCTTATTTTAATTACAAACAAGTCAAAGTACGAGCTATAAGTAAAGTATACATGTAATATATACACACCTTCCTTACTTAGCATGTGCTATGTCCTCATGGCACTAAGTGACAAAAAAACATAGCTCGTACTAATCATAAGTGGGTGAAATGAATAGAAGAGATGAAGAATATGAGAGCGTGGTAGAATACACAACTTACATCGGCCCCCTTAGGCTCTGGTCAGCCTAAGTGTTAGAGAGAATACAAGATTGAGGGATCGATGAGGGTGGGGAAGAATATACAAGAAGAGATGTAGCAACTCGGGTCACTCACCCTCCTATTTTTAAGATCTAGTCATCATAAGTATAACCACAAAATGAAAATAATACGGAACTAGGGCGAGTGATGCAAATTGCAGGGGAGGGAGGGAAATAAAGGATGAAAGATCTATACAAGAAGGGATGAGAATATACAAGGATCAGGAAGGTTTGTGACAGACCTTCTTGTGGGAGCGAGGGGGTGGGTAGTATACACATGTGTCGCTGTCAGAGTCATCCTCAGATGAATAATACTGAGGGGTAGATAACGTCCAATGTGGGTCGACACATGGCTGCTTGCTAAAATATGGCTTCAGAATAGTCGAACCGAACTTACTCATATAGATCACCTAATCCGGACCTGATGAGGACTCTTCAGAAAATTCCTTCGTTGGTATGTCGAAGGCAACTTTCTTAGTCGGTTTTCTAGAACCTGAAGCATAAAGAGGAAGAGGAGAGTGATATGTCTTGAGGAATTCAGGGGAAAACCTGGAGGAATCAATACTCTTCTTCTTACCAAATGACAGACTAGAGGATGGAGCAACCGATTTATCGAGATTGGTCAATTTGGTCGCAATTGTCACTTTTGGTGTAGGTCCTGGATGTAGTGAGTTCTGACTAGAGGTTCATCATCAGATGAGTCACCATATGCATTATAATACTCATGTAGGATCAACACACGTCTCTAGTAGGGTATAATGTTCTTATTCGGCTTGGCATTGGTTGGCTCATGCGTTGGATCATATAAAAAGTCAAGGAAATCAGAAATAATAGTTTCTGACTCAGGGACGACTTCTGGTTGTGAGTCCTATCAAGAAGCTGTCACGGTGGTGATGCAAGTACCAGGTGATGTGCACGTGTAGGGAATCTCTGAACCAACGGTTGTTTAGACAGTCGGTATCTCAGGTGTAGTAGAGAAACATGACTCAACCGTCTCTTGAATATCACGTTTGTCTACGATTTTATGGGTTACCTTATAATATCGTGTATCCTTAAAGATTGGGTGAGGTCGTAGTTCTCCCAATGCAGTAAAATCGATCTCCCACGTCTCGCAATCGATAGTTTCCTTAGCCAAGGATAAGAATGACTTCCTGAGAATGATCGGAGACTGGGTGAAATCTCCTCAGTGTTCAATGTGAATGATCGTGAAGTCTACCTATAGTAGAGCACCTTGGAAAGTAATGACGACTGAAATGATTCCTCTCGATCGTTTTATAGATCTATCAACCAACTGAATGATCTCTCTCGTCTTCTTGATTGATTCGAGTTTGAGCTTGGCAAACACGGAGGTCAGAAGGATATTTATCGGTGAGTCATCATCGATTCTTGCATGAGTGAAAGTAGTATCTTTGATTTCATAATCAAAACTTAGCAACCGCTTCACTCTACGGCTCTTGGTTTTTCTCCCTATCACTAAAGAAGTGCCCATAGACACTATGCATTTCTCAGTTCTTGTCCTCTTATTGCCCGACCTTTTAGGCATCAATTTACTTCTCACAAATCTTTTAAGATCGGGAAAGTGTTCAATGGTCATTATAGGGAAACTAAAAAATCAACTTTCTATCAAGTGCTTCCCTAAGTGCATGATCCAATTTTTGTAGATCTTTTCCATTTTCAATTTTATGGTATTTTTTGGGCTTTCAAATTTTTTGTCTTTTTGATAGGTGGAGTAGTATAATGTACAAACTCAAGTTTGGAGGGAAAGTGGTTAGTAGAAGAAGGAGGTAGAAGGGACTCCAAGTGTACATGACATGTAGTTAGTCTGGTGTCTTCCAGGTTTTCAAAATTCAATCCATGAAATCCATGATCCACTTTCATACCTGGATCTTGATTGGTCTAGAGATGTTATCCTCCAATAAATTCTCATGACACATCATGAGAAACGTTTGCTCAGTTGGAGGATACTCCTGAAAACTCGGCTCTTATACTCAACATATATTGACTCAGGCATGTAATGTTGGGTTGAGTATGGCCATCTGTATGGCAGATGTTGGTCGGAGCCTCATAAGGTGGAGTCAGTAGACAGGGGGTCTGTAAATTGGTCGCATGAATCCAATCCCCTATATATGCCAGCTCTCTGAATGGGTGATATGAAGGCTGGTTAATGCGGACTTGATCACTCAGGTCAATCAAGTCAGGAAAATCGTATGGTGTAGGCCTCTTCATTTGGCTTGTTTGGTCGACCATGTTGGAACCTAAGGATAAGTCAATATATGTATAGGTCAATGGTTGCCCGGTCCCAACTCGAGGTGAGAATGAGGTCTGTGGGGGTAATTATTTATGCCAATCATTCATTTCATCAGTGGCATGCTTTTTGATTTGTTCCTTCATTCCAACAAGCAGATGATAATATGGTAAGTTAATGCAAGGTGGATGTAGGTCAGGGGTGTAAGAATGTAGGTTAGGTGAGAAGGACGAAGAAGTGGAGAAGTCAGTCAGAGTTCTGACTTCGCGGTTGAGGTGTGGGTATGAAGAGGAATAAGAGGGTAGAGATGATCGGAATATGGTCGAAGAAGAGTGACTCGGATATGGTGACCAATATTCTGACATCATTGAAGGGAGATTAGATAATGAAGCGGATCGAGGAAGAAAGTGTACAAGTGCACCAAATAAAATACAAAACAGACAAACACAAGAGCAAACCATGAGTTCACCTACTCAACACTGATAGTCGCAAAAGTCCGACTATTTGTCTTTTAAATTTTAATAGTTGATAAATGCAATCTTTGAAATAGTTAACAAGCTGTTAGATGCACCTATTTCCCTGTAGACTGTCCCGATTCCTACGATTAGTTGCACTCACTTTCAGCCAGTATGGGAGTAAGTGTAGACTGTATAAATACGACTTCCTGTTGCTTGAGGACAAAGCTTTTATAAGACATCCTCTAAACCTCTCACTCTGCTAAGGAAATCCGGACGGTTTATCGGCTACCGTAGTCCTCACTAAAAAGTGGCTAATCACCTAAAAAGAAAGAACTAGTAGTCTGTAAGAAAATTCTAGCTTGGCTCTATCCTAGTGTCATTTCTCTCTCACTTACAAGTAATTTCAGGCAATGAAGGCGTTGCTCTCCCGCAAAAAAGGGTTATATTTTTTTGGTCAACTCTGATTAGCAGTCTCGATTTTAAGTTCAGTTATCACTTGATTAATCCACCAAATAAAGCACGCCTAATGATCAGTCCCTATTTCCTTTTAACCTAAGTTTCAAAACCAAGGATAAGGGAATCGAGAAAAACCGATGCAAATTTTGAAATCAATGATGCATGCCCAGTTCCTCGTGCTTTACATGCGTGATGCAAGGTAGAATTGATTTTTTATACTATATGAGATGCAAACGAGAAAACTGTTCCTAGACAGGCAATTCTATTAGCGAGTGATGAACAATTTGGTTTGGACTAATAGCTATGCAGTCTAAGTGTGTCTCGTTAAATGTGATGTGTGGTCCTAAAGATTACGAGAAGAAGCAATAAAAATATTCTAATAAAAATGCTCTAGGAGCCACAAGTGCAAGTCCTATTCCACGAAGGGGTCAAATGTCCAGTCCTGATACAAGCGTGAACTCTTAAACAAAAGCTGTTGTAAAGAGAGAAAATTACCTAAATTATTACAAGACAATAATTACAAAAATTCTCTTAAAATAAATTAAATATTACTTGATCTTCAGTAGTCGATGCGTGTCACAACCATCGACCTCCGATACACTCCTAGTCCACCGAGCCCTTATAAAAAAATTTACATTAGAGAGATAGACAACAAAATATATACAAAAATATGTAGAAAAATAATTATAGAAAAAATGGATTAATTAAAGGTGGCTCGGGGGTCAGACTACGCGAGTGAGAGAAATTCTAAATCTAATTTCAGATTAATCCCTAAGTCTTTTACCTTCTCGGCAATGACATCATCTGACCCTCACTAAATACACTATATAATTTGTAATCATTGTAATATGGATACTTAGCGAATCATGCATAATCGAATCGAATGTCTTTGTAAAGAGGACTCAACTTTTAATTTATATCCCTGACAACGATGTCATCTGACGTGTTTGCTAAATACGTGATATAATTTGTACTCGTTGTAATACGGGTACTAAGAGAGTCGTTCAGAACTAAATCAAATATCTTTGTGAAGAGGACTCAGCTTAAATTTATATCTCGGTAAGTCCGGGGTCGAACATAGGGAGGCAAAGGAACAACTTCAGGTTAATTTAAAATCATAGGTTTAGATTTCCAATGCGTTTTTTTGTATTTTTTATGTAAAAATAAATGCGAGTGCAATATGCGAGTGAATTAAGTTAATAAGGAAACACACAACTTAGGCAAATTACTTCAAATAGTAAATAAGTCTAATTTAGCTATATTATATTTTTCCTAAAAACCTAATCCAGTGATGAATGCAGAACATACTTTTTTTGGAATTTTAAGAGCTAAAATGCAGCAATGAAAAATGCTCACTTTTTATGGATTTTTATACATTTTTTACACAAACAGAAAAATTTTATTAGATTTAAAACATGATGCAATGAGGCTACGTTCTTTTTTTAGAATTTTACATGTGAAATTTTTTATGAATTTTATAATGAAAATAAAGTGACAGTAACTAATTAAATCCTAATAAATCTACAATATCAACTCATGCAGAAACCAATTTATCTCAAAAAGGTGTGTGTGTGTGTGTGTGTATATATATATATATGAGCAATCCAAGAGAGTTGGAATTTGATAAAAATAATATGTATGGACTTAATTAAAAGTCATTTACAAAATCACTCTACAATTTATGTAAGGCACATGCCAATTCCAATTAAGATGAAATTTGGATGATAATTAAAGTACATTTAAAAAATCATTTAAGATTTCTTTGGAATTATTAGAGCAACCATAAGTTAGATATGAATTTAAGATCTCAAAGTAGGTAAAATATGCAGAATTTCACTTGAACAAATTTAATTTATTAACAAGAGATCATAAAAATCAAATCATGACCCAGATGACAGAGAATTAGTTGCTCAATATAATAACATTTTCATTAAATAAAATGATGCAAGAGAGATGTCCAAATTAATAAGCAATACATGGGTATACATGTAATTTGAGAAATTAAAGTTAACAAACAAATTACATACAAGGTCTACTTTATAATAACAAAAACATGAAATAAAGCAATTGCAATTTTTACACAGCATAAAAAATAGAAAAATACCTTATTCTTCCTCGCTGGCAGCTAGGGCTGGGATGGTGGCTGAGGAAGGCGGCACCATAGATGGGGCGGAGGTGCGTGACGACCGCGGTCACACAGAGGAGGCACGAGACAACGACGACATAACAGTGCTGCGGTTGGAGGACCTGTTGGGTGTGGTGGGCCAGGAGCAGTGGATGGCTGGGGCGGATGCAGGGTACGGAGGAATGGACCCGCGGGTAGTGCAGGATGGTGACGACAAGAGGTAGGCGACGATGTGCTCGCTGGGCAGCGCAGACAAGGCGGGGCCAACGGTGGCAGCTGGAGGAGCATTGTCGCTAGCGGCGATGAGTGGAATGGGGGGGGTGTCCTGCTGCTTCCCCTTTTCATTTTTTATTTTTTTTTTAATTTTGTTGTGATTATCTTTTTATTTTTTTTAAAATCAGGAACAAATATATATACAAAAGGGAAAAATGGTAAATGGAATGATGAAGAAGATGATGGGAATAGGGTGATGGTAATTTAGATGTGGTAAAAAAATAAGAGAAAAATAAATATTAGATAAAATGAAATAGGAAATGAGAGGAAATACTTACCTAAGGTTTGCCGGATTTGCGGAGCAGATACGCTGGACTCCTGTCGTGGCCTCGATCCGATTGTCGAAAAAAAATCAGAGAAGCTATGCGAGCTCAATGGGAAACTCGTGATGCGGGGATGGTGGTCGCCGTGAATCTCACGTAAAGGAGGTCGTCGCTTGAGGAAGATGAGAAGCTGCTGTTGTCGACACCACATTCCAAGCTCTCTCTTTTTTCTCTAAGATTGGCAGATGGAGAAAAATGTAGACGTGGAAATGAATATAAAGAAGAAGAAAAATGGAAGTTACAAAAATGATGGAATGGTGGAGTTGAATGGGAGGTTGGAAAAATGGTAAAGTTGAATGGAGGTTATTAAAAAATGGTGGAGGAGATGGAGTGGAATGGAAGGTTATTGTAGAGAATGGAAAATAAATAAAGGGACAAAATAAAATAAAGTAGATTACTAAAAAATAAAATAAAAAGAAAATAGAATGGGGAATTTACAAAATAAGATAAACCATATGTTCAAGTTTTTTTACATTTCTAATTTTTATTTTTTTGTATTTTAAAAAAACAATAATTACAACATAAAATAAAATAAAATATGAGAAATAAAATATAATACATTTTTTGGATTTTTTGAAAACTAAATAAAAATGAAGAGAGAAAAATATGTACATTATATACAATGTACACCTAGTTCTCAAAACTCAAATTTCACAAAAGAGCTCCGATTTTAGTGAAACAACTTTTATTGAATAGATAATTTTTTAACTTAAACTTTAAAAGTAAATTTGGTGAATTTGGAGTTCGAACGGAATGGCAATTTGACCGAGAAGTTAGACTTTACGACTTTTTCTCTTTAGGATATAGGAGTATTTATTTGAGGTAAAATTTATTTTATATTTTTGTATATATATATATAAACAAACTACAAAAAAATTAGCTGAAAAGGAGTTGAAATGAATTTATTAAAAATACATGATGTTTCGAGCTATTTACAGGTGAAAAACTCTTCTATTTTGCGGCTTTTATTATTAGTTCATTTTGTACAATATACTATGTAATAATTAGTTTATTTTATTTACAAGAGTCATTTTTTTTATGTATTGATTTTATGTACATTTATTTGAGATTTTACTTGGGGATTTTGCAAAAATTAATATATTGAGATGATGATGAGGAGGATTCATCAATCCTCATGACGTTCCATATAACTTCCTCCGCAGGAGGCACTCACTAGCCCTTTCATCTCCTCTGAGTTTAGCCCACTAATAAGACTCTAGACCAACATCATCTTTCTTATGACATGCCTAGGGCATTTCTGAATTAGGTTTGTAAACTTTTCTCGAATCTCATTGGATGGTTCGTTAGGGAGATGGGTGAAGCTTGTGAGCTTGGTCCTCATTTGGTTATTTCTTCTTACATGGTAGAATATCTTTAAGAGCATGGCCTTGAAGGTAGCCTAAGTGGTGATCACTTCCCCTAGGTTTTTTAGCCAATAAGCTGCCTTATCAGTCAAGGTGAAGGGGACAACTCTCAATCTTATGTAGTCTTGACTAACCCTATGGTGGGGAAGGTTGTCACAAGCTTGCTCGATATCTTGAAGAAAGGCATATGGTTCTTCATGATTGTTTATCTGAACTTAGGTAACAGTCGCAAGGAAATGTGGTTTGTGTTCGAATGCATCTTTAGGGAGTACATGCCTCAACTAATTATAATCTTAATATAATTCAGGGAGGTATGTGTCTTCCTTAGCAGCTTCTCCACATTGCAGTTTTGCCATCTGAACTTTAAGCATTGCATTGTGTTGCTCCGCTACGATAACCCTAGACAAAAGTGCACGCAACGGGTCATCGTCCTCGTCTTTACCAGGGTTATTCTTGGGAAGCATCTTGAATTCCTTTTCACCTTTAGATACAGAAAGGTCTGGGTCAGATACATGGCTAGAAGGTTTAGGAGTTCTACCAAAGATAAAAGTTTCTTTGGCTGGAGGATAGTAAAAGAGAGGGTTAGTCCAGGATTGAGTAAACCCTGAAGAGGACTTGAGAAGAGGGTCATCCCAAGACCAGGAGGGTTCGAGAAGTGGGTCATCTCGAATTCGAAGAGATGTAAAATCTAAGGGGTTCTGTGAAGTGTTCATAAGGTTCGAACAAAAATCCCCAAAGAAATCCATCTCCAATGTCAAGAGAATTGATAAGAGCACGAGGGTCGAGTCAAAGAATAGAGAATAATCACATAAAGCAAACACAAATCAGACCCGTAGATTCACCATTCAACACTTGTGAAGGCAAGTTAAAGTTTGACCGCTTATCTTTTCAAGTTTAATTTAGTGACAAAATGATCTTTGAGCATATTAAGCAGAGCTGAAGGTTATGGAGAGTGTCATAAAAACTGGTCCGAATTCGTAGGGCTAGTTGCACCCTACTTTCAACCAGTATGGGTGTAAGTATGGACTGTAGAACAGCTACCCGCATTACTTTAGGACATTGGATTACACATTTTCCTTTAACCACCTAATCTACTAAGGGAGATTGTAGTTCCCTCATTGAGAAGTAGCTAGTCGTTTTTAAATCAAGTAGTCAGAATGAAGCCTCCAAATTTTGGATCTACCCTAAGTGTATGATTCTTGTCCTTGGAAAAACAATGAGTGGGTTTCTCTCCACTAGACACAAGGGTTAATTTTATATTAATTTTATATATAGTCACCTTGATTAGAAATCATGATTTTAGATTAGGATTATCACTTAAGTCTTATGTGAGCATAGAAAAATCACGCCTAACAAGCAATCCCAATTCCTTTAAATCCTACATCGTAAAACTAAGTTAGATGATCGAGAAAACAACGCAAGCATTTAAATCAATGACGCATGCCAAGAAGAAGACTTACAATAATTCTTCACGTTCTTCATGTGGGATGCAATACACAGAATTAAAATTTACACGAAATGATTTGCACAAATGAAAATGCCTTAAGCAGATAGTTCTATTAGCGGTAACAAATTGATTTAAAATTTGGCTACGTCAAACGATCTACAGTGCGTCTAGTTAGTGAAAATATATGGTCTAAAAATTTCGAGCACAATCAAGGATAAAAATCTACTAGCGATGTGATCCTAATTCTACGTCACTCAAGTCGGGTCCCAATCACACAAAAGGGGTTGAAATAGACCCGACACACCACAGAGAGCCCGGTCCAAATTATTACAAAAATCATGGTTCAGAGAGGGGGACCTTGTAAATGATGCAGTAATTAAAACCTATTCTAAACTCTCTCATAAAATAAAATTAAATATAGTTTTCTTCTTCATAGAACCTTGAATTTATATCCAAAATTGCTTTGAGATATCTGCGAAAGAGAGAAAATGTGGTTAGTATCTATTAAGAGAGAAAATACAGAAATAAAACACAAAAATAAGATGAAAGAAAAAATGGCACATAAATTAATTTCACAAAAAATAATTATAGAAAATAATTAAAAACCTAAAAATTCACCGTTCCCCGACAACAGTGTCATTTGAAGATCATGTGATCCACCTCTTTAATAAGTGACAATTGTAGAATATGAGACAAATCTCGATTTGTTAAAAATCACAATCTTTGGATATTGTGGAGAATTTTTACTTGGCAAGTCTACCGAGATCGAACACAAGGAGATATGATTTTTAATTGCATGGTTTTAAATTAAGTTAAATAATTAATTAGCTACATCATTGATTTCTATTTCAGAAAATAAAATCAAAATAAAGAATTGTAATGCAAAGATGTAATGCAAAGTGAAGAAACCAATTGAGTACGGAATCCGTGATTTTAATTTTATACCAATAATAATAATAATAATAATCCTTATCCTCAAATATTATCATAGATCAAAAGAATTAACTTTATATATAACTCTCAAGAAATGTATTCAATTTAATTCTAGTTTGTAGAATATATGATCAAACAATATTGATTTAACAAGCTCAAATATCATTGAATTTTTTTTAACTAAAATCATCGTAGTACTCCTCAATGAGATCCAAGGAAATAAATCTGAGAAATCTCCTCAATTAATCCCCTTAAATTAGATCAATTTTCTCCCAAATTATTTGTCAAAAATTATTACAAAATATGTTAGGGAAAATAATGATGTTTTCCTATTTGAATAAACACCTATAGAGAGTAATTTATCAATTAAAATCAAGTATAATCACAATAGAGTTATTCGAATTAAATATCTTCAATCAAATCCCTGCAGATAAAATTATAAATTTCTCAATATCTAATTGCACAAATTATGTCAATATGCAACCTACAATGGTCAGAATACTCCTCAAATAATACTCATCCATAAATCTCTTCAGATTACTCCATAAAATATATAAAAAGGAAGAGCATAGAAATAGCTTCATAATGACATTGCCTGCGAAAGTTCAAGTGAGAAAGATATGATAAGTTGAAATGGTGGGGATTAAAATATAATAAAAATAAAGGGTCCTTCTAGGGACTTATCTACAAATATCGAAAACTTAGAGTGGCTCTAGTATAATTTTTCCAAGGTGCCACATGTAGGGCACGTGATTATGCTAGCAGGGACCTTTTCACAATTAGTTGAACCAGTAATGACCTCACAATTTTATCGTACGTCACATGAAAAACACGTGACATTGACATCAACGAGAGGCAGGGGTGAAGACACGAATCCCAGGAAGTTGGAGGAGCCGCCTGCAATTCACCCTCCACGCACGTGCTACACATGTGACATAGAAGATTTGGCATTTGAGGCGGAGGTTCGTTGGCCACCGCGGGTCTGCAACTTAGGGATGGTACCTAAGCTTCACGTGGCAGTGAAAGATGGTTCAACCACTCGAGGCAAAGACTTGTATTACCCGAACCTCGAGGCGTGGAGGGTGGCTCGGAGGGGGGTGTCGTGGCAGCTTCCGAGCCATTAGTCAAGGGCTAGACCTTGATCTAACGATTGTTGGAGGTCGAGGATGAGGCTCAGAGTGGCAGAGACGGTGAATGGTCGTGGCAAGGTCAGATGTCGGCTAGGGGTAAGGCAGAGGGTGATGGAGCGCTATCTTGGTTGACACACGGTCGAGCAGTGATGCGGAGGTACAGTTGATGGTAAAGGCGATGATGCGGAGAGCTGCAAGGCGCATGTGAGGCTCGGGCGAAGTGCACTGCGGCTGGCATTGATGGAGTGCATGGAGGAGAGGAGGTTGCGAGCAGGGTGGTGACGATGTAAAATGGGTGTTCCGGTGGGATCCATGTGAACTTGACTCTTGCAGAGCCGAGGCGGGTTAAGGTGGAGGCGGGCGATGATTGATCGAAGATTAGAATGGGGAGAACTAGAGAGGTGAAGAAGAAAGGAGAGAAGAGGATACCTGGGTAGACGCCTGGGCTTGGAGGAGTCATCCTCCTTTTGTTTTCTCTCGAGAATCCCATCGAGCAAGGATCCGAGAACCGCCGTTCGAAGAGCGGCTGCACAACTAGAAGAACCAGTCGGGGATCACACCACTATATGCCTCTCGTCATCGTCCTGCAAAGGACACCTCAGCTGCTATCATCGATGAGGAGCTCAGAGCTGATGAGGGTGATTCTTAAGTTGGTGGATGGAGATGTGGGGAGCCGATGATAGAGTTTTAAAGGTGGCAGAAGTGGGGGTTACACGAGGCGTGGGAGAGCTTGTAAGACCGGGCGAGGGGAAGGGGGTGGTTACACAGGGAAGGGCCTCGTAACTGCTAGAGAGAGCAAGCTAAGAGGTGTCTGTTGGTGGAGAGGGAGGCATCGAGCATGCGCATAAGGGGGGGCAAGGGGTTTGACATGTGCTGCGCACGTTCCTAGAGAGGGCAGAGAAAGTACATGCGTTGCACGTGCAGTGAGAGAGAGAGAGAGAGGTGAGGAGGGACGGTCATGTGCTAGGCATGCAACTTGTGGAGAGAGAGAGGAAGAAGAAAGAGAAGGAGAAAAATAAAATAAAAAAACATAAAAGTTAAATAAATAAAATTAAAGTTAAAATAATAAAAAATAAAATTAAAGCAAAAGTAAAATAAAAAATTGAATAAAGATAGAACACTAAAATTAATAGAAAAATCGAAGAGAGATTGTAAATGAAGTTAAATCAAAAAGTGGTCAACACAAAAGTTCTTCATCTCAACGAGATCTATCGCTTTTGTGAAGGATCCAAAATCAAAAGAGGTCAACTACATAAAAAAATGTTTTTTATGGTACTCTATATATAGTAAATTGCTATATTTTTGCATTTTATTTTTGTACTTTTTGAGTTTTTAAATCATTCGATTAAATTATATACAATATTTAAATAATTAATATATTTTTTATAGTTTTTTATAGGGAAAAATAGTAAAGATAAAATATATACAAATTATACAAAGTAAGATACTTTTTATTTCTTTTAATTTTGTTCTTTTTATGGACATTAATTCTTGATGCCATGTTAGTTAATTAAATAAGAGTAATTTAGAGAAAGAAGTTGATGAAAATAATGATTATTTACACATAAAATTATTTAAAATAATGCCATTTTATTTACACAAAGTTATTTATTTACATATTTTAACATTAATTTTTGTACAATGAGTGAGTATTAATTAAATGATTTTTAGGAGTTTATTTAGTGAATTATTAACAACCCTATGGAGTAGATGAATCATGGATTCATTACTTGTCCAAGATGGATATCATTGAAAACAGATCACATGACCTCAAAGAAGCTCGATGTGATCGAACAGAGGACTCATAACTTGGACAAACTAGATCATATTACAAAGCTGATGGTAAGTACAATCGGTGCCTGGAAGTATGTGTTTGAATCGTCTTCGACTCTTGTTAAGACAAAGGAGCTAGCGTCACCACAACTTCCTCAACAGAGTCAGTCCCAGCCAGTGGTCCAACACGTTTATTACAAGCAAGCCCCAAAGACTTAATCACCTCAGCAGCCACAACAACAACTGGTTGTATACCAGCCAGAACTTTAGACCCTCCCAGATCCATGCTCTCCTCCATCACTTCTTATCTAGGAGGTGAATGGAGTTTGGTTGAATGATGCACAACTGACTCGTCCAGGTGAACCTCAGTAGGGCCAGTCAGCAAACCCCCATCCATCCCTCAGAAATAAATGAGGGAGGTTTGTTCAAATGAACAATCGGCCTCACCACCAGTAGTCTTAGCCATATCAGCAGGGCTGTAGACAAAATAAATTCCAACCACCACAATACCGTTAACAATAATATTATCAGCACTATGTAGTTGTGCCATATCAACACCCTCTTCCTCATCACTAGCAACATCATTCTTGTTCTCAGTATCCGTCTAAGAATTCCAACCAGGAGCCTTAGCACCATTCTCAGTCTCAGCGTGGACAACACACTGAACCATCAGAGGCCCTTCTTGTGAACCCCACCCTCGACTGCTTGGCTCAGCTTGTCAGGAGCTTCATAAAGATAAGTCAGAAGATAGATGACCTCACCTCTGCCAAGAACACAATTCTGCACTAGTGGAGGCTAATCCCAATAATCTTTGAAATTGTAAGCAGGTAGCTTGTGATGTTCTGTCCAACCCTACATAGTCGGATGTATATGATACTTTATTATCTAATGTTGTTACTCTCAGGAGCGGTAGGACATTGTAGCCATCATTAACAAAGAAGAGAAAGAATAAAGCTTCCATGGGCAAGTCATCATCTTTTTTTTGCATCAGTCGGACAAACAATCGAGCCAGGCGAGGAAGAAGAAGAAGGAGATGCACCCGAAAAAAATCCAAAAATTGAAAAAAAAACAATAAAGAGAGGAAAGCAACAACCAGTGTGCCCACCAGCCAGCAACAAAGAGGACAACACTTGCAACCAATCCAAAGTTAGCCAATGGAGCCTCGCCTGCGATTTTGGGATGCCCACCACCTCAGATGGATGAAGATTCTTTTTTTGTCATCCAGTGATACATCTTGATGTGGGCAATGATTTTGTTGTAAATAAGAACCTATTTATGAATTTGGTTATGTAAATATTACTTTTCCAGATGATTTAGAAAAAATCAAAAAAAATAAATTTTGAAAATAGCTTTGTCAAATCCAGATGTTATGCAAATAGTTCAGAATCTTGTTCTAGAGGTGCCTTTACTACATGCCATTAAGTACGTGCTAAACATCAAGAAGGACTTAAAGAGGCATGTACTTCGAAGAGACAACCGTGCCAAGCCAGACGGAGAAAAGTGAAGCACATCCAGACGGCGACGACAATCAATGTGATCAATAATCTCCCTATAAAGAAGAAAGACATGAGAGCGCCTCTCATTCGATACACGATGTTTGATAAAGAGTTCGATCGAACTCTTATCGATAGTGGATCATCACTGAATTTGATGCCTACTTCACTATTGAAAGAATTTGGGTTAGGACCGATCAAATCCACAAGGATGATTACGAATTTTGTAGATACTTCAATCAAGTGTTCTTGAGGAAATTTGGAGGATTTTTATCGTCACTATTCAAGGAATGTAGTTCCATGTGAACTTCATCATTCTCGATATAAAAACCTTTATTATACTTAGACATTCATTTCTCGAACAACCGAAGCAGTGGTGGATTATGGCAACAGATAGATTTCCTTTTGCTCGAATAGCGATAAAGTACCCATTCAGACGATCCAAGTCCTAAAATAGATAGAAATTGCATCAGATGCGAGTGTGTCTTCAGAGGAGATAGAAAACTGTGATTTTCTTGCGAATATTCGAGATACAAATCTTTTCATGGACAACATTGAGACCTACGAATTCTTCTCTGTTAAGGAAGGAGTGGATATCACAGTTGACTTCCCCTCTATCGTAGAAGATGAGATTTTTGCTGATCTTCCTGAAGAATTGATTGATGGATACATGTCCTTAGCATAGGTAGAAGAGATCATTGTAGAATTTTGCGAACAAGATTCCATCATTGAAAATTTTTGTGTACGTCTATAGATTTAGAACGTGAAAAGTCAAAGGTGGACATTGTTCAGTTAACAAACTTGGCATTACCAATGCCTTACACTGTTATAGAGGTTACCATTAAGAAGATTCAGACACCACCAAAGCTCAAGCATCTTCCAAAAAATATGAAGTATGCCTTCCTTACGATTGAACTGAACATGTTTCCAATCATCATCATCAATTCCCAGTTGACTTAGGAACTTGAATCTCGTTTGCTCGAAGATCTAGAAAGAAATTGCAAGGCAATAGGTAAGAAAATTTCAAGCTCCATTGGATTAATCCTTCATTGTATTCCTATAACATTTACTTGGACGAAGATAGCTGACGACTCGACATTTGCTACTCGAGTTAAGGAATAAATAAGGTCGTTGCAACCCGAATTGCAAGGCGAAATCAATCCAGAAAATCAGACCACCAAACATGGGAATCAATCAATCAAAGTGTCGCAAGTGGTCTTGCTATTTATTTTTATACTACCAGGGTCGAACACAAGGAGCACGTAATGCAAAAGCTATGAAGTAGTCGGGAATCCATGAAAAGCAAAGAAATGGTGGTTTTTAATTTTTTCAAATTTTTATGATTTTTAATATAAGAAAAAGGCTAAAAGGAAAGCAAAAATCAACACCCATACAATTATTTAATAGCCCTAAAACACTCAAAAATTCAGAATAAAAATAGTTTTTGTGTTTTTAAAATATTCCAATGTTTTTATGAATTTTCTTGGGTTTTTTTTATTTTTAATAAATTTTCTAAAAATCAAACTAAATCAAGAATAAAAACCAATGTTAAAATTGGAATCTAAATGCAGAATAAATTATTTAAAATACCTATAAATATCAAGCAGCAATTTTACATGAAACTACAAACAAAAATCTAACTATAGAAGAATAAAACACATTTTTTTGAATTATTATGAATTTTTATTGATTTTTCTAAGGATTTTTCTCTTTTTCATTTTTTTGGGTTTTATAAATGGGAATAAAATGAAAATTGGATAGAAACTCAAGCAACACAAAAGAAGCAATCAAGAATTTTTTCAGAATTTTTCAAGGCTTTTAGTATTTTTAGTTTATTTTCCAAAATAAACAGTGACAATTTTTAAGGTTTTTAAATTTTTAAAAATAATAAAAACAGTCAAAATAGAACCAAAAATTCACCAAAATTCCTACACCATGGCATGAGCCATGTGCCAAAATTTCGTGATTTTTGGACAACTTTTGCTATTTTTTAAGTCAAAAACAAATGACACAGCAAAAAGGGAATAAAATGCAATTATTGAAAAGTTTCTAGCCAAACGATAACACTTGTAAATAGTACAGGTCTTAGTTTGCAAAAAGTCCAAATCCGCATGTGGGCAACACGTGAACCAGGCACTCAGGGGTATAAATGCAAATCCTATTAATAAAGATTCATTCATTAACAAACATGAAGTCCAGGACGAAACATGCAAATATACCAAAACTCATGTGGGGGAACCACATCCTACGCAAACGGAAGGACTGGAATGTAAATATTAAAAGCACAAGGTTCTAGATGCAAAATGTCCATGCAAAAAGATAGCAGGGCCTAAGTAAAAATGCCCTTCTTTATTAGCTATCCAATGACCAAAGATATCTCACTTATGATCGGATGACTGAGATCCTCGGATGACTTTTCGACGATGGACAGTTGAGAGCGGATCCTCAGATGGATCAGACGATCGAGGTCTCCCTGAAGATGAATGGGCGATATTAGAACTGGAGGGAACCTCAATCCAACGGTGGGGACGACACCTGGAAGAGCGGCGAAGAACTCGCCTCCGACGAGCTTCGATCGACTGATATGTGCTGCAGGGATGTCCTCCAGGGCTGCTAAGATAGGGGAAATACTTATGGAGATGGTCCGCAGCTATGACGATCCTCCGACGAGGCTAAGGCTGAGGAGAACGGCCCGACGAAGCTGGAAGACCTGGAACGGATGTGCTCGGATATAGTGACCTCCAGATGTGGTTCCTTGAGTGTTGAACCTGCACAAACAAACTACTGGGTCGAGGGCAAAGTGCCTCGACCAGTCAGTACACGGAATGGGTGGTAGATGAGGCGAGGCGTGGCTCTACGGTGATGCGACGATGGAGAGGGCATGCAGCTCATTCCTGGGGCGAATGAGGTGAATGGAGGGGCGTAGAAGATGGGGAGAAGGTTAGCAATGGTGCCTAGGTTGTCGGAAAAACGAATGGAATATCCGACAAGGGTGAACGGCGCCACGCAACTAAGGTCGAACATAAATCGAAGAACTTGAATCAAAGGCGCACAAGAAGAAACCTAAGTTACCTAATGGCTGGAGTCGTCGGGGCTGAAGGTCAGGGGCCTCCGGGGGTCTTTGCCTCGATGGGTCGACGGGTCCAGAGGCTGGGCTCACCTCCCGGCGGAGCATGACGGAGTGTACACCGGATCTAGTGCTACGGGGCTCGAAACCTCACTGCAACAGGCTCTATCACACGCTGTCACACATGGGAAGAGATGGAGGTCATCGGAGATGAGGGGGCGACCAAAGATGCGGAAGAAGATTGGGCTCCAGGAGGCTTTATACGTTGCAGGGTCCGAGAAGTATGGAGTGTGGGCATGTGAACCGAGGGGTAGATCCCTAGAGTAGTCGTCGGGCGTGGATCGTGGATGATCCCTCAATAATAGGAGCAGCGAGTTGAATGAAATGGCGGTCAGATCAGGCCGTAGAAATTAGGAGAAAATTAGGTAAAACCGGGTCTGCGTGAAATGAAGTCCAAGGGGGGCAGTTGACTGAGGTCAACGACTCCGACGTGACCCAATCAGGTACGGCGGGAGAAGAGACAAAATAGACTAGACAACAAAATAGAAAAAATTCAAAAATAAATAGATAAAAAATAATAAATGATTTTAAATTAAAAAATAAATAAAGTGAAACATGTTCCTTATTTTAAGGGATTTTTCTATGATTTTTAATTATTTTTATAAAAATAATTTATGGTATATACAGTGTATTGTATTATATATATGTATTTTTAATTTCTTATTTTTACACAAATACCCCAAATTTATATTATATTTATTTATAACATGATATTTGGAGTATAAAATAATTTTTGTTTTATTTTTATCATTTATTTACAAGTATAAATTAAATAAGGAAAGGTACATATTTACATGTAATATATATAAGGGGAGAGAGAGTTTTATTTTTGTTTTATTTTTATTTTTCTAATTTTTGTTTGATTTTTAGAAGTATATGCAAGGAAATAGGAACATATTCTTATTTTTATTTTTGTAAAAATAATATATATATATATATATAAGTGATACATATGTACAAGGTAAAGTAGCCCTATCTCTCTCTGTTTATTTTATTTGGACATCAGGCCAATTCTTGGCCCTCTCTTAAGTTCAGGTCACTCAATACTTATTATAAATATTTCCTTCATTTTCTTTTATTCTTTATTCTTTTATTTTTGCACAAATACATTCTAATTATTAGATATTAACAAATGCATGCTTATTGCTAATTTATTGCACTTACAACTATTTACATGATGCTTTGCCAAGATAATTAGCTAAAATAAAAGAATAAAGAGTAATGAATGAGGATTCATCACCCCCTATACTTTACTTTTGCTAGTCCCTTAGGTTATTTGAAAAGAAAATAAAAGGAAAAGGAAGAAGAATCAAGGTTGATTATTAAACTTGTCTTCATTAAATTGAAGTATGGAGCTCAGTCAGACCTTTGGATTATTAGTTCGGGACCTTATGTAGACTTAGGTTTAAAACTCAACAACCTCTAAGTTCCACCAATCTATGTTCAAGACTCCTCAACAATCCAGATCAGAACAAGTCTACATACACAAACTCTAATGACCATGAATCTTTTCTTGTATTGTGTAAGTGATATGTAGCTCCCCCACCTAAGAAATGGCAAAGTGACAACCCTCCTTAACAAGGTAACTCTAATCCCCTAGTCCAACATCTCTTTCCTCGAGGAGCGGGGTATTCCCTTCTAAGTTCAAGTTCAAACGGCTCAAGAAGAGGAGGAAGAAGAGAATGGACCATGACCAGTGTAGCCATGTATCCTTGGGAGGCCAACCAGTGTAGCTAAGTCTCACAGATGCAAGCTTCATGAGATGAGAATGGGTAACATAAGCTCTGCTTTATTTGACTATATACACTCTGGTGGGTATTTTATTTTCAATCAGACCCACCACTTTTTTTTTGGAGTTTTTCTTTCTTTTGCACTTTTTTTCATGTGCATATGTACAACATATCTACATGATGCAACATATATACATAAGGAGTTTTTCCTCTTGAGCCAGTAGACTATCCCTCTTTTGAAGCTTTATTGCAACCCACAACTCCTGTCTTTAGACCTCAACACCACCAGACCAAGTTGAGACGCACTTCCTGCACTAAAAGAAGAAGAGAGGTTCTGCCTAGAAGTACTACCCTCATATGCTACCCCAAGCCAAAGAAGACTGCCTCCTCACCACCTCATCCGTGGAGAGCTATATGTAAGGTGTTGGTGCAAGTAAAGCCATTGTTTGTGAGAGTCGTGTGTGCGTTGTTATGTGTTCTACTTAGGCTCATCAAGATGACATATGATCATAGCCTAGTGGACTCCAAGAATTAAGTCCCAAATTGACTTGAAAAGTCTTAACCCTAAGCCCTATAAGGTTCCTCTTAGAATTAGGTGGATTAAGGTCTTAACCAGGCTCCATTTTCCAATTTCATTCCAGGCTAATTTAAATGTCAACCATGATTCAGAAAAACTATGCAAATATATACAAAAAACTTTTTATGCATGTTTTTTGGATGATGTACAAAATTTTTGAAAAATGTTTGAATGAATGAATGCATGAATGCATAGGTTTTGCAAAATATTTATACACATTTACACAAGGGTTTTTGCAAACTTTTGTTTTTCAAACATTTTACAAAAATTTTGTACTATATACATAATTTTGATATCAAAATATTTACAAACTCATTACAAAAACATTTTTATAGACATTTGTACAAAAATAATTTTTATAAATAGTTATGTATGTGCAAGAAAGAATTTTATGTACAAGGAAAAATTTTAATATTTTATGGTTTTTTAGATAAAGGGTTTTATCTATTTTATTTATTGACACACTCATACAAAGTACGAGTTATGGCTAAAGTATATGTGAAATATATGCAACACCGTCCTATACTTAGCTCGAACGATGTCCTCAAAGTGGATCGAGAGCAATGAAGAAGACATAACTCGTGCTTAGTATAAGGAAGTGAAAATGAATGGTATACTACAATGATGAATCAAAGAATAGAAAATGAGAGGATCTCGGTGTTTTCCCCCCTATACTTAGGATCAAGTAATCCTAAGTATAACAGACTGTACACAAAGGGAAATCCGAGTGAAAGAATGTACAGTGTTTACCTCCCCTATACTTAAGGTGAAAGGTCCCTAAGTATAGGCAGCAAAACAGAGGTAAAAAGAATCAAAATAATACTCAAAATTCCGACAACCCCAATACTTAGGGTAAGGTACACCCTAAGTATAGCATAATCATAGGATGCAAATGGGGTGTGGGACTAAAGAATAAGATGATATGAACATCTGGATCTATACAAGGCGGAGGACATTGATAATCAAGCATGAGATGCATTAGATGTGAATCAAAGACCACATCTCACGTGAAATGAATAGGGGAAACGTCAACGACCAGTGGCTCATGATCTAGATATGGTTTGAGCCGCTGCCCGTTAACACGAAATGTAGAATCAGATGACATTTCAGATATGTCAATGCTTCCATTGTCATGTACCTTTCGGACCAGGTATGTTCCCTTCCACTCGCTCTGCAACTTCCCTGGAAATAATCTAATCCTGGCATCAAACAACCATACTCTCTGATCTGGCTCAAACTGTTTGTGGCTGATATGAGAATCAGGCCACTTCTTCACTCGCTCCTTGTAATGTAGGCTGCTCGAAAAGGTTGTGTCTCTAAGCTCCTCTAGGGCTTCCAATTCTGCCCTCCTCTGATCTCCTACACTCACTGGATCCAAAAGTATGTCTGTGATAGCCCAAAGTGACTTATGCCTAAGCTCAACAGGTAAATGGCAGGGCTTGCCATAAACGAGGTGAAAGGGAGATGTACCCAAAGGAGTCTTGAAGGAAGTCCGATATGCTTATAAGACCAAGTCCAAAAGCTGTGACCAATCCTTTCGGTCTGAGCAGACTACCTTCTGCAATATCATCTTGATCTCCCTATTTGACACTTCAGCAAGACCATTGGTCTAAGGATGATATGGAGTGGCTACTCGAGGGTCAATGCTGAACTCGTTAGCAAGGGCCTTTACCTTATCATTGACGAAATGAGACCCCCATCAGATATCAAAACTTGAGGTACCCCAAACCGTGAAATGATATGCTTCCTCAAAAATCTGCAAACAGTCCTAGCATCTGTGGTTTGGGTGGGGATAACCTCAAGCCAACGACTCGCATAAACAACAGCCATCAGAATGTACTCAAACCCCTGACTCTTAGGGAATGGACCCATGAAATGAATGCCCCATGCATCAAAAACCTCACATAAGTGAATGGGCTGCATCGGCAATATGTCACGCTGTCCACAAGTGCCCATCCTCGGATAGTTAGTACATCTCTTCACGAATTCATCAGAATCCTTGAAGAGAGTATGCCACCATAGGCCGGATTGGAGCACTTTCTGTGTCGTTCTCCTCCCAGTGTGATGTCCTCCTCCCTCCAGCTTGTGGCAGTAGGTGAGGATGCTATGGTGCTCCTCCTGAGGAATGCACCGTCGTCAGATGCTATCTCCTCCTTCATGATAAAGGATGGGATCCTCCCAATGGTAAGATTTGGCCTTTGCTAGGAAGGTCTCAAGTCACTGCCTGGGCCAACCTTGTGGAACTTTCTTGGCAACAAGATAGTTAACAGTGTCAGCGTACCATGGGAGCGAAGCCATAGCAAGGATCGCCTCACCTGGGAAGGTCTCAAAAATAGGATCAAGCTGCTCAGATTCCTCAAGATGGTCTAATCGGGAGAGATGATCCGCCACCACATTCTTGACTCCAGGCTTATTCTTAATCTCAATATTAAACTCCTGGAGTAGAAGGATCCATCTAGTCAGTCTCTTTGGCATCCTTCTTTGCCATGATGTACCTGATGGTGGTATGGTCAGTAAAGATAGTCAGAACTTATCCAAGGCAAAAACTACGGCTAGCATCTCCTTCTCAGTGACAGTGTAGTTCCGCTGCGCGACATCCAATGTACAGCTAGTGTAGTGAATGGCAAAAGGCACTCCATCCCTCCTCTGTCACAACACGACCCCTACAGCAAAATTGAAGGCATCCATCATGATCTCGAATGGGAGAGACCAATCAGGTGACTGGAGGATAAGAGCCTCAACAACTAGACTCTTGAGAGTCTCAATTGACACAAGACACTTATCATCTACAATGAACTTGGTATCTTTGGTCAGCAAACCAGTCAATGATCGGGCGATCCTGCTGAAATCATGAATGAATCATTGGTAGGAACTGACGTGCCCAAGAAAAGACCGTAACTGTCGCAGTTGGATGATGGATTGAGTTTCCTGATCATATCCACCTTGGTCGGATCAACCTCCATGCCCCTGTTGGAGATGATATGATCAAGCATTGTCCCTTGAGTCATCATGAAGTGACTCTTCTCCTAGGATAATACAAGATGGACCTCGACGCATCGCCGAAGGATGCGGTCTAGGTAGTCAAGACAAGCATTAAACCCATCGCCATATACCGAAAAGTCATCCATGAAGACCTCTAAGCAATCACCCACCATATCCGAAAAGATGGACAACATGCACCTTTGGAATGTCGTCGGGGCGTTAAATAGACCAAAGGGCATCCGTCTGAAAGCATATGTCCCAAAGGGACATGTGGATGTAGTCTTGTGCTGGTCTTCTGGCGCAATGGCCACCTGATTGTAACCAGAGTACCCGTCAAGAAAGCAGTAGTGACTCTTCCCAACTAGCCTCTCTATAATATGATCAATTAAAGGCAACGGGAAATAATCCTTCTTGGTGGCCTGATTCAATCGTCTGTAGTCCACACAGACCCTCCAACAAGTGGGTACCCGGGTAGTGATCTCCTCTCCAGACTCACTCACAACTGTAGTGATGCCCGTCTTCTTGGGCACCACATGTAATGGAATAACCCACTTGGAGTCGGAGATGAGGTAGATAAAATCGATGATCCACCATTTTGAGATTTCCTTCATCACAACCTCTCGAAGGTTCGGGTTCAGCTGCCGCTGGAGCTCACGCGATGGCTTGGCGTCCTCTTCGAGATAGATATGGTGGGAGTACATGGCCGGACTTATCCCCTGGAGATCAGTTACGCTCCATCCTCTCACCTTGCAGTTCTTTTCAAGAACCTCCATCAAATGAGATTCTTGCTCTCCAGTCAAATCGGTTAGATAATGACTGAGTGCATCTCATGCTCGCCCGTAAGGAACCTATACTTCAGCGACTGTATCAAGGGCTTTAGATTTGGACAACTGGGAGCTGGCAGATCTGGCCTCTGAAATGTCTGAGTGAAGGCGACCAAATCTGCATGGGAGAACTCTCGCTGAACATGGATATCTGGTGAAAACTGCTCTGCTGGTGTATCTGTACTCTGAATGGGATCAACCTCCACCCTAGTTGCTGGCTCTGTAGGAATCAGACATGGAATCGACTCATCAAACTCTGCCCAATCAATATCTGACTCCGAGGGATCTGAATCAGAATCAAAGGAAATATCTACTACCTCGCTCTCCTGAACATGATCTATTGCTTGAAATGTGTCCTATGCCAAGAATGCGCTCTCCAAGCTCTCCTATACTAGAATATGTGCACCAACGGGATCTGAAGGTGAGAGGATGACATGTGAAATGGGGTCTAACCAAGCTGCTTCATCGTCTGTGATCACAAAGTCGCACTCCTGGTGGACGTCTCGCTCTGCCTCTGTCACCTGCTCTGAATCTATAAGTAGTCTCTGAGCAAGCTGAATCTCACGCTCTGGTCTCATCGATCGTCTCTATTTGTATACTCTCGCCCTCGACGCGAAAGTACACCTTCCCGTTATCATGATCGGACACTGCCTTGGCTGTGGCCAAGAACGGGCATCCTAAACTGATAGGGGAATCGGTCACAGACTCAGGGATCTCCATGTCCAACACAACAAAGCCCACAGGGATTATCTGGCCCTGAATTGTGACGACCACATCCTTCAACAACCCCTTCGGTCTCTTGATAGATCTATCAGCAAACTGAAGGACTATCCTGCGCTGTTGAAGAGGGACAAACTCGAATCGGTCGAGTAAGGCTGCTGGAAGTAGGTTGATGGAAGAGGCACTGTTTAATAGAGTCCGATTGAACCTCTGCTCATGCATGTGACATCTAACATAGGGAGCTCCTGCATCTAGCCTCTTGGCTGGCAGATGGTTCTGGATGGCGAAGCAGGTGGCACGAGTGAGCACATGGATCTCTGAATGATGGTTCCTTCTCTTCCTGCGAATAGTGGTCTTCTCTCTAAGGTTCCTCTAGAAGAGAGGGATGTGATCGAAGGCCTCATGTAGAGTCAGTTGAATCTGAAATATGTCTATCATCTGTTGGCTGAACTCTAGCTGTTGAGATTTTTTTGGAATTTTTTTTATTCCCCTTAGCCAGGCGGAGTGCTTGGGGGAAGGGGATGAATGGTCCCTCCTCAGATGGAGGGCTAGGTCTGGGTTCCTGCTACTGTGTGAAACATAATCCATACAAATATCTCCATGCATCGCAGATGGACTCACAAATAAAGAACCCTGTCCTTTATTAGATTTTCCAGAATAGTCTCGAGGTACAGTAACAGAAGGAAATATAATAGGAATAGAATGGGTGGCCTCGGTACCACCTACGACATCTGGACTTGTGGCATCGGCACCACACTCTAGCTCAGCATCATCATCTCTGGTGGCATCAGCACCACCTCTTGCACCTGATGAAGTGACGACCTTAGTACCGTCAGCTGGGTCTACACCCTTGGTGGCATCAATACCACCGTCATCAACATCATAATAAGAGGCATCAGCACCGCTCCCCTCCTCGTCTGTCGCTCCTGAGTCCTCCTGTGGTCGTCGCTCATACGAGGTGCCACCGGCTGGCATCCTATTTCTCCTATGTGTAACAAAGTCAGCATCAAAAGTGTATGCAGAAATATCACTAAGTAAGTCACTAGGAGTGGTAATCTCTGTAAACTCTACCTGCTCAGACTTCCTCTTCAGGTTGTTCGGACTCGGCTGGATTTGAGCGGGTATGACAACCTTACCCTTCACTATCTCCATCATCTCCTGACGAAACTTGTCCATCTCCCGTATGAAAGTGGCATGCTGCACAAAGACAAGGCAGGCTAAATCATCAAGAGCTGGGTTCTCATAGGTTGGCCCATGAGAACCAGACGTGTTGCCTCTCTGGAAGTGAGGTTGTTGTTGCTGGGAAGGAGGAGGGGGATACTGGTGAGAGAACTGTTGAGGTTGCTGCCTCCACAGTTGTCACTGGTGATAGGGACGAGAACCATGTTGGTAGTGTGGTTGTGGCTGTGGGAACTAGGGCTGCTGCTGCTGCTGGTTGTACTGCCCACTCTGAACTGGAGGTTGCTGCTGGGAAGAGGCACCTCCTTCTAACCAACAGAATCCGGGATGGTCTCGGCAGATCCCAGGCTGAGGTCAGTCGTACCAAATCCCGTTGACATCCATCAACGGCTCCTGCTCGTAAGTAGGTGTGGGAAGGACAGCCAAGGGATGATCCTGCTGATACATCACCATCTGAGTGTCCTGAGATGGTGGTGGCTGGAAGTAATGCTGCTGTGACTGCTGGAATGACTCCGCCTGAACATGGTGAACCTGTCTGGGCTGGCTGGAGTGCTGGGTCGAGCTGCTGCTGCTAGTATTAGCCCGTGACCTGAGACGGGGCTGAGAAGCCATCTGTGCCTCCTAGAGACACATGATCTGGGTCTTCAGGTCACTCAGCGTCTGTGCCATCTGATCCATCTGTGACAATCCCTGGAACTGATTCTTCTCAATGATTTTGATGCAGTCCAACTTCTCGCTAATGATCCCCATATCAGTAGTGTATGACTCTGCCTGTGCTGCGGCTGCTGATGAAGTGGATGGGCCTACATCGATCCGTACAATCCTATGATAGGATGCAACCTGTGGATGGGGCTTCCCTTGAGTGTATAGTCGGGTCTGGTACATGACAGTGTAATTCTCGGCCATCTCCTCATAGATAGCCCAGACCTGATCCTCATCCTTCGCAAAATAGGATCCCCCATAAGATGCATTCACGAGCCCCTGCTGCTCCGATGTCAGCCTGCAAAAGAAACTCTGCACTAAGTTGGGCTTGGATATGTCGTGATGTGGACACCGGTCTATCAGCTCTCTGAATCGGTCCCATGCTTCATGAAATTTCTTGTTGGGAAGCATGGAGAAGTTGTTGATGAGGGCTCGCGCCGCATTTGTCCAACCGACTGGATAGTACTTATTAAAGTAGTCGGTCCAGAGCTGTTCCCACGAAGTCACGTATCTCCCTAAATGCTTCATCCAATAGGCTGCTCTGTCGACGAGGGAGAATGGAAAAACCATCATCTTGATGGTGTCCTCGCCCACGAGTCGATCATGGACCGTGCTACAGATCATCTCAAACTCCTGGAGAGCACTCTGGTCTGAGGTGGGAGCTTGAAGTCTCATCCTCCCGATGCGGCTCCTCGGTGGAAAGCCCATGGAATCTAGGCAGTAGCTGAATGGTTTGAGTTGGGAGCTTGAAGTCTCCCAAAATGGCTGCCAACTGAATCCATCTGTGGGTCAGAGTTGCACCAGGGTTGTGCAACTCTCTCATCGGACATGTAGGTGCTGTTGGCTGTGCTGGCTCCTCTGCCTCTCCTCCCTCAGGAATCTTTGATCCTCCACCGGCTCTGTTCTGCTCTCTGTCTGCTCGCATCTGAGCTATCTCCCGGTGCATATCTGCCATGAAAGCCCCCTGATCTCTAATATGTCTCTGCATGGTCTCCAGGGAGGCTAACAGGGTATTGTTGATGGCGCTCTGATCAAGAACATATGTCTTGGTCTGGTTGGGCTCATCAGTATGCTCCTCGCTGCTGGCCATGGTCTCTGCAAAGGTAAAAGACCCAAACTCAGGTGCCATCAAATGATTAAACATTTGTTGCTGTCTCTGCTAGGGAACCTCAGGACTGGTAGAATGGTGGTCGAGGGGGAACATGGCAGAGTCAAATTCAGGTTCGAAGAATGGTTCTGGGCTCTCACGAACCAACCTAGATGACTGGACCATAGTGCTCGAAAGCGGTGCAACCAGAGACTGCCTAAGGGACATCTGGCCCATCATCGTGATGCAGAGAGTGAAGGCGGATGAGATCTAGAAAACACACAAGATCAGGCAAACAAACCCCAATTCACCTACTCACGCAGAGCTGATGACCATAAAGGTTCGGTCTTTTATCTTGTCGATTTTATTTAGGTGGTAAAATAGTGTATCAAAGCGATTAAGCAAGCGGGTAGGAACCCAAAGCTCCTAACATACTGTCCCGTATAAAAGGTCGGTAGTCTGCCAAGAGTTCGGGTATGGCTCTATCCTAGTGTGCGCTTCACTCTCTCGCTCATCCAAACCGAACAAGCAGGGGATTGCTCTCCCAAGACAAAATTTTCAATGTGGTGTCTTTTAGGGTCAGGTGTGTTTAGCAGTCCAAATTTTATAGTTTTTCTTATTAGATATTTTTCAAGCAAACAACGGCTGATGAATTTTCAGATTCTCCTGATTGTTTTAAGTCCAAAACAGAGGGAGAATTCGAAAAATCCTATGCATGATCAAATACGATGATGCATGTCGAGTAAGAAATGCGTACCTGACTCCATCTCTCTACATGCAGGTTGATCGGCGCATAAATTTAAAGACAGAATTAAAACTACCTATATGATGTAAGAAGAAATCGGCCTTAGACGAAGTAATTTCTATACGAGAAGAACATTAGCTAGCTAATCAGACTAAGTCCGGAGTCTGATCTTGGGAACCACTCGGTGCCCGCCACAACAGGTCCTGCCAGCGCTGTTTGTGGTTCTTCACGGCACGTGGACTCGAATCTAATTAAACTAAATTTTTCTTGTGATTTAATTAATAAGGTCCAATTAATTGTTCTATAGGTGCAGGCAGATAATTAGGGTTGGGCCTTAATTAATTACTTCACAATCAAGGAAATTCCTAAGTCTAGGGGCCAAAATCTTCGAAAATCAGACAGGAAGTAAATGTTGTAGAAACAAAACCGATGAAAAATCATGGTGAGGTCCCCCGAGCACACCGGTGTTCAGCGAAACAAACCCCGACAAATCAAGTATCCAAAGTCTAAGTCCATGTATTATTACAATAATAAAGAGTCTAAACTACTCAAATCTAAACAATTCTTCTTCTCTCGTTCTCCTACGCTCTCCTGCTGCTCGATGGAGAAACAAGCCGCCTCCTCTTAGCTCGAATGCACTGGCACTCCTAGGAACGCCGCCCTCACTCGTCGGGCCCTCGCAAGAAAGAGAGAAACAAAAGAAATGTCAGATCACAATTATTAAAAATATATCAAATGAAGCAAGAAATCAAGCAATGAAATCTGACTACTAAGCCGTGCTCCCCAGCAATGGCGTCATTCTAACGACTCGACTTTCACTACTCGGGTTAGGGAATAAATAAGGTCGTTGCGACCTGAATCGCAAGGCGAAATCAATCCAGAAAATCAGACCACCAAACAAGAGAATCAAGCAATCAAAGTGTGGCAAGCGGTCTTGCTATTTATTTTACCTGGTATAGCTACCAGGGTCGAACACAAGGAGCACGTATTGAAAAGCTACGAATTAGTCGAGAATCCATGAAAAGTAAAGAAATGGTGGTTTTTAATTTTTTTTCAAAATTTTTTATGATTTTTAATATGAGAAAAATGCTAAAAGGAAAGAAAAAAATCAACACTCACACATTTATTTAATAGCCCCAAAACACTCAAAAATTCAGAATAAAAATATTTTTTTGTTTTTAAAATATTCCAATGTTTTTGTGAATTTTCTTGGGTTTTTTATTTTTAATTAATTTTCTAAAAATCAAACAAAGTCAGGAATAAAAACCAATGTATAGCTGGAATCTAAAGGCAGATTAAAATTACTTAAAGTTCCTATAAAATTCAAGCAACAATTTTATGTGAAACTACAAAAAAACCTAACCACAGAACTACAAAGAAAACACCTTTTGAATTTTATGAATTTTTATGAATTTTTACTGATTTTTCTAATTTTTTTTCTCTTTTTCATTTTTTTGGTTTTATAAATGGGAATAAAATGAAAATTGGGTAGAAACTCAAGCAACACAAAAGAAGCAATCAAGAAATTTTCAGAATTTTTCAAGGTTTTTTTAATATTTTTAGTTTATTTTCTAAAAAACAGTGACAATTTTTAAGGTTTTTGAATTTTAAAAATAACAAATGCAATCAAAACAGAACCAAAAATTCATCAAAATTCCTACACCATGGCAAGAACCATATGTCAAAATTTCGTGATTTTTGGACACCTTTTGTTATTTATTCAGCCAAAAACAAATGACACAGCAAATATGGACCAAAATGCATTTATTGAAAAGTTTCCAGCCAAACGATAACACTTGTAAACACTACAGGGCTTAGTTTGCAAAAAGTCCAAATCTACACGTGGGCAGCATGTGAACCAGTCACTCAGGGGTATAAATGCAAATCTTATTAATAAAGATTCATTCATTAACAACCATGAAGTCCAGGAAGAAACATGCAAATAACCCAAAAGTCACATGGGGGAACCACGTGCTACACAAACGGAAGGACTAGAATGCAAATATTAAAAGCACAAGGTCCTAGATGCAAAATATCCAAGATAAAAACAACTGCTAAGTATATTTACAAGACTAACAAAGAAATGCAAAAAGATAGCAGGGCCTAAGTGCAAATACCCTTCTTTATTAGCGATCTAGCATCCGAAGACATCTCACTTATGATCGGACAACTGAGCTCCTCAGATGACTTCTCGGCGATGGACGACTGAGAGCTGATCCTCAGATGAATCGGACGATCGAGGTCTCCTCGAAGATGAACAAGCGAGATTAGAATTGGAGGGAACCTCGATCCAATGGCGGGGACGACACCTAGAAGAGCGGCGAAGAACTCGCCTCCGGCAAGCTTCGATCGGCTGGTACGTGCATCAACGACGTCCTCCGAGGCTGCTAATATAGGGGAAATGCTTCTGGCGATGGTCCGCATCTATAACAATCCTCTGACGAGGCTAAGGCCGACGAGAACAGCCTGACGAAGCTGAAAGACCTGGAGCAGTTGTGCTCGGATATACTGACCTCCAAATGAAGTTCCTTGTGCTGAACCTGCACAGACAAACTACTGGGTCGAGGGCAAAGTGCCTCGACCAATCAGTACACATAATGGGTGGAAGATGAGGCGAGGCGTGGCCCTCTGGCGAAGCGACGATGGAGGAGGGACTGGAGCTCGTTCCTAGGTCAAACGAGGTGAATGGAGGGGTGTAAAGAGATGGGGAGAAGGCTAGTGAAGGTGCCTAGGTCGTTGGAACAATGAATGGAAGATCCGAACAGGGTGAACGGGGCCACGCAACTATGATCGACCAGAAATCGAAGAACTTGAATTAAAGGCACATAAGAAGAAACCTAAGTTACCTAATGGCTGGACTCGTCTGAGCTGAAGGTCAGGGGCCTCTGAGGATCTTTGCCTCGATGGGTCGACAGGTCCAGAGGCTGGGCTCACCTCGCGGTTGAGCACGGTAGAGTGTACGCCGGATCTAGGGCTACGGGGCTTGAAACCTCACTTCAACGAGCTCTATCACACATTGCCACTCATGCGAAGAGATGGAGGTCATTGGAGACGAGGGGGGCAGCCAAAGATGCGGAAGAAAATGGGGCTCCTGGAGGCTTTATACACTATTGGTTCTGAGAAGTATGGAGTGTGGGCACACGAACCGAGGGGAAGATCCCTAGACGATTCATCGGGCATGGATCGTGGATCATCCCTCAATAATTGGACGAGTTGAATGAAATGGTGGTCAGATCGTGCCGTAGAAATTAGGCAAAAATCGGGTAAAACCGGGTCCGCGTGAATTGAAGTCCAAGGGGGGAGTTGATCGAGGTCAACGACTCCGACGTGGCCCAATCAGGTGCGGCGGGAGAGGAGACAAAATAGACTAGACGACAAAATAACAGAAAATGTAAAAATAAATAGATAAAAAATAATAATTTATTTTATATTTAAAATAAATAAAAAAATGTTCCTTATTTTTCAAGGGATTTTTCAATGATTTTTTATTATTTTTATAAAAAATAATTTATGGTATATATAGTGTATTTATACCCCAAATTTATATTCTATTTATTTATAACATAATATTTGGAGTATAAAATTATTATTGTTTTATTTTTATCATTTATTTACAAGTGTAAATTAAATAAGGAAAGGTACATATTTACATGTAATATATACAAGGTGAGAGAGAGTTCTATTTTTGTTTTATTTATTTTTCTATTTTTTGTTTGATTTATAGAAGTTTATACAAGGAAATAGGAACATCTTCTTATTTTTATTTTTATAAAAATAATACACACACACACACACAAATACATATATAAGTGATACATATGTACAAGGTAGAGTAGCCCTATCTCTCTATACTTATTTTGTTTGGCGATAAGGCCAATTCATGGCCCTCTTGTGTTCAGTTCACTCAATATTTATTCTAAATATTTCCTTCTTTTTCTTTTATTCTTTATTCTTTTATTTTTGCACAAATACATGCTAATTATTAGACATTAACAAATGCATGCTTATTGCTAATTTATCGTATTTACAACTATTTACATGATGCTTTGATAAGATAATTAGCTAAAATAAAAGAATAAAGAGTGATGAATGAGGATTCATCAATAGCAAGTCTTCTAGTGAATTTCAATGAAGGCTTAATCTGAATCTCTGGGAGGTTGTTATCAATGAGGTTGCGAAATGGTGTGATGCGTGCTTCATATATCCCATCTCCGACTCAAAATGAGTGAGTCCCTTGCTTGTCGTGTTGAAAAAGTCCGGGATCACCATTGTGATGAATGATAAATGAGAGGAGATCACTAGCAGAGTTCATACATCGTGGCACGTCTATGTTGATTACATACTCCTGAATTCAACGACCAAGAAGGATCATTTTCTACTTCCCTTCATCGACCAGATAATCGAAAGACTAGTCACGAAGAGTAATTCTACTCCTTGGATGGATACTTCATGTATAATCAGGTTGCTGTCGCCCCAGAAGATCAAGAATAGAATACCTTCACATGTCCATTTAGGACATATGCCTTCTGCAGGGTGCCATTCAGACTATGCAATGCTCCTGAAACCTTTCAGGGTGCATGTTAGTAGTTTTCACAGATATGGTCGATAATTTTCTTGAGGTGTTTAAGGACAATTTCTCACTCTACGGAGATAACTTCAATCAGTACCTATCTTATGTTGACCGAGTCTTGAAAAGATGTTATGAAGTCAATTAGTATTCTCATGGGAGAATAGCCATTTTGCAGTAATCGAAGGTATTGTGTTAGGACATTTCATCTCAAAATGTGACATGGAGGTTGATCTTGCAAAGGTGAAAGTCATTTTGAAGCTAGAGACACCTACAAATCTGAAGCAAGTCCGGTCATTCCTTGGGCATGTGGGATTTTATCACTGATTTATCAAATATTTCAGTAAAATTACTTGACCATTGACTGATCTTCTAGGAAAGGAGGTTGATTTCATTGTTGATTCCAGTGTCCTCTAAGCGTTCAACTAGTTGAAAGATCTGATCACTCATTCCCCTGTTCTACAACTGCTAGATTGGTCTCTACCATTTGAGATCATGGCTAATTCTTCAAACTTTGGCATTGGAGCGGTTTGGGACAGAGGAGAGATAATCTTCCATTTGCAATTCACTATACCAACAGAACTCTTGATGAAGCACAGAAGTATTACCAGTCACTGAGAAAGAGCTGTTGGTAGTTGTCTTCACCCTAGAGAAGTTCAGATCTCATTTGCTTAAATCTAGTAATTGTGTACACTGACCACTCTACCATCAGGTACTTGGAAGACAAGAAGGATGCCAAACCAAGGATGATAAGATGGATCCTTTAGATCTAGTAATTCGATCTTGAAATCCGTGCCAACCCTAAAAAATTGGTGGTAGACCATTTGTCTAGATTGCCAGAGTCTGGCACTCCTCAGCAGATCCTAAAATTGATCAATGGAACTTTTCTAGATGAAGCCATTCTGTCAGTCACATCGCTTCCCTAGTTCACTGATATTGTGAACTATCTTGTGTCCGAGATAACTCCACAAGATTGACCTAAGCTGAAAATGGACAAGTTCTTGTTAGATATTATTTTCTATCATGTGAGAATCCATATCTCCTTCGCAATGGGGCATATTTCATTTGGAGGAGATGCATTCCTCAGGAGGAAGTTCACAGTATCCTCGAGCATTGTCACATCTGAGAATCAGGAGGAAACCACTCTGGAAGACGTACAACAACAAAAGTGCTACAATGCAGCCTCTGGTGGCCGACTGTATTCAAAGGCGCAGAAGATTTCATCAAAAGATGTACTGGCTGTCGAATCATGGACGACACTATCATAATGGGGGATAAAATGCCTCTAAAATATATTCAGATTTCAGATGTGTTTGATTCATGGGGTATTTATTTCATGGGGCCATTTCCCAACAATCGGGTCTATGGATATATTTTGCTTGTTGTCGACTACGTGAGTCAATGGGTGGAGGCTATCCACACCCAAGATACTGACAGTCACATAGTCTACCAGTTTCTAAAGGAAAGAATCATTGCATGATTTGGGATCCCCAAAATTATGATATCTGATTGGGGTAGACATTTTATAAACTGAAAAGTGAAGAAGCTGACTCATAAATATTGCATTGAACCATACCACCCACAATCTAACGGCTTGGCAGAATGTTCAAATAGGGAAATCAAGGTGGCTCTTCAGAAACATGTACATAAGGGCAGAAAGAACTGGTCTCAACTGCTTGATTCAGTTCTCTGGGCCTATGGGACTACATATAAGTAATCATTGGGAATGTCTCCCTATTACCCGGTTTAGATAAGCCATGCCATTGACCCGTTGAGGTCATTCACAAATCTATGTGGGCAATAAATATATGCACTTTGGATCCGAAGAAATAAGAAAAGAACATAAATCTAGATCTGAACCGACTTCTCGAACTCCAAGTCTATACAAGGAGAAGGCCAAGAAGTGGCACGACAAGCACATTCACTACAAGACTTTTAACCCGGGTTAGAAGGTTTGGTTGTTTGATGCAAAGTTGAAACTTTTTCTAGGGAAGTTGAAAACCAAGTGGACAAAGCCGTTCATAGTGAAGCATGTGTATGGCAATGAAAGCATAGTCATATCTGGATTGTCAGGTGACCCATATTCTTTTGTAATCAACACACAACTTTTGAAGCCTTATCTCGAGCATGACACCTTCCCGTCCCTTGTTTATACAATTCAAGTTGTATATAACGTAGAACTTCTTGCAGCAACATCATAATATTCAGAAAAATCAATCAAAAACATCTTCGATTAGTTAATCAGTTTCTTCTTTCTTCTTTGTTTCTTTTCATTTTTCATTATTTTATTCATCCAAAAGCTTCTTTCATCCCTTGCATCAATGCTATACTTAGGATATACTTCATCCTAAGTATAAGGGTGACAAGTGTATATTGTATGTTCATTCTTTTATCCCATCTCATGTCTTCTCAACTTTTAACATTCTCTCTATACTTAGGGATATTTTATACTAAGTATAGAGGGAGACATGCTGAGCTGCTAATTTATTCATTTATTCATTCTCACCCTCGACCCTACCTGCTTTGTGTACAACCTGCTATACTTAGGTTATTTAATCCTAAGTATGAGGGGATGCTCAATTTCTTATTATTTATTTAACATTATAGAATTTTCTATACTTAGTACGAGTTTTGTCTTCCTTCTCTTCTGTCTTCCTCTTCTCTTCGATCTATGAGGACATGGCTCAAGCTAAGTATAAGGGGTCATATATACGTTGTATATATTTTAGCCACACCTCGTACTTGTGTATTTTCAATAATATGGTTAAGTAATAATAGTCAATACATAAACAAAATTCTTTGTATTTGAGGAATAAATCGGTAAAAAATATTTTGCAAAAAGGTTGGAAAAAGGTTGGAAAATTTCTTTGAAAATCTTTTGAAAACTGTTTGAAAAATGTTTTGTAAAATGTTTTCAAACCTTTATAAAAATAATTTTTCTAAATTTTTTTCTTTTACTGTTTGAATAAAATATATTGAAAATCTATTTACAAATGATTTGAAAAATGGTTGTAAAAAAACTTTGAAAATTATATATATAATGTTTGAAAAATCTTTGCAAAATGGTTTTCTAAGTCTGTAAATGTTTTTTGTCAAATTATTTTTTTAAAATAAAGTTTTAAAAATGACTGAGAAAATATTTTCAAATTGTATTGATAACCCTGTACATACTTAAAGCAAAAGAAATTCTTTACGAACTCTGTACATAAACCTGGAAGTACCTTGTGCAAATTCTTCACCTAGGTTTTTGCAAGTAACAATTGCACTCTCGTGTAAATATCATCACATAATTATTTCAAAAACCTTTTGTTTTTTCAAAAATCACTAACAAATTGTAAAGCCAAAATTATGTAAAACTTGCGAACCTTTTTTAAAAAATCATAAAAAATGCAAAATTAGAAAACTGCATCACAAAATATTTTGTTGCATTGCATAACATTTGGGATTTTTGGGTTTGAGAATGACAATTGAATAAATCTAATAAAATCCAATGTGGATCATGGTTGGAACTTAATCCACTTAATCACAAGAACCTTAAGGGAATTAGAATTGAGGAACTTCAAGTCTACTAGACTTAATTCTTGTCATCTTGACTGCCTAAGTAGAATATTTCAGAACACATGCATGACTCTTGTCGACAATGACCTAACTTTCACACAGTCTTGAACTTTTCTCAACACAGTTGAAGAGATAGAGGGCTGGATTTGTCGGCATGAGATACAAGCTAAAGGAAACATCAGAAGTCACTCGTCTGTGGCCATTATATTCCAACCCGATCAAGTAGCCATGAGGTCTAACGACAAGATGTTGTGGGTTGCAATAATACTTCAAAAGAGAGATAGTCTTCTGGCTCAAGAGGAAAAAGTGTTTATGTAAATGATGTTGTATATAGTATTATAAAAACAAAAATAAAAAACTCCAAAAAAATAGATGGGCAAAAATCAAGAAAAACCAATTCATGTCAGAGTATATGTATT
This sequence comes from Ottelia alismoides, assembly GCA_037367405.1. NCBI lineage: Eukaryota > Viridiplantae > Streptophyta > Magnoliopsida > Alismatales > Hydrocharitaceae > Ottelia > Ottelia alismoides. Next base: position 1,127,260 of record JAZKJV010000282.1, on the reverse strand, counting down.
AAATAATCAAGTTTGAGCTTCTAAATCAATGTATTTATGTAAGTCGACAACCAGATGACTTGGCAACACTGGTCAAGCATCCTAGGATAGGTAGCTACACTGGCTACTGCTTATTCTCTTCTCCATCTCTTCTTCTTGATAAGCTTGTGCTTGAACTTAGAAGGGAATACCCCACTTCATGAGGAAAGAGTTATTGGATTAGGGAAATAGGGACACCATGTTGGAGAAGCCTGACTTTTACGCTTCAGCCAAGAGGAGCTATATATCACACATTCTACAAGAAGGAATTATACTCGTAAGGGTTGCGTATGATGTCGACTTGTTCTGACCTAGCTTTTAAGAAGACTTGGGCAAGGATTTGTGATTCTCAAAGGATGGTGTGTTCCATGTCCAGTTCCCAACTAAGGTTCCTACGAACTAAAATTCTAAAGGTCTGAATGAACTCCAAACTTTTATATTATGAAAACAAGTTTAAAAGTTAAAATCAATCCAAGTTCTTTCTTTTTATTTTTTTATTTTCTTTTCTTTACTTATAGGAATAAGTTTCTTCTAGGGACTAACAAAAGCAATTATAGAGGGTGATGAATTGCCATTTAATCAGCTTTATGCTTTCATTTTGACCTTAAATCTCTAGTTAAATGTATATATATCATTAATTTGTCAAAATAAACACATCATAATTTGTACAAAATATTGTATAAACTATTGTCTATTTACTATTTTTTATTCCAAAATAAAAGAATAAAGGAAGAAAAAAATGAAACACCAGAGGTGTTGAGTGATCCTATACCCCAAGACCCAGTCATCATGATGATTTGGTGGATAAGGAATAAAGTAGGGGGAGATAGAGTAGATGAATTGTATAAAATACATATAAAAACCCTAATTTTTAATTCATCAATAATTTATTTTTGGGACTTATTTTATTCTTTACTATTTATATCTAAAATCAAAAAAATATAAAGAAAATACAAAAAAGGGTTTATAGAAAAATAATGCACAATGTTCCTAGGACAAAAAAGTCAGAAATAAACACTTCATAGACATGTATCTTCTCCATACTATATCAAAATGGACCAAAATCACCTTTGATCGTATACAACTTTTAACAAGCTATTTAATGAAGGTGGTTTTATCTATTTTGGACTTAAGATGCAAAATTTAGGTTTGGGCCCCTATTGTGCAATATACATGTAGATTTTATTCAATATATTTATTATTTCTATTTAGTTTTTTTATTTTCATAAAATTATAAATATTATTTGAAACATATGTACATAATAAAATTAAAATAAATCTTTCAAAATAAAATCAAAATAAACAATACATATAAATACATAGGTAAAATATAGTTGCATATACCTATAATGTATATGTACCTAGTTAATTAAATGTACATACTAACTCAGAAAAATATAAAATATATCTAATTGTGCCTAAAAATGAATAAAAAATACCATATAAAATAATAAAACATATATTACAAAATAACAACAAAATACCAAAATACATGTATTTATGCCTCTATTTGACTTGTAATAAAAAGCCTCATTAAATTTAATAAAAATATGTATAAAATCCTACATTAAATTACAAACATTTATTATATTTTAATCAAAATTTAATTAAATCATTTATTATTTATCTTTGATTTTTCTAATCTTTTCCTCCAAGAAGTTTTCTGGTTTGTCCATGTAGACCAACCAAACGCCTCCGTTAGCCCCGTCTCTCTTCCTCGAGCTCCGACCTGTCAAAGCCAGCTTCTTCGGCCCTTTTTCCACTTGAAATCATCATCTTCTACTATGACGCTGCTTGATTCCTGGAGAATATATCTCCTAATTCCCTCCAAGACTCAAGATTCCATCGATCTTCCTTGATTCATCCAGAATCCTCAATCAAAGTTCCCCATATCTCATCTTATAAATAAGCCCCTCCAGCTTTCTTCTTAAGTTTGATCCTTCTTCGGTGCCTCTTAGCACCTCAAAATATGTCCATCAAGTTCCTCTTGGTGATAGCTTGAGAACCAGAGGTTTTGCAGCGAGGAGGAGGTGTGGAGAAGTGATCCACCACCACCACCGGAGGAGCTCTGCTGGCAAGTCTAGCTGCCTCGACTCCGGTCGAGTCAAGGCTTGTCCATCCTATCCTAGGTAGTTTTTCTCTTCTAGTTTTCATTCACGTATCTAATTTTAGTTTTAATACAATCGTTAGCTTTAATTTCAAAAAATTCCCAAATCCATGGAGTGTGAGCTCCATGGAAATTAATCATCATCCAACTATTCGATCACCTCAATTTCCATCTCATTTTCCTTCCCTTCATCCTCTCCATCGATCGCTCAATCAGTTTCCCCTGGATCCATCACAGATATTGGGGTCGAAGATCCCTCCGCTACCTTTCGCCAGAGATCCACCTTCACCTCATCCCCGACTCTTTTTTGCCTAATCCTTGGGTTGAGGAAGTAGCCCTAGATCCAAGGAGCATTTTGATGCAGATATGTGGCTCCAAAGACGCATCTAGAACCGTATTGAACACTTGGAGTAGTTCCAGGTCCTCATACCTTATCTGAGCTCTTAGAGCTCCCTCAAATTCATCTAAGTGCCCCCATTGTGCGTGGAGGACGTTCGACAAGCAATTGGGCCTATCAGAAGGAAGATCAATCGTCGGAGTGAGGATATCTACCAAATCAAAGCTCATCGGCCATCAATTTGTTGGAAGTTCTTTGTACTTCCTTTTGAGTCACCCGATCAAGAACACGACCCTCATCTAATCTCAATCGTTGACTTTATTCAAAGGGGTACGTGAGGGCTGCCGTCTAATCTGCCACGTGGAGCTGCTACAATGGTTGGATCAATGAACATTAAGTGGTGAAATTTGCAAGTAAACCCTCCACCTTTTTTGTAGTTTTTAAATAGTACTGTTATATTTTAATTTAGTTGAAAACTTTTGGGACATTTTTCATATATGCCATGGTAGCTTTTTAATATTGCATTTAATTCCAGTGCTAGGACATCTCATGTGAACCCTCTCAAGAGGTGAACTTTTGCAGGCGTACCCTCGGATTTTGTAATTGTTATTTAGTACTTTAAAATCAAGTTGAATTTCAAAAATTTTGGTTATTTTGCACTTGTGTCCTCAAAATAAATTTTATTTGCAAAAATACTCCTACTAGCTTGATTAAATTTTATTTTTGTATTTTTTATGAGAAAATAACCCCTGCAATTAAAAAATCTCAAAAAAGGTGTATGTGCATTATTGGTTGCTTGTTCATGGTATAATTTTTATTTGCCATTTTGCATGAATTTATTATTTATTAAAAAAGAGCTATTTATTCCCTATTTGAATTAAAAAATATAAAACATTTATAAATCCTTTTGAAAAATTCTAAAAAATACCTATTAGTTAGTAGCCTATTTTAAAAATTCGAACATAAAAGCACAAAAAATCTCAAAAGAAACCCTTAAATTAACAAACTCTTACTAACCCTAAAAAATATAAAATAATTTTAAAACCTAAAAAATATCAGTTTCTAATTCATATTTTTATATATTCTATTTTTTAGATAATCAAATTAATTTTCAGAGATTTTGATCCTTTTTGCTATTTTTAACTGTAAAATCAATTCGAATCTTTTAAAAAGTTTCTATTTTTCCTTATTTCTATTTTTAAAAGTACAAAAAATTATGAAAAATTCCTTTAAAATTCATAAAAATAGAAAATATTTGAAAAACACAAAAATATATTATGAACGTTTATCTATTTTATCTATATTTATAAATAGTATACCTTATATAGCTTATATATACCTATACATTATTATATGAGTAAAATGGGGTTGCCCCCATGGGGTAGCTAACATGGCTCCCCCCGCTCTATTTTCCCCCATATATTTTTAAATTTTTTGAAGAATAAAACTGTGTAAATTCATTATTATATCCCTATATTATGTCTTTCAAATTTTGTGAGAAATAGAGACTCCTACGACCTCCATCCAGACATGATCGATTTAAAAAATTATGCGACCATTAAAAAATGATCGTTTAGATGGAGGCGGTAGGAGTCTCTATTTCACACGAAATTTGAATGGCATAAAATAGGGATATAGTGATGAATACTCATGGAAGAAATTTTCAAAAAAAACAAAAAAAAACTAGAGAAAATGGGACAGGGGAGCTAAGTTAGCTCCCCTAGGGGCATCCCCATTTTCCCCTTATTATATATAGTTTATATTACTTTTAATTATTAAAAATATTATAAATATATTTTAGAACCTTAAGAATAAAAAAGACTCTTATTTTTTGTTATTTTCTTATTTTTGGAAATTTATTTATATATATTCTAGTATATAATACTTATAGTATACATGTACCTCATATACCTATATTTATAATTTTCTCTATATTATATATTATTATATTAAAAAGAAATTTAAAAACTAAAATTTAAAAAATATAATTTAAAAATTGAATTATTTATTTAATTAAAAACTCACAAAAACTTTGATTGATTTTGTGGATAATTTTATTTACACTACCATTATTTATTCATTTAAATAATCCATGCTACTGTTGGACATGCGAGCCCATGACAAGTCATTATGCAATAAATGTTATTGCAATTCACTCTTTAATCTGAAATGAAGAATAACTAATTTGCATAATAGGTCCCTTAGTACAATTAGGGTTATGTACCATGGCCATCTTAATGATCATACAACTGTTAATTCAATTATTGAATCATAGAGGCTGGTGTTTGGATGAATATCTAAAGAGTTAGATTGAGGACTCATCAAGCACCGTCAAATGATTGTTACGACGTGTACCACGACGATCCTTATCTCTAAAAGTTGATATTTGACCGACCTCTTGATGCAAGTCATCTGCATGGGAATAGATATTAAAAGGTGTCAGATTAGTTAGGTCAAAGAGTTGACTTAATGAGATCGAGATAACCAAAGCCCTATGTCGTATGCTGTCACGGTATAGGCATGCATACTCTGACCAAAGACAGATGTGTTACTATATGTCTAAGTATGTACATTTGGTAGACCGATAGGTTGATGGCCTAATCAAGGTCTATATACCGACGAGCTGGTGTGCATATAAGAACATATGAGTAATACGATCTCTCAAAGGGATCATACAGGTTCATTTACTGAACTGGAAGACATGAGCTCACTCATGAGATATTGGGAAGAATCAAATTCCGTGCACGATCGTCTCGCTTTGGAAGCTTGTCTGAATTTACAGGTTTGATATATACTTTTGGAAAGTATATGATCAACATCTGGGTATGATATATGCTTTTGGAAAGTATATGATCGATACCAACTCCCAATGATCGAATGAGAAAACTTAATGATAAAAACCTGAAGGAGACAATCTAAAAGAGATCTAAAACTTCGAGTTTAAATCATAGGTCTTCCAGTATGCAGGATGTACATGTATTGGGAATACCTGAGAGTGATGTGATCATAAACGATTGTATAATCATGACGCTTCCATTCCTTGGGAGTGATGAAACGAGTCTGGATTTTAGTGACTCCTCTCAGTAGAGAAGTGATCTAATCTTAGTCCAAATATTGGACATTGATCTGAATGTGATTCAGATATAATGAGAAGATTAGATCTACGGTCTTGATTTAATCAAGCATCTATGGGAGGTCCGCAAGATCTGGATTTGAGATTTGATCTCAATATCTAAGTCACTATATGTGGAACAATATACTCGCCCTGTCCTTATCTCCAAGTATCCGCGGAGAAAGAGTATTATCCTTGAAAGAGTTCATGGATAATTTCATTGTTGATATATGTATCTGAGCATTGAGAAAATGGATATTTAAATGTGATTTAATTATCATGAATAATATGAATTTGATTCATATTATTTGGAGAGTTATCTAAGATAATTAAATGTGATTTAGTTATCAAGGATGTGAATAATGTGAATGTGATTCATATTATTTAGGCATATGAGAAAAAGATATACAAGATGATTAAATGTGATTTAATTATCATGGATATGAATAATATGGATATCACAATCCATATTAATCATATATACATATTATAAATGTGATTTATAATATATTAAAGAGAGCATATGGTGATTTATATTTGTTGATTAATTGTTAATGTGAATTGGATTCACATTGAATGATTAATTGAAAATATAATTACATTTAGTTTTGGGTTGTGAATGAGATTCACATAATTTCAATGGCATGGTTGGTATTTTCCTTAAGATAATTTGGAATTATTTTTTGGTGAAAATATTGTCGATAAGAGATGATGATATATATCATGGGATAATGAGATCTCATGATAATTAGAAGAGATGGACCAAGTCTACAAAGAGAAGTGGACGGCTACAACTCTCCATGAGGAGAAGAGTAGCCGTCCCCTCTTATTAGGAGATTGGTTTATTCTCTTCATTATCTTTTCTCTTATCAAAGATGATTTAATTTGAAATTAATTTTATTGATTTATCAATGAAAATTAATTTAAATTAAATGATTAGTTGTTGGTTTTTACAACAACATCTTAGCCATTGAAAGAAACACAAATCAATCTCATCCATTGATTATGTGTTGTCATGGATTGGGATCCATGGGTTCCCAAAACCCTATATAAGAAGAGGCATCCATTGCTCTTCGAGTGACACATGTTTACAATGTAAACCAATGCTCTCTCTTCTCTCTCTCTCTCTACATGTCATGTGCCTCCCTCTCTCTTATGGTCATCCACCATGTAGCCATTGAGAGAGTCGACATCGTTGCAGCATCGTCGTTATGCTGCTGGAGTTCTTACTCGTGGATCTCCGTCTCCTTCGGTTCACCTCGCTCATGAAGAAGATGTCGGATCTCATGTGACGAGATCAAGAGATTCGTCACTTGTATCATCAACTTGGATTGCGAGAAGGACACGTCTCATCAACGTGCTCGCAAGCGTCTCCTCCGTCGGATCCGACTTGAGATAGGAGGTCTCTTGGTTTAGAGACTCAATTGCAACCATGCTTCAAGAGGTAAACCTTATACCTAATTGTGGTATATATGAAACAATCCGAGAAAGGTTCTTGGATCATGTGGTTTCATCATATTAAATTTTTTTAAATTCCGCTGCCCAGAGCAACTAGTGCGACTAGTCGCTCCCGATCGCATATGATGCAATCTTCACGCTTCCGTGATGCGCTTGGGGATTTTTTCCTATATTCTTCATCTATGTCCCGTACTTCATGTATTTGACCCCTACCTACTGGTCCACTATATACATTCATCGTAGGGTATAATAAATTTTGATTCACACTTTCCTTTATTTCATTGCTTGATTCCTATATTGTGTTGATTGATTATTTATTTAATCACCGAGTCTTTGTGAGAGATCACTTGAGCGACTTCGATCTCGCCTTGCGAGATCGTACGACGCTCTCCTTTGATCTTACTGTTAACCACTGTCTCTGTGCTATTTGTCCTTTTTTTTATTTTTTGAAAAATACCTCCATATTCATCTATATATCTCTCTAATATGTTATTCGAATTTCATCAGAAATGGAAACTCATATGTCCTCCATCTAGAACATGTAATTTTTAACAGAGACTCCACCTTAAGCGACTCCGTGCTCCACCAGGGTATCGTCGCCATCTCCTATGATGGCCAATAGCTTTCAATCGGGTAATACCTCTCTCTCACATTATCTCTTCCTCCCATTCTCTCTTTGCTCAAGAAGAAAATGACCATGGGAGAAAGAAGGAGCTTTGCTTGGTTATTAACGGCTAGACATTTAATGGGATAATAAATTCTATTCAATTGGTAATGAGCATTTTCATAATTGTAATATAGGGTAAAAAAATTTATTTTGAGGTAAAAATAAAAATCCAATTCATTACACACTTCGTGTCCTTCCATATCACGAAGTGTGGTTCTGCAAAACGGCAGGTGTGTGAAACACATTGAAAGATTTGGTCACTTCCTAATGTGTTATACTTTTCATATTTTTTCACAAAACTATTATCCCTTCCCAAAACTTTGATTATGAATGTGTAAATAAAAATGACACATTTCTTGCATAAAACTATATATGCTTTAGAATTAGAGCAACAGTAGCATTAGCAAGCAGCTACTTCATTAACAGCTGCTATAACAGCTGCTATAAATTTGTTTTTGACCAGAAGTTATTTTCGATAGTCAATAAGCCACCGATAATTTGTGTATAATTCTAGGTGATTGTCTACTAGCCTCCTGTAACTACATCTTCCACTTGGTGAGCTAATCTCCTATCTTCCCCTCCTTCCAGTGACAGTGAGGAGGTCTCGAGACGAGCAACGATGGAAGACTTTGCTCCAGTGAGATCCACGAGTTTTGCCTCGTGTTGCAGCCATCATCTGCGCTTCTAGAGCTTCCACGCAAGCTGTCATGGTTAAGAGAAGATTCATGGAGATTTTGAAGCTCTAAACATGCATTGATTCATCATAAATCAGTCGATTTCATCATCCTTTCATTCTCTAGGTAAGTTATTCATCCTATTTCTATCATGTATTCGTCTATTTTCTAGTTTATCTCAGTTAATTTTTCATATATCTTGTCATATGGAATCCTTTGCATAACATCCACGATATGCACATGATATCCCGTGAATCCTCGATGATTCTCTATAAGTGTCTCACCTCACCTCCGATCCACTCCATGCTTTGGCAAAGTCTGTACTTAATTTAAGGCTTGAATCCCTCTCTTCCAAGAGCCCTCCATTCCATTCCTCCTCACAGTTATCCTTAAAGATTCGTATTGCATTTCGACTATGTACTAATCCTTGCAAGTCTTCAATGGACGGAATTCGATCGAAGCCGAGTTGAAATTTTTTAACTCCGATGAGAATGCACTAAACCAACAATCTTTAGATTCTTGTCAGATATTGAGAGTATCATTGTTTTCGCTAGATCCTTGCAGAAGTATATATAGAATATATATATACGATACCCCCTATACTTAGCATGAACTATGTCCTCATAGTAACCAAAGAAGAGGTGAAGGAAGACATAACTCGGGATAAGTATAGATTGGTGAAACGAATTCTATATTTCAATGACTTAAAAGAATAATGAATAAAAGAATAGAAGTCAATCATCCCCTCTATACTTGGGATCAAGTAATCCTAAGGATAATAGAATCAAAACCAAAGATTATCGAGGTCAAGAGAATGTATACAATCAACGACTTGTCCTGTCCCCCATATACTAGGTGTAAAATATCCCTAAGTATAGAAAATTATATCAACAAGTGAGGGACATACGAGAGAATAGACGATACAAAAATAGAAAACGATCAAAAGCGATAATGAGCGATATTACCCCCTATACTAAGGGTAAATCACACCATAAGTATAAGTAACAAGAAGGGTAATAAAATAGAATGATATGAATGATAAATCTCGGATTCATCACTCTAAATCTCATTTATTAAGCTCAAATCCTCAAAATCAACAGCATTTCTGCATCTATTCTGCATAATTAGCATTCATGCATGATTTCATAATAATTTCATTTTAGCACTAATTTCTGTACAAAATAAGAAGCCAAAAATCCAAGCCAAAATTGACCTGTAAATAGTCTAAATTCCTAGATTTTTAACTCATTCATGCTACCTCCAAATGACACAAAACCACATCCACTGTGTACATATCACTAATAAGAATAAAGAAAAAATACAAAAAAATCACTCCCAAATAAGTGGACCAAAAACCCAAACCCAAGTTTCAGGATTTTCGAACTAAAAGCCCCATATCTTCCCCATCCAGTGTCCATTTTGATCCTACTCATTTTTGAACTAATGTACATTCAATTACCTTCAAAACAAGACCAATTTGAAGTGAATCGGAGTTCATATGTGAAAGTTGGGTTTTGGGCCTCTTTTGTACATTGTGTATTTTTGCGATTTTTGACCTATTATTTTATGTACATATTTTATCAACTAATAAAAATCCAAAAAAATACATTAAGGTGTCTTTATTTATCTTTGATTTTACCATATTTTTTCGGATTTTTATCTGGTTTAAAAATGATATAAAAATTACAAAACCCAAAAAATCAAGGTATTCTATGTGCATGAGAGACCCCAAAAATATCACTTTGTGCATTTGATCAATTTTGGTCCTGATCTCCTCATAAAAGTTGCAGATCTCATCGAGACAAGCAATTTCCGTGAAGAAACTTTTTCGATCTGAGGATGTTTACTATTTATTTTTGATTTTACAAAATATTTAATTTTTCGATTTTTCTGGTGCTGACATGTGGCAGCCCCTGGGGCCGCCATGTGTCAGCCATTTTTGGCCTTATTATACATTTGTTTTGTAAAAAAATAATAAAAAGGGCCGCACATGCAAGGCACGTGCCTCCCAAGCACGCGCCGCGCGCGTGCAGCGCCCCTCAACCCCTGCCACGTGGCCCCTCCATGGTCGTATCCACCTTCATCTTCCTCCCAGTCCGCCTTTCCCAAAATGGTGCAACTACCCCAATCAACCGCCTCATCCCCCGCGATTCGCCACCGATTTCATCGATCGGATACATCTGATCTCCTCGCCGTGAACCTCGCATCAGATCTCCAACTTCGAATCGCCATCTCCAATCACCCCAAGATCCTCCACGATTTCCTTCCTTCTCCGGCGTTCGCCCTCCCTCTATAAAAGATCCACCGCCCCCAAACGACACTCCATCCGCTAGTCAATCTCCAAGAGACCCCTTTCCGGTAGTGACAGTCCGGCGAGCCCCCCTCCATCGGCGTGATCCGAGGTCGGCAGACCTTGTTGCAGTTTGGCCCTTCGCATCGCTGTTGTGCTCCGGCCTACACCGCCGTCAAGCTTCTCTGCTCAAGTATCATCCACGCTCCTCACCACATTCGTCCTTCTCTCTCTAGCTCTATCTCTCTCGATCGACGACCACCCCACGGCTCCGCATCGTCCATCCTCAACCGCGAGCAATACCTCCCTCCGCTCAGCAACACCTCCAAGCTTCCCGTGAAGCTTCGAGCCCGTCGAGCCCACGACTTCGACCGCCTACGACCTACTTATCCATGCTTCACCGACAACCACTCCGACCAACGACTACCCCCAACCACCAACTTCACCGACAACGCATTTATCTCCGCCCCGTACTCTGCCTCCAGCACGCACCATCGCCTTCACCGCGCTCAGGAGCGACGGCGCCAACAACCGCCAGGAGAACCACCTGTCCTACACCACCGATAAACTCTCGACGTCTCGCCGCCCCTCGCGAACCACCGCCAACCACGCTGGACCACCTCCACCTCTCCGCCTCGACGAGCAGTGCCACCAGGACCGGGCGTCAGCCCCGAGACCCCACCACGTGCCGCGCACATGAGGCGGGGAACGTCAGTAGAAACCCAAGTCCTAGGGGTCACGTGAGGTGCACGTGACCCGTTGGGTCATTTACAAGCAACCCCCTAGACTTCATCGTATTCGCGCATATAAACCCACCATCCAGAGGCACATGCATAGCACGTGCCCTCTGGAGTTTTTGCAAGCACGTGCCCTCTAGAGTTTTTGCAAGAATTCCCCCATGGGTATAGGTAATCTCACTTACATCCCTATATTGCATTATTTAGTTATTTATTTTGCATAAATACCCCTGTAATCCCCCACAGTTTTGGACATCTTTATTGCATTATTTTATTAATCCAAATATAGCATCTTGTTTGTCAACTAATTCTCTACATTTTGACATATTGTGTTTGTGATCAGTGGTTAATTAATAATTAATTATTTTGGTAGAAATTGTACATTTTACCTAGTTTGTGCTCTAAAATTCATATTTGATTAACCATTTCTCTAAAAATCCCCGAAAAATCACATATTGTAGAGTTAATTGTGCTTGACATTATGCCTAAAAAGATTTGCATTTACACGCATAATTTATCCTATAAAAATCATTTTGTATATTTCAATGTTTGATATTTAATAAATATTAAATCTCACATTTTCGAGGTTTAGAATTTTTCTGTGATACATCACCTAGTGCTACATCTTAGATAATTTCATCCCTTGAAAATAATTAGATTTAGTATTTATTATAATTAAATATTGAAATTCATTTTGTTCTCATTTAAAAATTCATAAAAAAATCATATTGAATCAAAAAAAATTCCAAAAAAATTACAGTGTATTGATTTCATCATGTACATTGTGGCCAAGTTTCATATTTTTCGGACATCGTTTGAACATACTTGACATTTTAGTCCCTAAAATAGGCCAAAATTACATTTTACATCCTTTATTGCATTAAAAATTACACAAAAAAATACCGCTTCGAAAACCGCGCACGAATCTTGATAGATATAATTCTAGGTTGTTCCTTTGCCTCCTTCTGATCGACCTTGGGACTTTCCCAAGTAAAATAAACATAAAACCGCGAGATTGAAAATTGAATAAATTATTTGTGGTTATTTTCTTGATCGATTCCGATTGCTGTCTACAGCGCACAGTAAATCATTTTAACACTAACGACAAATAAACATCTCTTAACAAGTGCATTTCCGGATTCGTCAGATGGCGCCGTTGTCAGGGAGGCAAACGACTTAGATTTTTGTCTTGAAAATTTTCTTTTGGTTTTCCACATTCGGGTAGTCTGACCCCCGAATTTTTCATTGTAAATTCCATTTTTTCCTGCAATTTATTTTCAACATTTATTTTTCGTATATTTTTGAGTCACTCTCTTACAATATCTCTCTTATTTTTCTTACGAGGTACACAACATAAGTGGAGCGGTTTTTAAGAAATCGAAGCATCTTCACTAACCTCCTAAAATCTGCAATTACATTTAGATCGAGTCGAGTCGTAAGAGAGCGTAGAGTCTAGGTTTTTTATTTCTGCAAATTTTAAAATTTTTATAATTAATTGCTTATTTACAGCGGTGTCCGTTTGGACTCTCGCGTGTGTAACAAGACCTCTAACTTTATTCTATGGTGTGTTGTGGCATGTTTCACTCTCCGGTGAGGGTGGGGTCCGACTTGAGTGGCGATTAGAATAGACTTGCACATACGACTCTCAGAGCATTTTAATTTTTGATTGTGCTCATAGGATTAAACCACACTACACTATTAATTGAGACGCACCTAGATCGTTCAATTTAGCCAAAAGTTAACTCATTTCTTCCCCGCTAATAGAACTTTCTTCTTAGGTGCGGTTTCTCATCGGCTTGCATTCATTTAGAATAATCTTTCAATTCCTGTCTAGCATCCCACATGAAGATTGCGAGGATTCACTGTAAGTCTTCTAACTGAGCATACATCATTGATTTTCATGTGCATCGGCCTTTTCCAAATTCCTCCCTCTTGTTTTATCACATAACTCTAAAGGAAATTGAGACTGTATGGTAGACATATATTTGTGCTCATTTAAACTCTTCAATAGCCGATTTTTAAGAACCCATAAAATCAAGAATTCTCGCGGGACAGCAACACTGACATTATTTGTTTTTATCTTGCAGCGAGAAGAGAGACACACACTAGGATAGATCTAAGCCAAGATTTTCATATAGACTACTGATTTTAAAAACGATTAGCTACTTCTCAGTGAGGAATACGGGTAGCCGGTAAACGGTCCGAACTTCCTTAGCAGAGTGGGTGGTTTAAAGGACACTGCCTAAGGCTCCGTCCTTAAGTAACACGGGTAGCCATTTTATGGTATGTACTTACACCTATACTGGTTGAAAGTGGATGCAACTAGTCGTACGAACTCGGGACAGTCTTTAAGGAAATTTCGGCACCCAACAGCTCGTGAAACGGTTTGCGAAATTTGACTTCTCACCAATTAAAAATTGACAAGATAACTGGCCAAACTCTTATGGCCTTCACTGAGTGAGTTAGTGAAACAGAACTTTGTATTGTGTTTGATTTGTGCGTAAAACTTAGTTGATCATCGAATACCGCACGCTTGTGCCTAGATCATAAACCGTACACCTCTTGTTAATCTCTTGGATTCGAGAATGGAAGATTGTGGTAATTTCTGTTCGGACTCAGTGAATCCTTTTCTGACCGCCACAAACTTTCCAGTCTCAAACGTTCTCAGGCACTCTTACTCAGAATCACCTTCGGTTCAGGGACACCTTTCCCTTGAATCCTCCTCTTATAATCCTTTCCAAACTATTGACTCCGATTTTTCACAATCTGAAGGTGAAAATAAGCACTCACGAAAGATGCCTCCAAAGAAGAGCAATCATGAAGATGAACTCAATGAAGATCCAATGCAAATGGTTCTTGCGAGACTAGCCACATCTTAGCAGCAACAAATTTTAATGAGGGAACAACTAGAATGGTTGAATACAGAGGGAGAACCACCAATGGAAGTCGCATACAATCCCGGGCAATACAGAGTTAGAAATTACTTGCAGCCACCTCAGCCAGAGGTTCACCATGAACTGAAGCCACACTTCCTGAGTCAATTACCACAATTTCATGGTAAAGCAAATGAAGAACCATATGAATTTTTGCGTGATTTGGAGCTAGTATGTTCTAATCAGGGTACCTACAAGTCAGCCAGGACTACATTCGTCTCACTGCATTACCTTTCGCCTTGAAAGGTAAGGCAGATTACTGGGTAAAAAACTTGGGAGTGACGGTGAACACTTATGATAGGTTCAGAAACCTATTCTTAAAGAAATTCTACCCTTTGAGTCGAACCAATCAACTGAGGACTCGCATCACTAGTTTCTCTCAGATGCCGAATGAACCACTTTGTGATGCATAGGATAGATTAAAGATCTGGTACAGAAATGTCCCTACCATGACCTAGATAATAACATCTTGGTTCAGTCGCTTTATTCTGACCTTAACTACGGGACTCAGGGTTTAGTCAGCGCTTCCTCTGGAGGCAATTACACATCTTGAGGAGCTGAGACCATCTGGAATATACTGCAGCAGATGGCGGAGATAAGTGATGAATCTCGGATTCATCACTCTAAATCTCATTTATTAAGCTTAAGTCCCTAAAAATCAACTGCATATCTGCATCTATTTCGCATAATTAGCATTTGTGCATGATTTCATAAAAATTGTATTTTAGCATTAAAATTCTGCATCAAATTAGAAGCCAAAAATCCAAGCCCAAATTGACCTGTAAATAGCCTAACTTCCCCTATTTTTAACTCCTTCATGCTAACTCTGAATAACCCAAAGCCACTTCCATTGTGTACATATCACTCACAAGCATAAATGAAAAATACAAAAAAATCACTAACCCAAATAAGTGGACCAAAAACCCAAACCCTAGTTTTAGGATTTTCGGACTAAAAGCCACATATCTTCCCCATCTAGTGTCCGATTTGATCCTACTCACTTTTGAACTAATGCACATTCAATTATCTTCAAAACAAGACCAAGTTCAAGTGAATCGGAGCTCGTATGTGAAAGTTGGGTTTTGGGCCTCTTTTGTATATTTTCGCGGCTTTTCTGACCTATATTTTATGTATATATTTTATTAATTAATAAAAATCCAAAAAAATTAGAATTAGGTGCCTTTTATTTATCTTTGAGTTTTCCATATTTTTCCGGATTTGTATCGTGATTAAAAATGACAAAAAAAAATTAGAAAACCAAAAAAACAAGGTATTCTATGTAACATGGGATACCCCAAAAATTCACTTTTTACATTTGACCGATTTTGGCTTTGATGTCTTCATGAAAGTTGTAGATCTCATCGAGACGAGCATTTTTCGTGAAGGAACTTTTTCGATCCGAGGTCATTTGCTATTTCTTTTTGATTTTACAAAATGATTTCTCTTCGAATTTTCTGGTGCTGACACGTGGCAGCCCCAGGGGCCGCCACGTGTCAGCTGTTTTTCGCATTTTCATATATCGTTTTCAAAAAAAAAAATTTAATTAAAATCCCCCGCACGTGCGACGCACGTGCCCCCAGGCACGTGCCCCTCACGTGCTCCGCCCCTCTCTTTGCACCTTCCGCGCCACGTGGCCCATACTGGGCCGTTCGATCTCGGCCGATCGAACGGCCTGGGACCCTTCGTCTTCTCCCCAACAGATCCGCCTCCGGAAACTCCGCCGCTGCCTCCGCTACCGTCACAACGGCCGCGCCACCACACTCTCCCCTTATCCCCGATATCCCCGCAACAACCCAATCGCCTCCCTCGCCTATAAAAGAACCTTCGCCGCCCCCAGTCCACGCCATCCGCCGGATACGCATCAGGTCGAGAGCCCAAGGCAGTGACGGTGCCTGGGTTCTATTCTTCGCCGACGAGGTCCGAGGAGGTCCAGCTCCTCGTAGCAGCGCCGCAAGGCATACTGCCTCAGCTCCGCCCCTTGGCGTCGAGCCCACGTCTTCTTCACCGACCACCGCATCATCTTCACCAACGACGTCTCCGCCGCTTTCCCCGCCATCAGCTACCACCTCCAGAGGACCTCGACATCGCCGCCTTCGCCTCCACTCCGCCGGGAGGGGTTGGACTTCGCCTCCTGAGCTCCGCCTCTACCGACCCTCCACGGCCGAACGCCGCCACCTTCATCGGCCTTCTCCGCCAACACCGAAGCTCCGCCGCGCCACCGGGACCCTCCACCAGCGCCACAAGCACCGCGGGCCGGGCTCGAAGCCCGAGACCCTCCTCACGTGCATCGCACGTGAGTGAGGGGACGTCAGCAGATGCGTCTGCCCCTGGGTCACGTGCCTCGCACGTGACCGCAGGGTAAATTGCAAGAAGCCCCCTGGGGGTTTCTTTATCTGCCATCACGCCCAAGATCCAGAGGGCACGTGCTCTGCACGTGCCCCTTGGTAAATTTGCAAAGCTTCCCCCCAGGACAAGCGTTAATTGCTTCTAGGTCCCTGTCTGCATTTTTTTATTTTATTTTATATTTATTGCATGTACCTCCCTGTGTTCTACCTCTGTTTAGAACCTCTTCTAGATATTGTTTCATTTATTTAAAAATAGCATTTTGTTCATCTCTTAATCCTCTACATTTTGACATGCTGTGGATATTTTTGTGATTGACGGTTCTTTAATAAATAATTGTTTTGTGGAAATCAGAATATTTTGCCCAATCTGTGCTCTGAAATTCATAATTAATCAACCGTTGTTCTAAAAATTCCCCAAAAATCACATATTGTAAAAATTAA
This sequence comes from Ottelia alismoides, assembly GCA_037367405.1. Classification (NCBI taxonomy): domain Eukaryota; kingdom Viridiplantae; phylum Streptophyta; class Magnoliopsida; order Alismatales; family Hydrocharitaceae; genus Ottelia; species Ottelia alismoides. The sequence goes on along the minus strand of JAZKJV010000282.1, from coordinate 1,110,141 downwards.
GTTGCTTGACATTGTGCCCAAAAATCATTGCATTTGCATGCATATTTTGCTCTATAAAAATCATTTAGCATATTTCACTGTTTAATTTTTAATAGGTATTAGACCCCACATTTTTGTGGTCTAGGATTTTTCTAAGATCCATTACCTTGTGATAGATCTTAGATAATTCTAGTTCTCGAAAATAATAGGTTTAATATTTATTATAATTAAATATTGAAAATCATTCTGTTTGTATTTAAAAATCCATAAAAAATTCATATTGCATCCAAAAAAATCCAAAAAAATTACAGTGCACTTATTTCATCATATTTTACATCTCGGCCAAGTTTCGTATTTTTCGGACATCATTTGAATGGAATTCACATTTTAGTCCATAAAATAGGACGGATTTGCATATTGCACCATCTATTGCATTGAAAATTTCCAAAAAAAAGACCGCCTTGAAAACCGAACTCAAAATTGAATAGACATTAATCTAAGTTGTTCCTTTGCCTCCTTGTGATCGACCTTGGGACTTGCCCAAGTAAAATAAACATAAAAACCACTTGATTGAAATTGAATAAAATTTGTGGTTATTTTCTTGACTGTTCTCGAAAGCCGCCTACAACGAACGACACATATTTCTTTTCACGATCGACGATTAAAAACAACTTCTTAACGCGGCTTTTGCGGGCTCGTCAGATGGCGCCGTTGCCGGGGAGGCAAACGGCTTAGTTTTTTGTTTTGAAAATTTTTGTTCGGTTTTTCGAATTCGGGTAGTCTGACCCCCGAATCCTTCATTGTAAATCCCATTTTATTTCTTGTATTTATTTTTCAGCATTTCTTTCATTTATTTTATTTTTGATTATTTTCTGAGTCACTCTCTTACAATCTCTCTCTTATTTTTCTTGCGAGGTACCCGGCGCACGTGGAGCGGTTTTTCAAGGAACCGACGCATCTTCACCGACACCCGAAGAAACCGCTATTAATTTAAGATCGAGTCGAGTCGTGAGAGAGCGTAGAGTCTAGGTTTTTAATTTCTGCAAATTTCCATTTCTGCTCGTTTACAGCGGTGTCCGTTTGGACTCTCGCGCATGTAAAAAAGACCTTGAACTTTTCTGTGGTGTGTCGTGGCCTGTTTCACTCTCCGGTGAGGGTGGGGCCCGACTTGAGTGGTGAATAGGATAGACCTGCACATACGGCTCTCAGAGCATTTATATTTTTGCTTGTGCTCGTAGGATCTTAAGCCACACTGCACATTAACTGAGACGCACCTTAGATTGTTCAACTTAGCCAAAAATTTAACTCAATTCTTCCCGCTAATAGAACTTTCTGCATAGGTGCGGTTTTTATCGGCTTGCATGCATTTAGTGTAATTTTTAAAATTCTGTCTAGCATCCCACATGGAGATTGCGAGGAGGCACTGTAAGTCTTCTAACTGAGCATTCATCATAGTTTTCCGCGTGCATCGGCTTTTCCCGACTTCCTCCCCCTTGTTTTATCACATAAATCTAAAGGAAATTGGGACTGGACGGTAGACGTGTATTTGTGTTCATCTAAATTCTATAGTGATCGCCTTAATAAAACCGGGACTGCTAAATATAGCCGATCTAAAAATCCATAAAATCAAGAATTTCTGCGGGAGAGCAACCCCGACATTGTTTAATTTATCTTGCAGCGAGGAGAGAGACGCACACTAGGATAGAGCCCAGCTCCAAACCTAACATCTCGTCTAAACGGCTTGCAAGATTGAATTTATCACAAACTAAAATTGAAAAGATAATAGCCGAACTCTTACGGCTTCATTGTGTGCGTTGGTGAACCTAGGGTTTGAATTGTGTTTGCATTGGTGTGCGTGAACCGATTTCAAGATCAATAGCCGCACATTTGATTTCTCTTGACTATCCCGTGCAATCATCTCTTCCCTATCTTGATTTAAACCTCATAATGGAACTCTTGTCCAAAAACTCTCACAGATCCGACTCCCCATTCCTCTCAAAATTGACCGAACACCCATCAAAGCTATACTATGAAAATGAATTTGTTTCGGTTAGGCCTAAATCAACTCAATCCCCTTATTTCAATAGTCCTCCAACATTTGCGGGAGGCTTTCACCCGCAGATAAATTCGGCCTCCTCATTAAATTTCTAGTCGAACAATCCAACCGTAAATGACCACCTACCATCTCGGACCGAATCGTCTTATTCTCAGTTTCTCGCCAATGAAACTTTTCAAGATCAAAATCCCTTCAAACCTCATGACTGGCAGAGAAACCAAACTCAGATGGATGGACATGCACTGAATAATCATCAACATTGGATTGACCATGATAGATCCCTCGTCAGACAGGATACTCATACAAAGGACTGGACTGACCGTTTAGAAACACATAAACCATGTATGTTGACTCCGCAATATCAAGGTCTGACCAATCAACGTCACA